>CM063505.1:96036428-96043928 GCA_032207245.1 Pardosa pseudoannulata | reverse complement strand
CGAATATAACACGTGGAGTTTTGCTTTTGTTGATCATCTGCGTTTCAGCTTGTCTTGCTACAGAAGCTTCCGAGAAAGCAAGACAAGACATCAAAGAATTTATCACTGGAGAGACTGTTTTGGAAGAATATATGAATAATAAAGTCTTGGAGAAAAAACTGTTCTTCACTATTTGGAAAATGTACACTATTAATCGTTTATTTATTTTTTCTGTCTTTGGAACTCTACTCACTTATGGTGTTTTACTAGCAACTTTCGAAAGAATTCCGAAAAATTAATGAACATAAAGAAAAGTTACCTCGGTCTGCTAGTTATATTTTTTTCACGGTTTTCTATTAAAAATTCCAAAATTCGCTGCTGAAAACGTGAAAACTGAACTTTTAGAAACATCACTTTTGTTACCAAATGTCTCAGAAATTCCTATTTAACACTATAATCTCACATTTTAACTTTCTCATGTTTATTTCACACTTACCATACATTTATTTTCAAAAGTGTAAAAGATTAAATTGTAAATTATAAAAATAGTTTCTAAAAACTATTTGAGCTACTCTACTAACAATCTAAATAAATAAATCAAAGCAAAATAATTATAAGTAAAATTCTGAAGCTAGAGCAATATTATATGTTTCTAAATTCCTTATAAACATACACAAGTCAACTACATGTATACTTATATACCTCTATCTCTGTATATAGACAATGTACGCACTATCAAAGCTTTTATCTGTATATATATTATAAATCTGACAGTGGCTCAAACAATATGGTTACAAGATTTCTCATTATATGCAAATAATCCTCGAGAAATTATTTTGTGTCTAAGTAAAATATATGATCACAGTAGAAAAATGCTACCAGTAGATAGAGCTAGTAGACCGTAAATTTCTGAAATTTAAAATAGATGATTAAGACGTTGACGAATAGATATTGCAATGTGAAGTGTAATATGACATTTATGCTTAAAGTAGACCTCCCCAGATAATATTTATAGTCAAATAGTTTAAATTTAAGGACAAAGCGTAAGTTCAAGAAAACAGATGTTGGTTTGGTGAAAAGAATTCCAAAAATTAAGAACAAGTGAGTGAGACGGACAAGCACGGCTGACTACATACATCCATAATTTGTTTGAAATCTATTGTCGCTTAATTAAATGTTTAAGCGTATCAAATTGTGGCATTCATGTGAAGGCGATTTCAAAAGAATTGAAATCCTCAAATAGCAGTGTACTGAATACGATGCACATGAAATTGGGTCTGTGGTTTCTTCCATGCCGTTTACAACAGATTGTTTTACAGATGAAACGAATACCTTGATGTCCATGTAGAATATACTGAAATATAAAAGAAACAAAATGATATGATATGTCTGTATATCTATTGGATTTTGTGAATAAACTTTTCTAAAAGACTAGTTTCCTTATTCTTTGAAACAAACACGTGTGATTCCAGAACGATCCGTAAAAACAGTTTGTTTTATTCTGACACTCCATTAGAAGTTCATGAAGAGTCTCCACGTTGTACACATTTTTCCACATGTTACATGTATATCTTATGATATAATACGGCAGTTCAGATTATCATAATTAAAATAAAGCATTAACTTTATTCACATATATAACAGTATTTAATACAGTAATTTATTTGTTTTTTATTTAATACATCAATTAAAATTATAATACAATATAGCGTTTCGGCATTTTATCCAGGAGAAATTTTCACCTCAAAGTAAGCACGAGATATAAAAATAATCTTATGCTCCACATTCTTGTACAGATGAAGCAGTACTGTATTGTATTGCAAATATATGCTGCATTATGCCGTTCATAATATAAATGAGATTACAGGCTCATTTATTCCCTTCTTTTTTCAAGTATGAAAATTAAAAATTCTCAATCTGAAAACCAATCTAATATATCTTTAACTAACAGTAACATATATATGTATGTATAAACCGGATGAGACAAAAGTTAATATACATTAATATATTTAATACATATATAAATATATATATACATATATATATATATATGCATATATATACACATATATATACATATATATATATATATATATATAGCACATATATATATATATATACACATATATATACATATATATATATACATATATATATATACATATATATATATATATATATATACATATATACACACATATATATACATATATATATATATATATATATATATATATATATATATATATATATATATATATATAAAGTTACGATTCTTACCTTTTAGCTAATTTAGCATTACACATCTAGTAATTAGCATTTAGAAATATGGACATGTGTCAAGTTATTTTAAAAGAATGCTAGATTATATCAATCAGCGTTATACAGTTAAGCTATATTACTAATCTAGTAATTAAGAGTTACATTAATTCATTGATGTTTTAAATAGTAAAACATTAAAGAACTAATTCTTATTATTGAAAATTTATTATTTCTTCAGGAATGATTAACTACTTCAAAACGATCAGTTTTATCAATATTCTTTAATACTGCACAATTGATAACTTTTTATTACTGTTTGTGAAGCTAATTTAGAAAGATATTGTTATTTGAACTGTAGAATATTCAAGGAATTCAAATTATGTGTAGTGTTTATGCTCATACAAATTTAACAACTAACAAAGTCATCTTTTTGAACATATTTATTCAGCGTAAAAAACACTATTTACACTATTATTTACAGATATCCAGTTTATACTTTTATATTTTGGAAATGCTGATATCAGATACTTTACAAATATTATGACATTTTCATGCTCGATTAAGGAGTAATTAATATTGCATAGCACAATAACTCGCTATATACAAAAATCATTCCCGAGGTTTATTTACAATGATATGTAAAACTGACAAGATTTAGTACTTGCAATCCATTATTTTACTATATATATATATATATATATATATATATATATATATATATATATATATATATATATATATATATATATATATATATATATATATATATATATATATATATATATATATATATATATATATATATATATATATATATATATATATATATATATATATATATATATATATATATATATATATATATATATATATATATATATATATATATATATATATATATATACATATATATATATATACATATATATATATACATATATATATATATATATATATATATATATATATATATATATATATATATATATATATACATATATATATACATATATATAATATATATATATATATATATATATATATATATATATATATATATATATATATATATATACATATATATATATATATATATATACATATATATATATATATATATATATATATATATATATATATATATATATATATATATATATATATATATATATATGTGTGTGTGTATATATAAAGTTACAATTCTTAACGTTTAGCTAATTTAGCATTTTCGTGATCTAAATCCATAGGCAGAAGGTCGCTTGAGCTTTGTGGAAACATTTTTAAATATTATTTCATATTTACGTTTCTCGTTATATTATAAGTATGAAAATTGACATTTTCTACGTAATCCTTTACTTTTGTTTGAAGAAAATATAGAATCACTTGTTTCTTTGGAAAATGATTTCTAACATCTGTACACGTTACGCGATTGTCTTCTAATGAACCACTTATTATATACTGTAAAAGTTGACATTAAATCATTTCCTAGAAATTTATATTCAATTTATTAAATTTGAACGGGAAAAAGTGTCTAACTAAAAATACAGTTAAAAACAGCTGACAGTTACATTTTACTATTGTTAAATCATGCACAAATATCGAGAGAGGTCGTTACTCTAAAAGATAATCAAAGATTCCTAGCGTAGAAATTAAGAATGTCACTATAACTAAAAACGTTGAGGAATATTTGAAATTAATAAAAAGGTGTTTAAACCTAATATGTATGTGCTTTTGTTTAAATATATGTAGAAATTAAAATTAATTTTAAATAATTAAGAAAGAAATGTTGTACGCTAATAAATAGAAATTTTAATAGCATTCGTCCATGCACAAAGTTAATTTTCTGTTGATGAAAATGACCTTATGAAAAATCTTGATATACTTGATACTTTCAAAGTGGATTAAAGATGACTGTATGATTTTATTACAAGAGTAAATTAAAACTACGTCAATTACAACAAAAATCGTTTTCTCATTTTTACAGCAAAATATTTTAGTATAACGTATAGAGATATATCCTCCAGCTTTAACATTCATATAGTTTGGTTCATAAGGACAAAATCTGTCTAACACATCTAAATCAACCTCGACTTATTTAGAGAAAATAAACAAACAGAAGGATTTGAAAAACAATAGCAAAATAGCCTGACAATAATACTTTTACGGACATTTTTGTTTTTAAAGCGCTATGCGTAATTTTCAAAAATGAACATGACAAAAATTTAGTATGATGTAAAAATAAAATATAAGCTATAGTTGTAACCAGGAATAAAATATACGGAAGCCAGGCTATTTTCAAATAGTAGAGTTTTACCCTTCAAAACTTGGTTTCATTAGACCTGGTACAAGTAAGCTGTAGACGGCAACAGGCCAAACGAAATCTGTTATACGAGCTTTATTTATAAAATCTAACTACTATATTTTTATTCAAAGTTTTAGGGCCCTTATTTAAAATCACATAGTTTTGCCATTAGTTCTAATAATTAAAATATAGCATGTTTACATTATATATAAAAACAGATTTTATGTATTTTAACTTAAATTTATTTTCTAGATGTCACATGCCGAAAAATACCTTTTTAAGTGGGTTTAATTAATCTACAAAAACAATCTGCGAATAAGAGTGAAAAAATATTTTTATGTAAAGCTTAAGTATTTTCTTCGCAATAAATATGCATGACAAATGTACAGATTTTATCAATTTTATTAGAAAAATAAATTACATATGACTAAATTATATTACTATAGAACCTGTAAACTTATGATGATTTTTCGGCTGACTGAAGAACAGGGTGCCTCCGCCAACTCGTTGATAAACCTTAGCATCGTACCCTGAGATTTTTTTCTGATTTTGCAGTATCCAAACAATCTGTATCTATATTTTAATTTATATTTTATTTGTATCCAGCTCTCCTTGTGGAACCAATTTCTTAAATATTAAATGCACGTAATGCTTAAAATTAGATATAATGAACTAGAAATTGTCCACTATGACTTATTTTTAATAATTTGGCACTGTTGGCTTTGTAACCTATAGAGAAATTGATTGCTCATAAATATAAATACCTGGTTTCTAAATGATTTTATCTAATTAAGAAAAAGCATATAATTTTATTACAGTAACGCACTTTAATAAATTAAAGTCGCCCCAAAATAAGGAATACAATTTTCAAATGGAATACTTCAGTGTTTTAGTTTAGTCGCCAAAAATTTCGCCAAATTTGCCAAGGGGCACCCTATTGTTCAGTATTATCGACTTTTCATAAATTAAGCCAACTTATACAATTTGTTACAGAAATTAATTATGATTTTTAAAAATTAAAAGTTTCATATTAAAATTATTTTACTAAAGAATCCAAAAACTTCGTATTCAAATTTATTGTTCAGTTGTTTTAATTATTTTTCATATAATATTACAGTTTTGTTTATTTGCCAACATGCGAGGTCGACGTAAAAACGCTGATTTTTTTATCTAACTTTAAAGTAACAAAATTAGTTCTTAACAAACGTCCTTTTTGAAAAACTGTTATCTAATTCTATTGTAATAAACTACTTATGTATACCCTATTACATTAGTGATATGTAAAAATTTAAAAGATTATTTTAAAAAAAGATTTACATCTAATTCTAAAACTGCAGCATGTTTCCATAAATTTATATAAATGAACTACATGCTGAAACATGAATTAAATGCCTAAAATCGTAAATCTTAAGTTAAAATAATATTTTGAGAAAACTTTGTTGCACTGTTTGAACTGCTGACGATATAAAAAACGTGTGAGTTCGATATCAAAATTTGTTTCTCTTTATTTATTTGACGAAAAAAAAACATTTAAAATCTAACAATTTCATTTCAAAGTACCTCAAAACTTTAACATCTTCTAAATTTTATATCAAAGTGTCAATTATAAATTAAGCTATCCAAATAATAGCCAAAAGTAGAATATTCAAACAACTATTGCTTACTAAAACCTAAGAGATAGTTAAAAGTTATTGTTTTTTCATTTAAACGAAACTACTAGTTATATGCCACTTTGAAAATGTTAAAATGTGAGGTATTTCTTATATATACTAAAAGACGTAAATGTTTTGGGGGGAATCAAAATGCCAAGGCTAGATTCTAAGGCAAGCAGGGAACCTAGTTAAAAAAATTGTGCAACACTTTGCTAATTTTCAGAAATGTAAGTGAATTTTTAAAAGAAACTAGAAAAATATCTGTGAAATCATTTTATTTGTATTAAAATTATAAAAAAAAGAAATTTTAAAATATACATAAGTTGAGTAATGTTATTTTAAAGTTAAATTTTATGTGGCATATTTTCGGCATAAACATATATTTGTATTAGATTTATTTTAAGTCATAGGCATGTTAACTTCATAGGATGTATTATTTCACATGAATAAAACAGGAATTACATGAAGTTTTATCCATTATATCTCCATTTATTAAATTTACTGTAAATAAATAAATGAATATTAATATATGGACTTAAATATTTGTTAATTTGCATTGGAATTGTAACTATAATGTGTTTATATGATGTTGTAAACAGAGTTCCTACCAATTCCATTTCGGCATAATTTGTCTTTGACGAAAGTTTGCTGTGATTTAGCAGTACGTCTCAATTTGTTGTCTAAACAAACTTCTGAATACAACAAAATGTGTTTTGTTGTACCCCACACAACTATTAAAAGAGTAATTTCAATTATCTATATTTAGTAACTTAAGTGTGGAATATTTATCACTGAAATTCGATATTAATTACTCTCTCTTATCTATTTAAATATGTTATCAATAATTTTGTTACTGTCCTTATCTATATATTTTAAATAGTTCATTAAAACTTTGTACAAACTGTCAACTTTCTTTTATTTATTTTAGAAAAATAACCTTTTACTACTAACTTAATATTTCAATAAACTAATATACTTGGTGTAATGCCTATATATTGCTTTGTTTGAGAATGCAGGTACGCTATGTATCTAAACGATCAATTTCAAACTAAGCTCATTTGCAAAATAACTATTCAAATGTTGAGATAAAATTAAAAAAATTAAATTAATTTTTTTTTCTGTATTAATATGTTACTAAGATTTTTAATGATTTATTTAAAGGTAATGCAACTAATATTTTTTCATCGTTTTTCAATTTTTATCTTTTTTGCGTATGACTCATATAATAATACAATATTCACAAAAACGCTTGTGAAAACAGTAATACTTTTTTTCATCAAAGTAGAAAATTCCTTTGAATCAACA
>CM063505.1:96021428-96031428 GCA_032207245.1 Pardosa pseudoannulata | reverse complement strand
ATACTCTCTAACAGTTCGTAATTTCCATTACATGTTACATAGTATGTCGCAGTAGTCTCAAACGGAATACATGGCCACCATATGAAGAGTACTGGTAGCTACAGGATGCAGCCTTTTAACCTTTTAGTGGACAATGGTTTCGCAGTGAAACCATCTGTTAACCATTTTATCTCTAATTTTTGGAGAAATATGAATATTTTTTTCGATTTCTTATGTTTTTGATATTTAAAACTTACAATAAAAGACAGTACTACATTTAATTTGTTTTTTTCTTTTGAAATATATATATTTACACTTACTGGAGTCGGAAAGTTAGCAATGCAAATGTTTTTCATTTATGACCCCAAACAATAGTATCTATTCAAACAACACTTATAAATAGTTACACTATTTATTTATTTTACTTTTTAAGAACACTTATTTATTGCTCTTCTAATATAATTAAAATTTTAAAAAGCATTATGTTCACGCTATAAATGGGATGGGTTTGTCTGTTAACCCCCTCAATACCTCCTATGGTATCCTCTAAGGTAAACCCCTCTATGGATTACAAAGAAAAACTTTAATAAAATTTGCATTTATAAGGTTTATAGATAATATTTATAAACTAATTTCATTAAATTGCAAAGAATTCATGTAGGTGACCTTTAAAAGGTTAAATGCCACTTCAACGGCGGCTTAACTTCCCTCCATGGTGCGCGCGCATGCATGACGCGATATGCGCATCCAAGTTTTAAACATTATAGTTTAAAAAGATATGTAGTAAATACTATTGTTGATAAGTCCAATTAAGTGTTATTTTTTTCTTGCCCCGGCAGTGTATACTTTGTTTTCCGCATTTTTCTCGTAAATAATGGATCGTACAGAAACGCTTCTTTGGGCAGTTTTTATGTACTCCTAATGAGGAATCTAGCTGTGCAGAGTTTATGCTGTCGTTTTGGGACACCCTGTATAAATAAAACTCTTGCAAAGCTAAAACTTCTGTTACATTTTCTAAATTACATTAATGAGTAATAATGAAAGACAAGAAAAGAAAATGCATCCAATATTTTCCAGTAAATTGCAATCTTAGATGTACTTACCACATTAGATACAATGTAACTAAGACGAAAATTACAAAAGCTGATCCAGCGCTTATCATAGCATACATCCATATACTTGTTTCGCTGTCATCTAAAAACATAAAATAACATTTTTAACTATATTGTTAAAACAAAAAGCTGCTTAAATAGACTGAATAATTAGTGTTAATTGAAAAACATTTATTATGTAAAAATTAAAATCTTTTAATATCCATGTTTAACGCAAGATACCAGTCCACCTGGATTTTTCAACAAAAACCCGGTAACCCAAATATTTGGTAAAACCTTCGATTTTTTTCTTTCAATAATTAAGTCTTTTTTCTATATAAATGTCGTATCTAAATTAATAATTTTGCAATAAAATCCCAAAGTTAAACATTTAGAATTGAAATATCAGTGTATTAGAATTGTTAAATAGAATATGCAACTTCAGTTACACTTTTTTATGTTACTACAATAACTATTTTACTAATTTAAACACTCATTATTAATTATAACTATACATTATGTAAGACATCCATTATTGTAAATAGTAAAGTATTTAACCCATATTGTACCACGCCAACTAAATATTTCTGTAAGTTATTAAAACTTCTTCCATATCATTAATATGGTGTAACTAAGCATATAAAACCAAAATTTTGAAAAAAATGTTTTTGATTTTTTAAGTAATTAGCTGTCCTAGAAATAGGACAACGGTCCAATACACGAATTTAACGAATATCACTTACATTGCATTATGGGGATTCATAGGTGAAATTTGGGTAAACAGTCATGGCAAAGTCCAACATTACATTTTAAGCACACTGTTGTTAGATTTCTCTTGCAGTTCTTGAACTGACATCTTTGGTAAGGGAAAATAGGAAAAGGATATCCGTTGCAAGATGCTAACATCCATAATTTATATCCAAATTTTACAGGTTTATTTTTCATGAGCATCTTGCAACTGTATCTTCCAAAATATCTTACCATTTTTTCATCGATGGTGAGATTTTCAGAAAATATACCAAATTGCTCTAAGGTTATGGTTATTTTGTCATAAAGAGGTCGAATTCTATAGTAATGATCTTGTGGATCAATTGAAGAATTATCGTTAAAATGAATAAACTGCTTGATGTCATAATACAGTTTTTTGGAGAGTTACTCTCTAATGTAGTCCCAGCGTCCAATTTTATTTGCTGTCCTATTTATAAGACAGCGGTCCAATATGGGTTAAGTATGCTTATGGTTTGGTTTAGTTTGGTTTAAAGATCTATGATCTACGTTTGGTAATACGCGGTCTAATGATACCAGGATTATTGCTTCAAGTTGATTCCGAATATCCATCACACAGAGGGATTCGAACCCCCGGACGCATGTACCGCAGATTAGTGCCCTAACCATTAGGTCATAGTCCGACTTATGTTTTACTACGCCATATGTCATACTGATATTTAGTACCGAAAAATAACTCTATAGACCATAAAATATATAGAGGATATTTTCAGCATAAATGATAATAAAAATAATTATTATTTTCCCATCTTGGTAAATTTTTGGTATTCATAAATTGAAAATAAACATTTTTATTTCTTTATTTAAGTGAATTCAAACCAAAAAATAAAATATTTGGTTTAACTATATTATATAGCTGTATAATGGGGAGAGGTTTCAATCTTTCTAAGAGTTTTAGAACTATCATTTAAGAAATAATGTGTTGTTAAATTATTACAAATGAAGTTTTATGTGCTTTTACAAAAATGTATTAAGTATTAAAATTAAAAATGTGCAACATAAATGTAAAATTTTTGATAACATATTAATTATATACATATTAATTAAAGTTTGAATTATATTTCAACTTTAATTAATATGTATAAAGTAGATTGCATATAAATTTTATATTTTATAGAACTTTTCTAATGCAGTCATAATTATTAAATTACTTGTATATAATTCTCCGAGTTCATCCGGTCAAAATTCAATTTCTCAACTATCTTTAAATATACGTACTTTCATTATACTGAAAGCAATTTAAAATCTGTATTTCTAATTACATGTTTGTCTTTCGAATATAATTACTTAAATGAATAAAATGAAATAAAATGTTTACTTCGTGAAAATAATATTTAATTGTTAATTAGTTTAGATTTTGTTTGGAATTATGAATTGATGCTTCCATTTGCTACTCCTAAAAAAGCGTAGTATTTTAAGTTAAAATTTATTAAATTATTTCTATTTTTATAATATTATATTTCAGCTTTGTGATATTCTGCATTATTCCTCTCATAAATACCTTAAGTTCTTATCAAGAAAACAGATTTAAAAATAAAATTTACAGAATGAAAAAAGCATTCAGTACAGTTTAAGGAGACACGAAAAATTAAATCTGAATAGTTCTAAATATTTAATTTTTAACCATTTTCATAAAATAAATAATTTAAAATAATTATACACACGCATATGTATGTGTGTCACGAAAATATAAGACTAAAAAAATTTAATTAAAACAGAAAACTTTTCCTAAATGTGTCATTCAACAACCTTCTGCAACTGTTATTTCCTTACATTATTTTTATTTAATTGCCTTCGATTTTAGTATATTACAAGTTCAATGCAAGTAGAGCACAAATAGAGAGATAAATAGAGCAAAAATAGTGCGTCATACAGAGAAACAACTAAAATTTGTGAAACCATTGTATAAAGTGTTAATTTATAAAAGTTGTGTTTAATGTTAGGGAAATCCGGTGCTTGGTTATGTGTCTACTTAAATGCTAAGCATACTATAACACATTCAAGAAGATAAAAACTTTGTGTTGGAATATACCATGCAAAGTGAACATAAGTAAGGCACAGATAGACGGATAGTAGTGCGCAGGCAGCTGTTTTACATCTACAACAGAGCAGTATTCTCACTTCGAGAGAACTAAATGCATGAAAATTACGTTACTAGCAACTGTGGTCATTAAAAGTGGTCAATGTTTTAATTTATGGATAGTAACAGCTGTTACTGACCCCTTTTCTTCTAAAAAACTGTTTTCTTTAAAAAAATACTGTGTCATACTAGTATAGAGGAAATTTCATTATGATATATGTCATAAAAAATAAAAGTGAAACAGAAATAAATTAAATATGCAAGCAATGTCAGTGAATACTAAGTTAGATAAAATTTTTCTTCAACTACGGCCTGAGACTTTTACGTTGAGTTAACTAATTTATTAAGATCATCAATTTTTATAATATGAAACCAATATTTAATTATTTCTTTTATGAATTCCGTTTCATAACTAGTTGTTTCTCAATCACACGTTTCTTTAGTCATATTAATAAATTTTCATTTGGGTTAAGATCTGGGCAGGCCATTCCAGCATATAAGGTTATCTTGAAACCACATGTTACATATAGTAGATACATCACATGGATCTGAATCCTGTTAACATATATATGCTTGGTTGTCAGGGGAAAGGTTGTAGTGTGGAATGTTCAATTTGGGATCATGTATTTATGTTTCTATACATATATGTTTCCATGTATGCATGAATTCAGCTTACATAAATTTATGTCTCATACCGTGACACCATCTGGATGTATTAGTGTAGGTGCAATGGTATTAGGATCCCTACCTTAGTAAATTCTTCTTCTTGATTATTTTAGACTGTCACTAGAAAATAGGAAGATTTTGGTTTCATATCAGCAAAAACAGTGTTCCGCATCACTGTTGTCGAATTTGCATCGGTTTTGGCTCAGCTTAATCTTTCTAACTCTTTTAGAGTGATAACGCTGGCTTTATTCCTTAGAACTTTAACATTCAGAATTTCTTTAGTATGTACCAAATAAATTTAGAAGTAATACTATGTAGAATACACAGAACCATATCTTCTGGCAAGATTTTCTTCTCTAACATGAGTTTATTTTCTCAATTTTCCTGTCATTGGCGCATCTTTTCCTGCATTCACCACTTTTGTAGTGATTGAGTCTCATTATTAAAAATTTAGAAACACCATCTTTGGTTAAGTTTCCACTAATTTATTCTCTAATATCATTACAGCTGTAACCTTTATCACTTAATAGTATTATTTTGCATTGCATGTTTTAGTGACCAGTCAACTCTTTGAGTCATTTCTGTAAATTTATTAAATTTTACAAGCTTCCTAAAAGACAGAACACATTAAACAAACACAACCAATTTACTAGCAATCAATAAACAAACTGACAAATGTTCACCATTTACCTCCAATAAATTATATCAAGAGTTTTACCCCACTGAAACATGATAAAAACTTTGACAAAAAGAGGTATCACTTATTTGGTTTTTAAAAGGTCTAAACCATTTTCTAACTACAAAAAAAGGAAAAATACAATTATAAGTAAGGAAATTATTATGTTTGTTTTACCTCATTATTCGGCTATAACTTCTATAATAGAAAACAGATAATGACAAAAATTTATTTAATGATAATTTGAATAAAATTACCTTTGCAAAAAGAACATAAACATTATAACATTATATAAATGTTTAAAGAATATTATAGACATGAGGCCTCAAACCTCATAAAAGAATGTTTACCAAAGGGTTTCCAGAATTATAAACACAACTGTAATTCTCATATACATCTTCAATTGGAACTTAATACTTAAGCATCATACTGGGATAAATACAATTTTGAATAAAAAAAAAATAATATTATAGAATTGAGAGTCATCGGTACAAGTATCATAATATAATCTCTAATAGCATTCAATAAAATGTATTAGCTTCGGACTTATCTAATTTTTCCCGTCCTAATGTTATCATATTAAGTTTTATTTTAAATCCACACAGAAATACAAAATTAATTTACATTTTTTCGAAATTTGAGTTTAAAAAGTTTTCCCAACATACTTCAATAAATCATATATATATATATATATATATATATATATATATATATATATATATATATATATATATATATATATATATATATATATATATATATATAAGTGTGTGTGTGTAATAATAAAATTCTAAATACATTTTCCTTTAAACATGATGGCGAACGCTCATTTCTTGGCATCTTAAATTTAGATTTGCAGCCACGTTAATAAATTTTCACCCTCACTGTGACGTACTACCTTCTAGAATAAACTAGAAGTATTTAAAATAAAGTGATTGGTTACCGGGATGACATCATTTCTGGAGCCATTTCCCATCCAGAAATTATTAAAAGAACTAGCTCTCAGATTTCGAGGCGATTTCCTTTGAGAACGCGATGTAATATAGCATAAAATATTTTTTTGTGTTTTGTGTTCTTTTTCCCTTCGGGGATTTGTTTGTTATTTGGTGTTCTAAATAAAAGATGTCTGTTTAAGTCTGCACCAATCAACTGAGCTCCATTAGTGCACAGTATTTTTAATTTATGTGGACATTATATTAAGTTCTGTCATATCTATTAATTAGTATTTTATTCCTCCATGTATAATATATTTTAGTACTTTTATCTTTTTATAAATTCTTCCATACAGTAGAATTTATAATTTAAAAAAATATAATGATATATAATTCAATTCAGATTCTTCTTTCATTTTAAATATCGGAACTAAATTAAAATAAGTATATAATATAAGCATAAAAACTATACGTAGGAACACGTTTAACTTCCCGGAAATTCTTTAAATGAATTATATTGATAATGATATCCGTTCTTCGAATTCAAAGCATCTCTTCTATAAAATTACAGTCTAATTAAATTGCTAAGTGTTCTTTAAATGAAGGTAAAGCGTTTATGGATATAACTTAATTAGTTGGGGTTTAGTCTGCTGGTTTTGAGTATGCGGTACGAACATAATTGAAAGAAATAAGGGATAAAATAATTGAATTGGGTGGAAGAGTTTCTCAAACGGTAATTAAATAATTTTCTGTTACTGCGATGATAGGAGAAGTATATTAGAGGTATATACCCTGGTATGAAGTATATCTTGCCTGTGTACTAGTCTAACGCACGTGATTATCTATATACATATTGATTGAGATACAGATAGAGAAAAATGGGGTAGTGATCCCACTTTATATAAAGACATTATCTATATATAGGAAAGTTTCCTTTTATTTTTTTGTGTGTTTTATACAAATTTGCAGGGTTTATCATATAGTCAATTAATTTTATGTAAGCATTCTTTGATACACCCAGATGGTTAGTGACGAAATGGTAAACACATCCCATACTATCCCGTGATATGACAGTTATATGGCAACACAACTTTACATAGTTTTGTCGTTGAAGACATTTCACTAATACTTTAAGATCAAGAAAAATACTTGTCCAAAAATCTTATATTTTCTCTTTAAAGTCTAAAAACTTATGAATACGTCTTATGCAGACAAGAAACAATCGTGAATATATTGATTTGGGAACAGGTGGACTTGAGAAGAGGAAAATTACGCAGATAATGTTTTAATAAAGAAGATTTGAATCAGTGGTTCTTTTACAGATTTTGATTTTTCTGTGACCTAAAAAATAGGGCGACAAATTTCCAAACAGTAGCATAAAGATTGCAAAGATTTTCAGTTTTATCTAGGAGTAATTATTGCCGGTTCAGATAGTAAAAGAGTTGGTCAAGCGTAAAATTATTTATTTTAACGTTTGTTTAAGGTAGTGTAAAAGGAATGAAAAACTCCAAGATTCTTGTTTTTGATTTCATCTCGAATCCCTGGTTAATCTAAAATTTAAAAGAAAATGCATTGTGATATTTTAAAAAAAATTTAGGAGTAATAATTTGTGATATTTTCATGCTGGGACTTGTTGTTAGTTCGTTGCAAAGTGCCAAGTGCGTACGTCGATTTCCTGATTTTTGGCTAATAAAAAAGTAATCGCGTTTTGATCATTTTTAAACGATGGATAAAATTGAGATCCGTGCAGTGATTAAATATTTTGTGTTAAAAAGACTAAGCCCAACAGACATACAAACCGAACTGAGGGGGACATTAGGGGATTCTTCTCCTTCATTTTCCACAATAAAAAAATGGGCTGCTGAGTTTAGGCGTGGTCATACATCGATCCAAGATGATGAACGTTCAGGACGGCCAAGAACGGCTACAAGTGCCGAAAATGTTGCCAAAATTCACAATGCCATACTGAATGATCGCAGATTAAAGGTACGTGAGCTAGCTGACATGGCAAAGATCTCCAATGACCGGGTACACTACATTTTGCATGATATTTTGGGCATGAAAAAGCTATCAGCAAGATGGGTGCCGCGATTGTTGACATCTGACCAAAAACGAAGACGATTAAACATTTCTCAACAGTGTTTAGACCTGTATAAACGCAATCCAACTGAATTTCTTCGGCGATTTATTACTGTGGATGAAACCTGGGTTCACCACTACACACCAGAGACAAAAGAACAGTCCAAGCAGTGGGTGGGTCCTGGAGAAACTGCTCCAAAGAAAGCAAAAACAGTTCCTTCTGCAGGAAAAGTCATGGCTACAGTTTTCTGGGATTGTAAAGGAGTGGTGCTCATAGATTTTTTGGAACATGGGAGGACCATAACTGGGTCATATTATGCAAGCTTACTGGACCAGCTTAACGACGCTATTAAGGTAAAACGTCCACACCTAGCCAAAAAGAAAGTGCTTTTTCACCAGGATAACGCTCCTGCTCATGCTTCTCACATTGTTGGTGCAAAACTTCACGAGTTGGGCTATGAGGTGCTTCCACATGCACCATACTCACCCGACCTAGCACCAAGCGACTACTATCTTTTTCCAAACTTGAAGAAATGGCTCGGCGGGCGCAGATTCACATCAAATGAGGAAGTTAAGACTGCAACCACAGCCTATTTTGCAGAACTGGAAAATACGTATTTTACCCAGGGTATCCAAAAGCTGGAAAATCGTTGGAATAAGTGTATTGCATTGGAGGGTTCTTATGTTGAAAAATAATAAAAATAAAAATTTTAAATTCTTTGTTTTTCTTTGTTAGGCCGAGAATTTTCCGAACACCCCTCGTACATATTGATTGAGATACAGATAGAGAAAAATGGGGTAGTGATCCCACTTTATATAAAGACATTATCTATATATAGGAAAGTTTCCTTTTATTTTTTTGTGTGTTTTATACAAATTTGCAGGGTTTATCATATAGTCAATTAATTTTATGTAAGCATTTTTTGATACACCCAGATGGTTAGTGACGAAATGGTAAACACATCCCATACTATCCCGTGATATGACAGTTATATGGCAACACAACTTTACATAGTTTTGTCGTTGAAGACATTTCACTAATACTTTAAGATCAAGAAAAATACTTTAAAAAAATCTTATATTTTCTCTTTAAAGTCTAAAAACTTATGAATACGTCTTATGCAGACAAGAAACAATCGTGAATATTTATTTAAACATATTTAAAAAATTACGCAGATAATGTTTTAATAGATATTTAATATTTCTTTAAATTTTGATTTTTTGTGACCTAAAAATACGACAAATTTAAACAGTAGCATAAAGATTGCAAGATTTTCAGTTTTATCTAAGTAATTACAGCCGGTTCAGATAGTAAAAGATTGGTCAAGCGTAAATTATTTATTTTAACGTTTGTTTAAAATAGTGTAAAAGGAAAAAAACTCCAAGATTCTTGTTTTTGATTTCATCTCGAATCCCTGGTTAATCTAAAATTTAAAAGAAAATGCATTGTGATATTTTAAAAAAAATTTAGGAGTAATAATTTGTGATATATTAATTATACACATATATTTATATATGTATACAAATACACATACATGTATATATATATATATATATATATATATATATATTATATATATATATATATATATATATATATAATATATATATTATATATATATATATATATATATATATATATATATAATATATATATATATATAAAATATATATATGTATATATAATATTATATATATAATATATATTTAT
>CM063505.1:96011428-96018928 GCA_032207245.1 Pardosa pseudoannulata | reverse complement strand
TATGTTTTAAGAAATTCTCTTTTGTATAATTCTCTTTCAGAATTACTTTAGAAATTTCATTGATTTTTCTCAGTTTCCAAGTACTAGACAAATAGAAACACAAAACAATGAATTGAATTGTCACAAAGTTTAAAAGAGACCGATACATAAATGCAGATAAATTTTTTGACATCCTTTACTGACAGGAGTAAATTCATTTTAAACTTTATAAATGATAATAAATATGGAGCTTGAAATAATTTCTTAGATTAATGATGAAATATGGGTAACTTTCATTTTAAATTTATGGGATTCAATAATAAAGCATCTTTATTTATTGTATATTTTAATGTTAATATTTCAACACAAATCATTATAAAAAGTTTATTTTTATTATTTATGTTACGCGAAATAATGTAATTTTCTTTTAAAAAACAAATAATTTACAACTTGATGGATAGAGTTATAAGTCTCTATATTTTATTAGTTGAAATAGTCCGGTTTAAAATTACAAGGAGTGAAATTGTAATATTTACTAGATATATATGTAAATTATGTTAAAATCTGAAAGTAAAATTTACGATATTTAAATTTATTACTTAATTTTAAACTTTTATTATAACTTTTATTTATTAACAAAGATCGAATTCCAAATTTGTGTCATATGTCTTCAAAACATTTTGAAATCTGCTTAAAGTAGGTTCCGGTTTTATTAACACTTCTATAGTTAAGCAATATACTTGCAATATAGATATTAATATTAAAGATTCTATACAATATAAATTCTTACTAATGACGTATAGAATTTTTTTATACACGAACTCAAATTATAATTTTTAGAAAACTGATATATTTATCCTTATATATATATATATATATATATATATATATATATATATATATATATATATATATATATATATATATATATATATTTATATATGTGTGTGTGTGTGTGTGTGTGTGTAATGTATATATTATATATTTTTTTCCAATCGAATTAATTTGAAACAGATATTAGAAAAAATGTAATATATTTCAATCCTTAATTTTGAGCAGTCATATTTTAATTCAAATTAACGGAGAAATTAATATAACATTTTTATAGTTGTTTGGGATTTCTATCAATTTTCATATATATAGGTATCAATTTGTGAAACAAAGTTAATTCTTTTCATTTGTTTAAAAATTTTGTAGACTCTTCTACGATCTAAAAATATTTACGATTCATAAAATTATAAATTTATCTCGATGACTTTTCAACAATTAGAATTCTCTCTTTCAGAACCATTTTTTAAAAATCTCTCAGCGTCAAGGTGTCTATTTTCTATTTAATTATGATTGCTATTTATATAGAATACTCTGTGAAATGTCTATATTTAAATATATTTTTAAATAATATTAGATCCCTACACATTATTACCTTTCAATTTTCTAAATATACTGAAACATAGCCATTTCACTAATTAAAAGTATTAGTTTCCAATAAATACGCATTTCATGAATAAATATTTTAAAAAGATAATATAAACTTCTGCTTTTCTGATTGAAAATAGATTAAAATACATTTTTGTAATTATCGTTTGAAAATAGTTGAGTTTAGAATGTACAAGCATTGTTCTATAAAATAAAATGTTTATTTTATTATTAACAGTTATGTTGAGTACTTGACGTAGTAAAATGTCAAATTTTTCTTACATGATTTGTATTTCTATTGCATATTGCACTACTTGCAAAGGTTAGGTATTTAAAGTGAAAGAGTAATTTCTTTCCCAATTTTTTTCACGAAAATTGATATTTAAATATAGCCGGTCATCTTGAAACCTAAATTTGCCAAATTAAATCGGGCTATATAAACTAAAATCCTCGGAGGAACAGACCCTACAGTCTCTACGTGTTGTCAATATCTTTTTCCGAGATCAAGAGACCTGGTATATAAACAATCCTGTTATATAAACAAGTAAAAATAAGGTTTCAATAAAATATATCAAAAATGAGATATGAAAAGTAATAGTTTTGTTTGCCAGTAGGTACGGACTATTGATTTCTATATGTTTTCTTGAAAATCTCAAGAAAAGAATTATTTTTGTATCATTAGTTTCATCTATGTTTCTTATACTCCAAAAGGAGATAAGAGAAAAAAAAGGTCTCAAGAGAATTTTTTATCCTTACAATTAGAGGTAAATGTAAATAATAGGAGGAAAAATAGTTATTATATATTTTTTCTAACATCATTTTTATGTTCTAGAGAAATATATTAATTTTCCTAATAAAAGTAATGAAAATGAATCTTTTTATGAAATATAGCCTGTATATGCTACTAAGAAGAAAATTAATTTATAACGATCTCAAAATTAATATCTCAAGGGTGGCCAAGATTTCCTCATTTCCATTATTTCCTCAATTTTTTACTTTAATTTCTTTTTAAATTAATTTAACTAAATTTAAATTAACTTCTGCTTCTCATTTTGTTACTACAATTAAACAATTTTCTTTTTTTTTCTTTCTGTAATTTTTTTTGGATTGTTTAATCTTAAAACTAAATCTAGGATACATATATGAAATATATCAAAATTGTTTAATTTTAATATTTCCTTAAGAAAAACTCTCCCATTCTAATTCATTATAATATTTTTCCCAACCTGTAAATGTCTTAATTAAAGGAATGCCCTCGATATATTTCTCAAACCTTTCTGTCCTATAGATGTAAATTTCTGTCTATTCAACAAGTATTCCAGCTGTCGCAAATGGCTCTGCTTTTTTCCTGACCTTAACAGTTTAATTCGCTGACTAAGTTTCTTGTCACTTAAGGAAATTCTTTCTGTCTTCGCTCTTGTATTCACCTCTGTCTAGCAGTGTGATTTCTTTTGTATTGTTTTTTATTTTGTTTGTGTCTTTCTTTTGTCTGTCGTTGACTAGTAAAGATGTCCGATTTAGCAGCTCTAAAATAAAAATTTTAATCAGAATTGTTCCATTCTCTTCAATGTAGCCAGACTGCATCTTACCAAATTACTGCTAAGCTGATAGGCGTCACCATGTTCAGAAATTGTATAATTCCTGGATCACGTATATATATATATATATATATATATATATATATATATATATAATATATATATATATATATATATATATATATATATATATATATATATTGCTAAAAGAATAAAGAATTATGATTTAAAGTAAGTTATAAGTTGTCAATAATGTGTTGAAGTATCTCTTATAATAAATAATTATCATTTTCAAGAGTAGTTCCAAAGATCGTGACCCATATTTACAAGTACAGAATAAGTTTTAGTATGAAAAATCAATTTCAAGTAAAATCCTTATCACCAACAACAATTATGCATTGAAAATGCAACGTAATTAGATTAGAATTCTTTCGGCTGATGAAGAATGCGTGAATGTCCCTTATAATAGCCAAAACTTTTTATCTGTCTATGGATCTAGTCACACATCAACCTAAAACAAAATAAAAAATGCTCAACAATCAAACGAAAAATTCACTCAATCCTCGAAGAAAAAAGAAATCCTTATGTGCATTTGTTACTTTTTCTTTGCGTACATTTAATGGTTAATAAGGTCTTAAGCACATTCTAAAGAAATATAGTCACCTGAAGTATACCTATATCTAATAAATGCCTTCAAGATACGGAATTTTAGACACTCTTGTTGTATACAGAAGCTTTGCACTTTGCGCGAGAACTACAATTACTATTACTTATGGTTTAGTCATATTTCAAGAAAATAGATTAGTTCGACGATTAAAGCTTAATATTAATTACTTATGTGAGAACTGTTTTAAAACTATAATTACGGTATTTCAGAATAGATAGCTATAAGTCTTTGGTCTATTTGAACCATGTTTCCTAAACTGGTGTACAGTTTAAACAGTATATATTTAGAAAAAAACTCTAAAACTTTAATGTATATTTCTTGCCCTAATTCTTTTATCATGGAACCTTATTTTAAAAATTTTTAATGTTAAGTAAGAAATCACTTAGATATATGAAAGAAAATGTAATTTGCTCATCAGTGGATTGTTCTGTACATCATATTGAAAATTACAGCAAATAAATGCTATGTTAATTTAATATTAATTACTTATGTGAGAACTGTTTTGAATCCCGTATTTCGCAAACTCAATTTGAAGTTTTGCTTTTGCCATTTGGCAACCACGAAGTTGTATTTTTTGAATGTAACCCTATTTCGCTGTTCTGATGTTAAAAATTTTCTGATGTTCTGTTGAACGAATGTGCGAAGGGATCCAGCCCTAATTAATACTGGCTTGAATTAAGTTTTACATGTTATTCGTGATTAAAGTGTGTGTGTGAACAAATGACTCTTTATTGAAGTTATCTGAATTACATTTCTGTACGTAATACTGACTTTCTACGGATGCAAAGTTAGCAAGTTGTTCTCAACAAGAACTATTTCAAAAAACTATAATTACGATATTTCAGAATAGATAGATATACGTCTATGGTCTACTTGAACCATGTTTTCCTAAGTAGGTGTATTTTAGAGTTTAAACAGTATATATTTACATAAAAACTCTAAAACTTTAATGTATATTTCTTGCCCTAATTCTTTTATCATGGAACCTTATTTTAAAAATTTTTAATGTTTTAGTAACAAATTACCTTAGATATATAGAAAAAAAGCATTTTGCTCATCAATTGATTGTTCTGGATAGAAGTTTGGAAATTTCACAGTAAATATATACTATAATTTTGCTTTCAGGAATGTCTCCATAAGACAGAATTAACTCAAAGTATCAAAAAGGTAAAATTTAGCTGTGTTTTTATACATTGGAAAAAATGGACAACTATTAAAGATGGCTGTTTAAAATAGTCTTAAGAGATACAAAAAAAAAATTCTCATTTTTTTATTAATAGTTAAAACTTTACTATAAACACTTGCACATAACTTAATTATTCATTAAATATGTACTGGGGTTTTACTCCATTGTACTGATTGTGTAGACAAATTTATTTTAAGATTTATGTATCCTGACATTCATTCTGCGATATGACGGTTTTAGTAAAATTAATAATGCTTGCACTTGTGTAAAATATCAAGACGTATAACAGTCACATAGTAAGGTTGAATTATACAACTTGAAGTTTAAAGCGAAAAAAATACTGATTCTGATTCCAAAAATAAAACCATTCCCATCTTTTGGAGACACTCCATATGATAGCTCAAATTTCGGGCATTTATTAAATTTAAGCAACATCTTGTTGCAAAAATAAAGCATTTTTAGTTTTAGAGAACGAACTGACGCGTTATGACACTGCTGATCTCTAAACTTTATCATTTACTCAAAAATTAAAATGTTATGTTCTCGGATGGATATTATGATAGAAATATTAATATTCATAGCTAACCCCATAGTTTATCAAACGTGACTTGTTAATTTTTTGCTAATTTATTTCCAAACTTAAACTGTATTTCCCGTTTCTAGGTAATATCAGCAATTTATTTTACAATGTAGTCGACAAGCTCATGGAGTGTTATTAGTTGTATAATTTACTTCTCATCGAAATACAAGAAATATATCTACAAAAAATAGATTCTATTCTCATTATTTTAATAATAATTACAACTTTACTTTATCCATTTGCTCACAACTGAATTATTCATTAAATATGTACTATGTTTTTACTCCATTGTACTGATAGTGTAGACAAATTTATTTTAAGACTTATGTATCCTAAAATTCGTTCTATGATATGATGGTTTTAGTAAAGTTAATAATAGTGGTACTTGTGTAAAATATCAAGACGTATAACAGTCCCACAATAAGCTAAATCATACAGTTTATAGAATAAAGTGCAAAAAAATATGATCCATATTCTAAAATTGAAACCATTCCCATTTTTTTAGACTCTCCCTATTATAGCTCAAATTTCTTGCATTAATTAAATTTAAGCAACAAATTGTTGCAAAAAAAAGTACTTTTTAGTTTTAAAAACCAACTGACGTATTATGACGCTGCATACTGGACCCTAAACTTTATCATTTACTCAATTAAAATGTTATCTTTTATGACAGATATTAGGATAGGAATATTAATATTCATACTTAACCCCATAGTCATTCAAACGTGACTTGTTAATTTTTTACTAATTTATTTCCAAACTTAAACTGTATTTCCCGTTTCCAAGTAATATCAGCAATTCATTTTACAATGTAGTAGACAATTTCATGGAGTGTTATTTGTTGTATAATTCTTCTTATCTAAATACAAGAAATATATCTACAAAAAATAGATTCTATTCTCATTATTTTATTAATAATTAGAACTTTACTATACCCACTTTCTCGCAACTGAATTACTCCTTAAATATGTGCTGTGATTTTACATCATTGTGCTGATAGTGTAGAGAAATTTATTTTAAGATTTATGTATACTGACACCCGTTCTATGATATGATGGTTTTAGTAAAGTTAATAATAATGGTACTTGTGTAAAATATGAAGACGTATAACAGTCACATATTAAGCTTAAATTATACAATTTATAGTATACAGCGCAAAAAATACTGATTCATATTCTAAAATTGTAACCATTCCCATTTCTTCGAGATACTCCATATTATAGCTCAAATTTCTTGCATTAATTAAATTAAGCAACAAATTGTTGCAAAAAAGAAGTATTTTTTAGTTTTAAAAAACAAACTGACGTATTTTGACATTACATACAGGACCCTAAACTTTATTATTTACTCAATTAAAATGTTATCTTTTATGACAGATATTAGGATAGGAATATTAATATTCATACTTAAGCCCATAGTCATTCAAACGTGACTTGTTAATTTTTTGTTAATTTATTTTCAAACTTAAACTGTATTTCTCGTTTCTAGGTAATATCAGCAATCCACTTTACAATGTATTCGACTAGCTCATTAAGTGTTATTAGTTGTATAATTCGCTTCTCATCGAAATACAAGAAATATATCTACAAAAATTAGATTATGTTCTCATTATTTTAATAATAATAACAATTTTACTTAGACCCAGTTTTATTTAACGAGAGTTAAAGACAGTATACCCACTGTCGCCGTTTTAATTACAGGAATTTTATGCTTCTAAGTTACTGCTTTAATTAACATACTTTCTAGTTTAATTAACATAGTGTAAAAGAATGTTTTCATCGCAAATTTCGAAATTTTTAGTGCAATTATAAATGTTTTGGTGGGTTTTTTTATTTATTACATAAGAATATAGTTTCGGCTTTAGGTGAATTAAGAAGATGAAGTTATTATAATTAACTTTCAACATTAATGTATATCAAATCACTTAACCGTAATTTGCATAAAAGTATAATTATCATATTATGTGTACCCATGCCATACTACACTCACTTCCAAAAAATAAGCAGGAAGATGTAAAATGCAAAACAATCAACAAATACTGCTTTGAATAACACAAATTTCGGCAGGAAAGTATATATGCTACTTTCATAATGCTACTTTCATTTATGCATAAAACAAAATCCATAATTATATA
>CM063505.1:95998928-96006428 GCA_032207245.1 Pardosa pseudoannulata | reverse complement strand
CACTAACATTATAAGGCAAAAAAAAATTATTTCCTTATTTAGTTATCATAGAAACATGTGGTTTCTTACCTAATTTGATTTACAAACGTCTGTAGTATTTTATAATATGAAAATTTAAAACTTTATACATTCCAGATTTATGTGTCCCATATCCCCTTATATTCTCTTTAACAAAACATTTTAAATTTATTTTAAGCATACTCTCAATCGAACATAAAAAAACACAAGTGCTGGAAGTCTAGTTATGTAGCACTAAAACATTATATTGAAACTTATTGAAATCGCATCTCAGAAAGTAAGTGTACTCAATCATTAAGAAATATAGAATACAATATATTTTTATATTAACAATTTCATTTAAATAAATCAAACATTACTTGTTGACGTAGTTGCATTCCTACTTCATTTACTTTTTGAGCATATTTATGAACTTTAGTAAGCCTAGAACAAAATATGATCCCGCCGCTTTTTTGGCACACTGTTTGACGACAGTAGTATGTGAAATTACTTTTCTACCCAATAATAATTTCAGAAAGGTAAAAGAAGTGAGTTTGAAGTTTCCTAATAAGTACCTATTGAAAGTGGTTGTGTATCTCCCAATCGAATGGATGTATGAGTGGCTTAATAACTAGCCCCGAATGCCTACACTAATAAGTATAATACGTTCTTGACGCCCCACATATTTATGCAGTCATTTGATTATGTTATTATCATTCCCCTCCAAAGAAAAGGAGAGCCCATAATTACTTATCTATCACTTGTCAACTTCCCAGTGAGAGGACATCTAATGATAAAGATTTATCTTAAATGTTCACAAAATATATATATAGATGTTTTGAACGTCTGCCAGTGGTTGAATCCTTTGAACCGTTAGATTGACGTTAGAAACCATTAGGTCATCTTTGGCACACAAAAGTTGCTGCGTGGAAACATGCAAAGTCATGAAACAAACACATTTCCTTTGTCAACATTCATTATCGCGTGTTTCTATTGCCTTTGTGTTGTTTTAGGGTTTCATGATATTAAGAGACTCCTTGTTCTATCCTATTCACTATCTCATTAGTCCTAATCAGTATTCATTTACTCGTTTTTGATAACACGTATTCATTCTATCGGATATGAATTTGCGATATAAATTTAAACAAATCATGAATCTAACTCCTTAAACATTCTCAATTATTTAAAAATAAAACAATCCATTTAGTTTAGTGAAAAGAAACCAGATCTTATTCTTGAAGTCTTATTCTTGTTCTTCAGTTGAAGCTGAAGATTTTCAGAATTCATACCGCAGTTAAACACAACTAGTGTAAAAGATATTTTCAACCGTCTGAGATAAAATAAACATAAAATGTAAACAAAAATATTTAACCTTGAATAAATTGCTGCCACTTTTTTTTAAATAATTCCCTTTAGCTTCATATAATCAGTTCTCTTTAGCATTTCTTGTAAGCCTCAAGTGTAGTTTACTTATAAATAAGACGAGTACAACACATTAGATTTATATACATTGACCTTCTTATAGTACATCATTATAAACTATATCTAAATAATGAATATGTATTGCATTGTAAATGTGTGCATTTTCGCAAATATACCGAATTTGTAGAGACGCAAAATGCGTCAACGAAAAACACCTACAAAAGAACGTTCATTTATAAAAACAATAAAATAGCATACTGTTCAGAAGCCAGACACTCAAAAAAATAGCACCTAGAAAGACTTTTTAAAATTTATTGAATCAAACAAATATGCAGTCTAACCCCGAAACTTTGAACGAAGTTTTATCACCTTTACTAAAACAAATTACTTTAAATATCAGAGAACCACTGTTCTAACTATCTCAACACCTCTCGCCATTTTTATTTGTAAACAAATTTGCATTAAATATCGTATCACTTTGAAAATTCAAATACCATTTACAATTATTCTCGAGGCAATAATGTCTTTTGCAATAAATTATTATTTAAAGTAATATTGAGACTTTTTAAATCACTTGTTTGAATTGTTTCGATAGTAATACTAGTTGTTGAGAATAAAGCCTGATTTAAATGAGCCTAACGTATATCTCCATTTGTATGAAAGGAAATTTGATTTCGTGATATATGTTTGGATTATGTGAGAATTTTGACTAAACAAATTCGTGTATGAGCTTGTTACATAGAGCTAGTATTATTAAATGTGTCTGATTTCAGCATTCATTTATATAAGAGTATGTACAATATTTAATTCTGCTCTCCTACACTATTTATTCTGAAAATATGCTAATCCATAATTGCTTTCGCGTCTTATGTCAGTTTAAATAAACTCAAACTATTCTTTCATTGTCTATCAGTTGGAAATATAAATATTTAACAGAAAAGTGTGAAATTAGTTCATATATTTCAAAATTAGAAATCTTCACGAAGTATACAACTATTTATTTTCGGGTACATGAAACATAACAAAAATAAAGCGAGGTTACTGCAAAAAATTGCGCAAGTAAAAAGTTTAATAATATTTTTTTTTTATTTATACCAATATATAGTCAAATATAAACATATGTATGTATATATATATATATATATATATATATATGCATATATATATATATATAAATATATATATATATATATATATATATATATATATATATATATATATATATATATATACTTATATATATATATATATATACATATATATATATATATACATATATATATATATACATATATATATATATATATATATATGTATATATATTTATATATATATATATATATATATATATATATATATATATATATATATATATATATATATGTGTGTATGTATATATATATATGTATATATATATATATATATATATATATATATATATATATATATATATATATATATATATATATATATATATATATATATATATATATATATATATATGTATATGTATATATATATATATATATATATACATATATATATATATATATATATATATATATATATATATATATATATATATATATATATATATATATATATATATATATATCCTACATAGGTATATTATTTTTGATTTTATTTTGCCCACCTGTGCACTGTACTTTCTGTTTCCCCATTACACTTTTTATTTAGTTGAAGGAGTGTTCTTTATTTTTTTCTTCCAGTATGATTTTGGCTTTTACTTATAGTCCAATTTTTCATTTATTTTTGTATACAGAATCTTTATTTTTATTATTTTTTAAGGTTTTGTTTCGGAACATGTAGAGAATACAAATCTGAATACTCTTAAACTTGTTTAACTCCCTTTTATAGTCCAAGGCTGTGACTACAAAATGATTGCACTGAATCGAACTTTATTTCTTAGGACTGAAAACAATATTTGTGCAAACCGAAAGGTGAGTTATCTAAATATTATTTTATTCTGCATATTATTTACTTCTGCTGACCATTAAGGAAACATCTGATATATAAATTTTACAGTAAAGATAAAATGGTTACAGTTATTTTCTTAAATTTATAAATTGATCTTTAAACATAATAATAGAAATAATAAAAATAGTAATAACGATTAATCCTTCTTTGAGTGATAATGGAAATTACCAGCATAACATTTAATATATTATTTATTTATATTAGGACTTTTAATATACCTTTAATCTTAAGTATGAATTATATCACCCTCATTTATTGCAGAAAAAAACTAAATAAATAATGAAAAAAGGAATAATATGCAATATGAAAAGAAAGTAATTTTTACTATGAATCAATCCATACTAAAAGACTATATAACTTTAATACTATTTTGTTAAAATTCTTTTCAACTTATGTGTGAAATCCCTATTGTTTGAAACTAATGTTTACTAATATCATTTACAAGATTTTTTTGGCTGCCATTTAAACGATGAATTATGATATTTCTTAACTAGCATTACACAGAATTACTCATGAAATTTGAACTAATGACTAATGTTTTACCCAGCTTCAGAAGAAACACTCATTTAAAGATCTTTTCCATCCATGGGGTTTGTCCTTACGATTAAACAAATCCCGATTGTCTCTTTTTTTGTGTTAGACCCGATTTATGTCTTTAAGATGAAGATTAATGACTTTTGCTGTTTCGCTTATATCGATTGGTGAGCGTAAAGTCCTTCACGCTACAATGATTGCATCTCATCAACATTGACAATAAGGTCCTGGTCATTATGGGATGTTTCTCCCATTTAATCTGTGAAAAATATTTTTATCAGTTACACACACACACACACACACATATATATATATATATACATACATATATATATATATATATATATATATATATATATATATATATATATATAGTGTGCTGTGCGTGCTTCTAAGGCTATTGCGAGCAGACATTTCGGTGTAAATAAAATGATGTTAGCATGACGGGATCCCTCTTGAATAATATTACAGTAACAGTATAAAACTGAACATTTATGTGACAATTAATGTAAAACAATTGAAGAAAATTATTTAAAAGCTTTGGAATATCTTGGCCAGTAGACTGTCTGCATAAATCCGGTATACCTTAATGCAAACGTGGTAGGGCGTTACAAGATTTAGAGAGAGCGATCTTATACCATTAAACTCAAACCTACACACCATACACACACTAGTAATAATAAAGGAGTAATAATAAAGCAGTATATTAAATTACATCGTTGACTAGTGTAGATGATGTTTCCCCGCCCAACTTCACAAAAAACTTTCCTGCTTTTTTTTCTGATCTCCTTCCGCATTAACTGGTTTTCGCTGTGTACATATATCCGAAGGTGCGTCTTTCTTCTCTTACACTCTTTAAATAGTTCAAATTATTTTTAAATCTAACTAAATTTATTCTTAAAATCTTATTTTTAAAAGTGCATATATATATATATATATATATATATATATATATATATATATATATATATATATATATATATATATATATATATATATATATTATATATATATATATATATATATATACATATATATATATATATATATATATATATATATATACATATATATATATATATATATATACATATACATATACATATATATATATATATATATATATACACATATATATAATATATACATATACATATATATACATATATATGTACATATACATATATATCATATATATGTACATATACATATATATATACATATATATATATATATATATATATGTATATATATATACGTATATATATATATATATATATATATATATATATATATATATATATATATATATATATATATTATATATATATATATATATATATATATATATATATATATATATATATATATATAAATATATATATATATATATACATATATATATATATATATACATATATATATATATATATATATAATATATATATATATATTTTATATATGTATATATATATATATATATATATATATATATATATACATATATATATATACATGCTTATCAGCAAATTAATCACAAAATCGTCTGATTCTATAAAACAGTATATGGCTCAAGAATTTTTTTCGGATATTATTTTAGATTTACGCTACACATAAAGAGACTTCTATTATATGGAATTATTATTGTTTCCTCCGTGGAATTCTTTTGTTGACTGCCACTCAATTCGCTAATGGAGTGGTGAATACATTTATTAGCACTTTTATTCTCTTCGAAAATAAATATGGTAACTACTTATCCTTACATTTATCCACGTTACTATGATCTGATCTTTTATGCATACTTCTATTATCTTCTGAATGCGTACATACACACTTTATTAAAGATTGTCAGATAAAACAGGAATATTTCTAGTTTAATACCCAGTTTGGAAATACGAAAATGGTAAATTTTTGTTATATTTGTTGTTTAAAAATATTAGTTTATTTATTAACAAGTAAAATATAAAATTTAGGTAACGAAAATACCAGCTTTTACCAAACTAACATTTTTCAGCATACATTATTCACGATGCTAGTCTAATTTCGTTTTCTCCGTTTATGACATGTATTACGAAGATTCAAAGGTGAGAAATTCAGTATATTATCCTTTTGTTTTTTTCCAGTAAAACACATTTTATTCCTATAATAAATTTGTTAGTGTCTGGAACAAAACTTATTTCAACACTTCGTGATTTTATGTAAGGTACCTAAATTATTTCCCTAATCAATAGACTAAATGAGAAGACTGTCATGATTTTGAGGGGTTTATATTTTTACTCTTCATTGAACTTCTTTAAAATAACTGATTCTCAAATTTTAGTAACGATAGAGACAAAATACAAATTCGTGATAGTTTGTATATATTGTGATGTAATATTTTAATCATGCTTTAAGTTATCTTATGTTCTGTATGCGCCCCAATTTTGATGTATGAGAATTAAAAATAATTTACACATTTGTTTTTTTGTATAAGAATATTTTTTCTTTATTTTAAGCGTGAAACATGGCACTTCAATGAACGTGAACTTTGATTCTACTAAACCAAAATATTTCAATTTTCATCTGTATAGAAGTTAGATGTATAAAGACATATTTGTGTGTTTTAAATCAAGGAAATTAAATGCAATATTTTCTTGTTACTTATAGTGAATTACTTTTATATCTCTTTAAAGAATTAGGTAGAGTCTATGATTCCGTGAAAATACAAATTAATTCCAAAAGTCGCCGTTAGGGGAATATTTGGCGCTGTGTAATAGAAAATAGAGTGTTAGCAAATGTAAATCAATACGGAAATTAATTTCTTAATTGTAATCAATGGATGTAACGTGAAATTTGAATAAAGAACTTCTTAAGCTATAAGCGTACGTGATATTGCAGATCACGAGACTTTATAGGGGTTTAATATAGATTTTAGGCTTTTTTAAGAGTGTTGCCATATTGCACTTGAACTAAATCAGAAAATGTGAATAATAAAAGGTAATTTTATTCCGTATTAATTTGCATTTGTTAACACTCTATTTTCTTTTACATAGGGCCAAAATATTCCCCTAGCAGTGACTTTTAGAACTAATTTGTTTTTTCGCGGATTCCTTGTTTAATCTTCTTACAAAATGTGTCGGCATTCTCGCAAATAGATCAGGATACAGAACACTGTGAGCACTGTCAGTTTAATTATGGCCACCTTGTATACACACACACACACACACACACACACACACACATATATATATATATTTATATATATATATATATTATATATATATATATATATATATATATATTATATATATATATGCGTATGTGTATATATATTTATATATATACCGCAAAAGATTTAAGTTGTTTTGGTCGGTTCAAGACGTTTTTGTTTAGTTAAAGACGACCTTTCGGCCGCATCTCGAAACGGAGTAAGCTGATCCAGGCGGGGAGTTAACAGAAAGATTGCGTCACTCTGGGTCTAGAAGGTTCCAGTAGAATCACGTGAAGGGAACCGAAACCCTTATTAAAAGAAGATTGGATGAGTCAAGAAAGGGGCTTACTCTCATTTTG
>CM063505.1:95990925-95998828 GCA_032207245.1 Pardosa pseudoannulata | reverse complement strand
TTATTTTCATGTTATTTAATTTTAAAGTAGGGGTCACCTTTTTTGGACACCCTATATATCCACATATACACATATATACGCATTACTTCGCTACAAATTATTCAATGATATAAATTGTAACGATCCGTTACATGAACCTAGCGAAAGAAGAACGGAAGGTGACCTTTCGCAACGGACAATAACGGTTTGCGGCAGGTAGAAGCGTGTGGTCCTAACAATACACGTTAGTGTACTAGGTCCCGTCAACAAACCCACGACTTATGCTTAAATGGACGTAATTGAAAACTATCGGTACGCTGGAGCCAGTGAGTCTGGGCATTTGTGAGGGCTATTTGAATGAAAAGTCTCGGGTAATAATTATTAATCGAGCGATGCTGTAGAGCACATCTATTCCCCGTTACCGGTACCGCAAAAGCAATTTAAGTTGTTTTGGTCGATTCACTTAAAGATGACCTTTCGGCCCCATCTGGAAAAGATCAGCTGATCCAGGCCGGGAGTTGACAGCAAGATTGCGTCACCCTTAGTCTGAAAGGTTTCGAAAGAATCACGTGAAGGGATCCGGGACCCCTATAAAAGAAGATTGCCTGAGTAGGCTTTTGCCTTGAGAGTATCTTTGGGAGTTGTTTTGTGGAGCTCGAGAGTATTCCACTCGTCTCTTCGATTTCCGGATCTTGCTTGCTTTAGAAACCGCCAGCGTCTCTGCTCTTCCTAAGAAGTCGACTTTCGACTTTGGGATCTCATTTCCGTTATCTTAATATTTTTTTCTACTTCGTGCTTAGAAGTAGGTCGCTGAGAGTGACCCTTACTCTCATTTTGGATCGTCTTGCATCCTGAGTTTCCTCAACGAACTCCAGCGCAATACGCACTCCGAGCGTTTGAACCTTAGTGTGGTAGCCGACTGTACTGATCGTTAGCCCGGAGGTTATAGTGTCAGCATTTTGTACCGGCACTAAATAGCGAACAGTTCCAGTAGTAGAGAAAAGAACTAGCTTCACTGTACCCACGTATTGTAATTGTATTAATGTTATCTCAGCATGATATCTCAGATTTAGAATATACTGAAACCTGTACATAGCTGTACATAACTTATTCTCTCTAAAAAAGTATTTAATCCAGTGTAAATAGTTGTCCAGGCTGTATCATTGACGGCTTCGTCTACCAATACTTCCGGACGTCACAGTACACACACACACACACACACACACACACACACACACACACACACATATATATATATATATATATATATATATATATATATATATATATTTATATATATATATATATATATATATATATATATATATATATATATATATATATATATGCATATATATACATATATATATATATATATATATACACACACACACACACATAGATATAGATATATATATATATATATATATATATATATATATATATAGATATAGATATAGATATAGATATAGATATATAAATATATATATATACATATATACATATATATACATACACATATATATATAGATATATAGATATATAGATATATAGATATATATATATATACACCTGTATATATATATATATATATATATATATATATATATACATACATACATATATATATGTGTGTGTGTGTGTGTGTGTGTGTGTGTGTGTATATAGATATTGATAGACGATCTCAAAATGAATGCTCTTTGAAACTGTTGTCAAACTGACATCAAACTCATTTTAGATTTCAAACCGCACGCACACACGTCTTTATCTTTTTCATCCGTCTCTTATCCGAAATATGTCCCCTTATTTGAAAACTTAGAAAATATGAAATTTCAGATAAGGCAAATGTCAGGTTTCGCAAAAAGAACATTTTCTGTTTACATGACTGATGACGTAAGTCAAATTCCTACTTCTTTCAAAAATTGTTTAACGAGTGCAATATATTGCGAAACTTCGAAATCTAAGAATTTGAGTACATTTATTATTTCAATAAAAGATTTATTTTTATTCCTTTAGAGATTTACATAGCGCCTGAATGAAAGTATTATTTAAACACTTTGTTCTTTTATGAAAAGTCAAAAGTTCATTCCCTAACCGATAATAAGACATTGTTATAGTTTCGAGGGATTTAAATATTTATTTTTGACTCTTACTGAGTTTCTTACTTAATTTTTTTTTAACTTAAGTACACATCAACACAAAAACTAATAAGACAAGTATGTTTAAAGAAATAGAATTTGTAGTTGGGAGGGGAATAAAATATTTTTAATTGATACTCTAAAGGAAAGTTTGTATTTAAATTAAAAGTTTGGAATCAAATAAAATATATTTATCTGAGTAAAAAAAAGTAGAATTTATTTAATTTATTCTTACTTTGCTGTTATGGAAAGTAGATTTATTTGTTTACTAGAAAAAAAAACTTATAAACAACTTTTACAAACACATATATAAAAGAGTCTAAACAACTTTTTTTATTATAACATTTTTATTTTATATTTATAATAATAATAAAAATATTGCTTTAAATGTGTCTTATTTTGAATTTTCTTCTAAAAGCACAAAACTATTACTTATATTCTATCCTTAATAATGTTTATGAAGTAAATGCCTTCAGTTATTTTAACTCTAATAGGGTTGTGCTTTACTTGAAATTTCTATACTTATTTTAGTCACTAAGTCCTAATTTACATTTTAATCTAAACTATGATTTGGAAAAAAGTATCTAAAGAAAAGACAAGTGATGATTCTTGGCAGTAGTTCGCTTATTAAATAAACACACTACAAACCCTTTCCTTCTATTGCATCTAATTGTTATTTTGGTCTACATTTTCTTAACACTATAAAGCAAATTTTATTTATTAATTGCAGTAACATATTGATTCTGACTCATATTATTTGCTTTCCCGGGCCGAAACTAACACTTTTTTGAACAAACACCCTCTAGATGCAAAACACAGCACTCTTCTTGGTACAACATCTTCCAACAAACAATTTAATGATAGACACTCTTGTGATGTCCTTAAATAATATATTTTTGTTTATTTAAGTTATATTTATCTGAAGTAAATGAATGAGACCGATTACTTAAATCCTATGTGAATACATAAAGACTTCAGTGTAGAGTTCTCATTTGAATTCTATGCATTTCTAATATTTGTTTTGTAATGTACTTTTAAAATGTGTCAAGATGTATTGTTATAGGTGGTTAAATAATTTGGCGTCGTTTTCGAAAATCTCCTTGAAAGTATCTGAAGAAGTCGCCAATAAGCCGTCTAAATTGGGATTTTACTCTTCTGTTTAGCGTAAAAATTCAAGAAAATAAAACTTTATAATTTCTGATTGACTGTGAAGTATCCGTACGGGTTCAATTGAAACAACACACTTGTCCTAAATAGTGAAATTTATTTTTTAATTTCGTACTTTTATTCTAATCGCTGACCCTCTTTGTTAAATGCCTTTCAAATATATATATTTATACGATAGGTCGTTCCTGTGCATAAAGATATATTTTGTACTTCAAATGTGTACTCTAACTCAATTTACCTGCAATACTAGCACAGATAACTTGGGTCAATTAGATTATTCAGGTGACATTACATTCAGCTCGCTGATATTTAAATGAAAATATTTAATACAGTATTTCTACCGTTCAAAACTGACTTAGTATATCGAAAAATGAGTCGTAAAAATTAATTTATTCATTATCATATAATTATAAACATAGGTATTTCCATAATGTACGTAACACTTTTTATTGATAATAACATTAAACTTTTTTAAATGAAATATTTTTTTGATTTATAAATATTTGAAACAATCCAGGTACATGTCCAACTTTCTTAAATAAGTCAAAACTTTTGTTAACGGCAAATTAACTCTATAACCCCAAGGTGGATTATTTTAATCTAAATACTATTTTATATCCAATTTTCTCAAAAAAGTAATAACTAAATTGAAAAAAAATTCTTGACTTTTACTCATTTCATACCAATAAAAATCTATGAAAAGACAATATTGAGGAATCTGTAAATATGCGAAAAATAACTAAGCTTCCAAGTGTGGAAACAAAACTTTAGATAATTGTTTTAATTGTTAAATACTGATATGTAGAAAATATATAAATAAAATATAAAATATTGCATACACTGTAACTGAGCTGTTTAAGAAAAATCGAACCTAAATAATTCTATTTAAATTGTCTATATGTCTTTCTAACTATATATTGGACATTCATAGAAACGGGTGTGACACATTGAGCTACTTTTTATCACTTTATAAAAAAATATAATATTTCAAATATGTATTTTTTGTGAAGCAATTATAACACCTTAGAAAAAATTTTGTCACAAATAAAGAATTTCCATTTATTCTATAAAAAAATTATAAATATGCTGTTACGGGTGTGACATTTATAACTGTTACACGCATAATAGCATATTTATATTTTTTAAACAAAGGAACGGAAATTCTTTATTTTTTTGCAAAAAGTCTTCCATGTGTTATAATTGCTTCACAAAAAATATATATTTGAAATATTATATTCTTAATACAAAAAGTAATAAAAAGTAGTTCAATGTGTCCCATTCGTTTATATGGAATGGCCGATATGCATTGTAATATCTTATTATTTTTTAAATAATTATTATAATAATTTAATATCTAAAAATGAATAAATGGCATTGCGTATAAATATAGTGTACTTTTTCAATAATAACACGGATCCATATTAATCAAGGTAATATTTCTAAAGCCCATGGTTTTAGGTATACGAAAACTACCACGGTTAAACAAGCAATTAAAAAGTGTCAAAAACATAATTGGACTTTGATACTCAAAAGAGTAGTTATAAAGAATTTAAATAGTACCTAAACTATTATTATCTGAATTTTAATCTGCATTATACTGTAATCTGTGGTATAAAATGCAAGGCATAGTTTGCTAATAATGTGTTTTTTTAATTCAATTTACCTGTCATATTTACAATTTTTAAATTCACAATATCTATTTCTAACTAATATTCTTTGGCAATAGTAGTAAATATACTTTATAAAATAAGTTATTATCTAGTATTTAGTTTAAATATAAAATTTCTTTATACTATGGCATGTAATTGGCAGCATGAAAATATTTTATATAAGCTATTCAGTACAGTGATATTTGGATATAAATATTGAATAATGTGCACAAAGGTATTCATAATCATACCTAAACTATTATTATCTGCATTTGAATCTGCAGTATAAAAGATAATTTACAGTTTGTTAACTATAAGTTTTTTCTAATTCAAATTACCTTTCACATTTACAATTTTTAAATTCACAATATTAATTTCTAACTAATATTCATGAATAGTAATAAATATACTTTGTAAAATAAGTTATTATTATCAAGTATTTAGTTTAAATATAAAATTTCTTTAAACTATAGCATGCAATTGACAACATGAAAATATGTTATATAAGATATCCAGTACAGTGATATTTGTTTTTAAATACTGAATACTGTGCACAAAAATATTCATAATCCTACCTAAACTATTATTATCTGCATTTTATTTTGCAATATAAAAGGTAACGTATAGTTTGCTAACTATAAGTTTTTATTTCAAATTACCTTTTACATTTTATAAACTATCCAACACAATGTTATTTGTTTATAAATGCTGAATAATTTTCACAAAACTATTCATAATCGTACCTAAACTATTATTATATACATTATAAAAGGTATGGTATAGTTTGGTAACTATAAATTTTTTTAATTCAAATTATCTTTCACATTGACAATTTTTAAATTCACGATACTAATTTCTAATTATTATTCATTGACAATAATAATAAATATACTTTGTATAATAAATTATTATCAAATATATAATTTAAATATAAAATTTCTTTAATCTTTGCCATGTAATTGACAGCATGAAAATATTTTATATAAGCTATCCAATACAAGTATATTTGTTTATAAATTGTCGTACAATCACAGCAGAAAATTATATGTTTGAATCTCAAATATAACAAAAGTCTTATTAATAAAACCATCAACACTACGCCCGAATGTAAATAAAGCTGAGAAAATCTCATTTCCCGAGGCTTAATTGACTGTCATGTGATTGGACAGGAGAAAAAAAAAAGAATATTAGAATTCTTTTTTTTATTACGATATACGTACCATAATGTACTTAAACGACAAACTTTTTTAATTTTACTCGAAAGGAATGACATTTTCCCCTTTATATTTTGTTTCGTTTCAGAATTCTAGAATATCTAAAAGGAAGTAAAATCCAATTTTCATCTAGAAACGCAAATTACCCAAATGTAATGAAAATTTAATAAATTTTTGGAATTCAATTTAAAACTAATATTTTCCTGTTGGGAAATATTTCACCAAAAATAGTCATTTATATTCGATTTTTTGACAGGTTGAATTTTTTCTCATTTCCTTTCTTTTTCTAAAATAATATTTTAAGAAATTTTACAAAAGAATATCTTTAAATGTTTTTTAAATTATTAGTATACCTTTTCCTGCAAAAGACATAATTAGACTAAAGCACTATTCTGAATTTAATGCGAAAAGTTATAAATCTCTCTACCTGCTGAAACATCGTCAGACCAAACAATTTATTGAAGGATCCTCTTATGAGTTGAAACATCAGCATTTTACTAATCTAAAGTTAATTAAATGAGACCTACTGCTTAAAGATGATTTTGAATGCTTATAAAATGTATACTGACATCCCAATTCTGATTCTCCTTATCTAATTTCAGAAGCAAAACCAACGTATTTCGAACCCACACTCCCTCAATCCAAAGACTATCACTTTACCTGCTCAAACATCATCGGTACAAATTAACAACGGTCACTCTTATTTTAAGTTCAAATATAGTGTTTTTACTAATATAAAGTTAATTAAACTAGACCTAGTAATAAAAACTGACTTCGAATGTATATGAAATATACAGTATCACTCCGATTGTGATTCCGATTATCTTTTTTCACAGGTGAGGCGTGTCTGGAGATCACTCTCTCTTCATTCAAATTATACCCCTCTACCTGCTCAAAAATTATCCGGACAAAAAAATTAATGATGGACACATTTATGATGAGTTGAAATATCAGCGTTTTTTAATCTAAAGTTAATTAAATCAGACCTAGTTCTAAAACTTGAATGCGAATGCTTATAGAATCTGGGTAACATCCTCATTTTTCCCTACATTTTCTGAATTCACAGGAAAAAGTAACGTATTACAAAATTATTCTCTTGATTCAAATTATACCCTTCTAACTGCTCAAATATCATCCGGACAAACAAATTAATGATGGCACACTTATGATGGAGTTGAAATATCAGCATTTTTCTAATTTCAAGCTAATTAAATGAGACCTATTTCTCAAAACTGATCGAATGCTTATAAAATCTTGGGTAACATCCCCATTTTCACCTTAATTTTCTGAATTCACAGGCAAAACTAACGTGTTTCCAACTCACTCTCTTTATTCAAATTATACCCCTCTACCTGCTCAAACATCATCCGGACAAACAAATCAAGGATGGATGCACTTATGATGAGTTGAAATATCAGCATTTTTCTAAACTAAAGTTAATTAAAGGAGACCTAGTTCTGAAACCTGAATGCGAGTGCTTATAAAATCTGGGGTAACATACCCATTTTCATCTAAATTTTCTGAATACACAAACAAAACTAACGTGTGTCAAAATCACTCGCTCTTGATTCAAATTTTATCCCTCTACCTGCTCAAACATCATCGGGACAAACATATTAATGATGGACTTATGATGAGTTGAAATATCAGCGTTTTTCTAATCTAAAGTCAATTAAATGAGACCTAGTTCTGAAAACTGATTTCGAATGCTTATAAAATCTGTCGTAATATCCCTATATTCACCTAATTTTTTTAA
>CM063505.1:95985925-95988425 GCA_032207245.1 Pardosa pseudoannulata | reverse complement strand
ACATTTCATTTCATTTACGAAAACGTCTTTATTGTAATCCTTTTGTCCAAAGATATGTCATTTAGATATCCTTTGTTCTCCGAATTTGCCACGAAAAGCTTGGAGGATGTTATCAGCCCGAGTTTAATCTCAGAACTGTCTTTTTTGGCATTGCTACTAAAGCAAAATCCCTATGTCTACTTTTGCTTCAGCTCTTTTACTCTGTATAGTTCCGCTCAAGGGTGTGTCTTTCTCCTATTACGCTGTCGTTAATGAGTTCTAACTATTTTTCAATTATAACTCCCTTAATTCTGAACTCCCATTTTTAAATATATATATATATATATATATATATATATATATATATATATATATACATTCTGTAACTAAAAGTCACTTTTATAACGGAGATAGAAGCATCAATGATATTTGGTTCGGTTTAGTTTGGAGAGCTACTTTTTGCAACATGAGGGCTAATGAGACCGGGACATACTACTTAAAGCCCATTCCGAACTGCTACGAACATCCATGTCATAGTGGGACTCGAACCCACGAAATGCGGTTCCGAAGGCCAGCACCCTAACCATTCGGCCATCGTTCGGCGACACTTCAATGTGTGATTAGATATTAAACAGTCGGTTGGTGATTTGTCCTGATTGAGTGCAAAGCTCTCTTTTGTCAAACCCGTCGTTCAGCTATTATATGTCGTCCGACATTCACCAATACTCAAATACTCATAATATTGATATCCATCTTAGTATACCTTTACAAACGACAATATCACCCACTGGACGTTGTTTAAATACTTGTACAAGTAAATTTTGGATATCGGCTCGTTTTTTAGTCAAAAGCAGGGCATTGTATTTTTTATTTTTTTAAATTTTAATAAACTGCCAGCTTTTTTGCTATTTTTCAGATTTAAATTTCCCGTTAAGAATCTTAATACATTTCTCAAAAATATAAGACTTTATACTGATTTTTCTACATATTTTGAAAGAATATATAATCTAATTAAAAATAATAAACAAAGTTATAAAAGAGAGCAAAAGTAATATATTCTTGTAACTATTTGTATTTATCACTTCCGAAATATGACAAAATATAACATTGTCATATCATTATATATTTGCCTTAACTGTTTTTTAACCTTTTTTCCTTACTGTTTTTATACACGAACAAGAGTAATTAATAAATAAATTTTTAAGCTTACACAAAATACTTAAAGAAGTTTCAAGATTTTTTTTGCTTCCCACTGGGACCCAATTATTTCTTTCTCTCACAAATGCTCACTTTGATGTATATGCTTGCATCCTTCTTACTTTTTTGCAGTTATAAAATCAATCTCTCGTTTTTTTTTTCTGCGCTCCTTATATCATTTCAGTGAGTCTCTTTTTTATCAATTGGTTTTCCGCTACGCGTAAGTACTAAATAGGTTGGTGTATTCTCTAAATAGGTTGGCCAACTTAATTTACCGATCTTCTTGTTGATTCCCTTCGTTAGTAACAGAAAGGCATTAGAAATTATATTAGCCGTTTCGTGATATGTATGTTCGCATTTTTCTCTTTCTGTTTCCAGAGTTAGTAAAACTTTAATGTATTAATTGATTAACCGATTGTATAGTAGCTGCATTGTTCAAATTGTGTTTGTGTAACAATTTCTAGCATATATGAAATAAAACCGTCTGTTTTAAAATAATATATCCATTATGATATTTTATTAAAAGGTTAATACACTTATAGAATAGACCAAATATCATTTTTCAAATAATATTAATAGTTAAAGCATACAGTCAAAGCAGTTTATCCTGAGGTAAATGTTATTAGCGTATAATAATTATTTACTAATAATTGCAAAATAAAAATTTAATAATAATTTTACAATTAATATTTACTTGTAATTATTTACAGGATTAAATTCAAATGTAAATTATTTCTTCATTTCCAACTTATATACTAACTTTTTGCTACTATTTCACAGTATTATGGTCTTAGTCCAAATCTTGTAGCCGAATTATGGACGAAAGGGTAAAACGCTTATATTCGATACATGAGTTTATGGATTACATGAACCATTGCCGGTAAGTATTTTCATATAAGTTTGAAATCGATTTCAACCAGTAGGAGCTGGTCTCGGTTCTCTTGTAGGAAGACAATATAGTGTGGTAGAATAGAGTATGAAAAACTTTGCTCCATTCCATATATATATATATATATATATATATATATATATATATTATATATATATATATATATATATATATATATATATATATATATATATATATATATATATATATAACTATTTGTGTTTATCACTTCCAAAATATGACAAAAATTAACATTCCCATATCCATATATTTGCATTAACTGTTTTTAACCTTTTTTCCTTACTGTTTTTATGCACGAACAATAGTAATTAATAAATAAATGATTAAGCTTACACAAAATACTTAAAGAAGTTTCTAGACTTTTTTGCTTCCCACTGGGACCCAATTATTTCTTTCTCTCACAAAAGCTCACTT
>CM063505.1:95973425-95983425 GCA_032207245.1 Pardosa pseudoannulata | reverse complement strand
TATATATATTATATATATATATATATATGTATATATTTATATTTATATATATATATACATATATACGTATACATATAAATACATATATGTACATATATATATACATATACATATAAATATATATATGTACATATATATATATATACATATATATATATATATATATGTGTACATATATATATATAATATATATATATATATATGTGTGTGTGTGTGTGAAAGACCGAAATCTGAAGAATGTCGGCTTTCACCGGTGAATGTCAAAAATCACGTAGTTGTTTGGTGTATGCCCAAAATATTTGCTACATTACCTTATTTCTGACTTACACCCGGAAATGTCCACATTTACTATGCACTAATGGTGAATGTTGAACATGTAGGATATTTATATTTTCTTCTCTGTAATTCAGTCAAGTCTATAGTATTAGCACATGTAACTGCTGAACATTTCTTTTAGCACTCACAGCGTTTATAGCCATGCTCTCCACTTTTCGAATTAGCTGCAACGGTTTCTCTCAGCGACACTTCTTGGGAATAAATCTCATCTAAGGAGAGTACCTTTTTTTTATAAAATATAAACTGATTAAGGGTATAAAGCTGATTGAGGGTATCATTTTTGTTTACTCATTTATAAAAGTCGGAATCTTTTGTTCCAACAACAACTGCCAATACATTTCGGGCATCTGCATGACCACGGTTGACATCTGGAACTTGTATTCGCACAGTGTCATCAATTTGAGCAGGAGGAAGATTTCTTTTTAGGTTTGTAAGATTTTCATTGCATGCATTAGAAAATTATCTTTTGCGACCGCTCTTTTAATAAATTAAACTTTTTAGTCAGGGCTTGATAGAAGGCTTAGTAGGTTGAAGTTCTTTTTCGATATTTTCCTTTGGAATGGACACAGAGACTTTGGAGTATTCATTCACGGTATGTGCTGTTTTGATATATATTATTATATGTTTTAATAACAAAGAATGATTTAAAAACGAAAAAAAAATAATTTTTAGTATTCACCATCAGTGCATGGGGATTGTCGACATACACCGGTGATAGTCTAATATATAAGAATATAACAAAATATTCGGTTTTTCACCCAGGTTTTTAGTGTATGTCGACTTTCACCAGTGAATGTCGACATTTTACATTTTTAGGCATTCACAGTAAAATATATATGTATATATGTATATATCATATATATATATATATATATATATATATATATATATATATATATATACAATACATGCAAAAAAACATATACATATACGTGTACATATACATATACATATATATATATATATATATATATATATATATATATATATATATATATATATATATATATATATGTGTGTGTGTGTGTGTGTGTGTGTGTGTGTGTGTGTGTGTATACATATATTAAATGGAGAATTATAGAGATGTAAAATTCCGCATTGTATTCACAGTCCGATTTATTCCCATCCGTCAATCTATGTAACAAATAATTCTCAAGCGATTGTTATATTTATTCCAAAGTTAATTACTCTTAGATTATATTGCATTAAACTCTGTATCTATATCTAATATATTCATAGCTGAAACTCCGTGAAATTTTACTGATTCCAGTTATCCGGTTCATGATTCTTAGCTAGGTTCAAGAAAAACAGAAAAAAAAAAGAAAAGATTTTAGAATTGTGATATTATTAGTAACTTTGAGAAACTTCGGGTTAAATTACTTAGCACTCACTTTTTCCATAACTTCTAATCTCTGCAGTTATCACTTTTTATATGTCACGTATGTATTATTTATATGTCACGTAACAAATAACGACAATAATGCTTCCATCATTGTGCGAATGGTCGTTTATTGAGGAAATCACAGCAATGCAAAATGAACTTGGTGAATTATTAAACTGTGTCTTTTTAACAGTTTTTTCTCTATATTAGGAAATCCGTTATCTTTAAGATAACGGATTTCCTAATAAAAATCTACCAGGATCTTTAAAAGGCAATCATATACCAAATTTGTACCGATTGATGATTTATATGTAGAATTTAATAACTGCCAAATATTTAGGGAATTTTCGTTTTCATTCTAAATAATTAACTAATTCTAATTTCTAATAAATAACTTAGATATTTTGCCCGGTATCAAGAATAATCCCTATACCATATTTTAAGAATGCAGCTCTAATTATGATTTCATGCAATCGTGTTTACAGACACACACACGAGAAAAAAAATACTATTTATTATTTAAGTGGAAAAACAGTTTTATTTTACAGTAATTAATATTCGTCAAGAGGGAATACTATCATTTCTATTAAAACAAAGATGGCTAATTCTAATTTTAATACCCTAAACTGAATAAACTTCAAGATAATTCCTTTATTTAAAGGCTTTCATTTAATTTAACTTTAAGGAACGAATTCAAAAACCCTAAGGATTAAATCATGATATGTATCTGTAACGCTTGAAATATTGTATGGAAGAAAGCAATCCATTGTTTAAGGAACAGAGAGTAATGTGAAAAGAAGGATAGTTTAATTGCAAATCAATTTTCTTTTCCTTTATTCGGAAAGAAACAACCCACTTCTGATTAGCACACGCATAAAAGATAAAAAACTTCAATAGGGAAAGATCTTTTAAGTTAATAAAAACTCTGGCTATAAATCTGTCCATTCAATGTTTTTATAGAGATAAAACATTACTTGCTTTCAATTTCATGAAATAACTAAAAAATATTTGTATCCATTGTTTTTTATTATGCATATGTATGAAATTATATTTATATAGAACAACCTAAAGCTGCATTTGATGCCTGAAATATGCATACATATATATATAAACCTAAGATATATTATGACTTTGATATATTAGTAACTTTGGGTTAAATTACTTAGCACTCATTTTCTCGATAACTTTATTATGTGCAGTTATTACTATTTAAATGTCACGTATGTACTAATTATATGCCTAGTAACAAATATTGACAATAATGTTTCCATTATTGTGGGAACGGTCTTTTATTGAGGCCAGATCAGCAATGCAAAATGAACTTTGTGAATTATTAAACTGTGTTTTTTACCAGTATTTTCTCGGTATGAGGAAACTAGTAGCCTCAAATTGATTAAAAATTTCTACCACTATCTTTACAAACAACCATGTACTAAATTTAGTACCAATATTTAGACTTTTATAACTGCCAAATAATTGGGGAATGTTTGCTCTCATTCTAAATAATAAACTAATTCTTACTTCCAGTAAATCGCTTAGATACTTTGCACGGTATCAAGAATAATCCCTGTAAAATATTTTATTAATGCAGCTCTTATTAATTCCATGCAAACGTGCTTACAAACACACACACACACACAAAAACCACTCTTCATTATATACGTAGAAAAATCAGTTTTATTTTATAGTAATTAATATTTTTCAAGAGGGAATACTCTCATTCCTGTTAATACAGAGATGGCTAGTTCTAATTTTCATATCCCAAACTGAAAATACCCTGAAATAAAATCCAAGATATTTCCTTTACTTAGAGGCTTTCATTTAATTTAACTATAAAAGGACGGACTCAAAAAATCTAAGGATTAAATTATGATATGTATCCGTTACGCTTGAAATATTGTATCGAAGAAAGCAATCCTTTTATAATGGAACAGAGTGTATTTTGAAAAGAATTAGAATTCTACCAGGATATTTACAAGGCAGACATATACCAAATTTCGTACCTATTGGTGCGTATATGTAAACTTTTATAACAGCCAAATATTAGAGGAATTTTATCCTAAATAATAAACTAATTATAATTTCCAATTAATAAATTAGATATTTTGCACAGCATCAAGAATAAGCCCTATAATATATTTTAATAATGCAGATCTTATTGATTCCATGCAATCGTGTTTACAGACACACACACGAAAAAAAAATCACTCTTCATAATTTACGTAGAAAAACAGTCTTGTTTTATAGTAATTAATATTCGTCAAGAGGGAATATTATCATTCCTGTTAATACAGAGATGACTAGTTCTAATTTTAATACCCGAAACTGAAAAAAACATGAAATAAACTCCAAGATAATTCCTTTAATTAAAGGCTTTCATTTAATTTAACTCTAAAAGGACGAATTCAAAAACACTAAGGATTAAATCATGATATCTATACTCTTTAAATATTGTATCGAAGAAAGCAAACCATTCTTTAAGGGACAGAGAGTAATTTGAAAAGAAGGAGAGTTTAATTGCAAATCAATTTTCTTTTCCTTTATTCGGAAAGATCCAGCCCACTTTTCTTAGCACATGCACAAAAGATAAAATCTTCAATAGGGAAAAGCTTTTAACTTAATAAAAATTCTGCTTATAAATCGGTCCATTTAAAGTTTTTATAAAGATAAAACATTACTTGCTTTCAATTTCATGAAATAAGGAAAGAATATCTGTATCCATTGCTTTTTATTCTGCATAACTATGAAATTATGTTTATGTAGAACAACTCAAAGCTCCATTTGTTGCCCGAAACATGCATACATACATATATACCCCTAAGATATATTATAACTTTGATATATTAGTAACTTTGAGAAACTTAAATTAAATTACATAGCACTAATTTTCCCGATAATTTTATTATCTGCAGTTATTACTATTCATAGGTCACGTATATACTAATTATATGTCAAGCATCAAATATTGACAATTATGTTTTTGTCACTGTGGGAACGGTCGTTTATAGAGGCCAGATCAGCAATGCAAAATGAACTTGGTGAATTATTAAACTGTGTCTTTTTGCCAGATTTTTTATGAGGAAACCGGTAGCCAAAAATTAATTAAAAATTTCTGGCAGGATCTTTAAAAACAGCCATGTACGAAATTTAGTAAACATATTTAGACTTTTATAACTGTCAAACAAGTGAAGAATTTTCTTTTTCATTCTAAATAATCAACTAATTCTTACTTCCAATAAATAGCTTAGATATTTTGCACGGTATCAAGAATAATCCCTGTACCATATTTTATTAATGCAGCTCTTATTAATTCCAAGCTAACGTGTTTTCAGACGTCCACACAAAAATAACCACTCTTCATTATTTACGTAGAAAAAAGTTTTGTTTTATAATAATTAATATTCGTTAAGAAGGAATACTATCATTCCTGTTAATGCAGAGATGGCTAGTTCTAATTTTAATACTCCAATCTGAAAATGACATGAAATAAACTCCAAGATAATTCCTTTACTTCAAGGCTTTAATTTAATTTAACTAAAAAAGGACAGATTCAAAAACCCTAAGGATTAAATCATGATATCTATCCGTTAAGCTTTGAAACATTGTATCGTAGAAAGCAATCCATTCTTTAAAGAACAGCGAGTTATTTGAAAAGAAGGAGAGTTTAATGGCAAATCAATTTTCTTTTCCTTTATTCGGAAAGTACCAGCCCACTTTTGATTATCTCATGCACAAAAGGTAAAATCTTTAATAGGGAAAAGCTTTTAAGTTAATAAAAATTCTGACTATAAATCGGTCCATTTAAAGTTTTTATAAAGATAAGACATTACTTGCTTTCAATTTCATGAAATGAGGAAAAAATATCTGCTTCCACTGATTTTTATAATGCATATCTATGAAATTATATTTATGTAGAACAAATTAAAGATCCATTTCTTGCCCGAAATATGCATACATACATATATGCCCCTAAGATATATTATAACTTTGATATATCAGTAACTTTGAGAAACTTCGGGTTAAATTACTTAGCACTCATTTTCCCGATACCTTTATTATCTGCAGTTATTACTGTTTATATGTCACGTATGTACTAATTCTATGTCAAGTAACAAATATTGACAATAATATTTTCCATCACTGTGGAAACGGTCGTTTATTGAGGCCAAATAAGCAATGGCAAATGAACTTGGTGAATTATTTAACTGTGTCTTTTTACCAGTTTTTTCTCTATATTAGGAAATGTAAATACGATCCAGTTATCTAAATAGGATAAACAGTTCTACTAAGATCTTTAGAAGGCAGCTATGTACCAAATTTGGTACCGATGTGTGCGTATATGTACACTTTAATAACTGCCAAATATTTGGCGAATTTCATCCTAAATAATAAACGAATTATAATTTCCAATAAATTACTTAGGTATTTTTAACAATATCAAGAATAATCTCTATACCAAATTTTAAGAATGCAGCTCTTATTGATTCCATGCAATCGTGTTTACAGACCCACACATGAAACAAAATCACTATTCATTATTTACGTAGAAAAACAGTTTGGTTTTATAGTAATTAATATTCGTCAAAAGGGAATACTAACATTCCTGTTAAATCAGAAATGTCTAGCTTTAATTTTAATACCCGAAACTGAATAAACTTCAAGATAATTCCTTTACTTACAGGTCTCCATTTAATTTAACTATAGACGGACGAATTCTAAAATCCTAAGGATTAAATCATGATATCTATCCATTCCGTTTGAAATAATGTATCGAAGAAAGCAATCCATTCTTTAAAGAACAGACAGTAATTTGAAAAGAAGGAGAGTTTAATTGCAAATCAATTTTCTTTTAATTTATTCGGAAAGTACCAGCCCACTTTTGATTAGAACACACACAAAAGATAAAATCTTGAATAGAAGAAAAGCTTTTAACTTAATAAAAATTCTGTCTATAAATCGGTCCATTTAAAGTTTTTATAAAGATAAGATGTAACTTGCTTTCAGTTTCATGAAATAAGGAAAAAAATATCTGTATCCATTGATTTTTATTATGCATATCTATGAAATTACTTTTATGTAGAACAAAATAAAGCTCCATTTGTTGCCCGATATATGCAGACGCACATATATACCCCAAAGAATAAAAATAATCTGAACACTTTGATTATTTTTTAAATTTCTAAACAAATTAATTTTCTAACTTTGGCCTTAAAAATATCAAATATACTTAATTCACACTTTTAAGTGACGTTTGAAGGACTTATGCATTTAGTAAACTATCCACATTTAAAAAAATAATACAATACTTTTAATTACTTTTTATTATAAGTAGCTGAAAATTGTTTGCAGCTTTTGTACAATTTTTATTTGACTATTGGTAAAGCTTAAAACGAATTTTCGGAAACGCAGCTCATATGTTGAATTAGATATAAAGTTTTCCTTAAGATATTGCAAATTCTTTTGCAAAATTTTTCCTCGTGATTTTCAATGTTTATGTCGTAAGACTAGGGAATTCAGAAAAAAGATGTAGGAATTTAAGTATTAAAAAATTGAATTGACGAGGGAATATGAGCATGTAAAAAGGATAATCTCTTACTGTGCTGGTGCAAAATATTATTTAAGATTTTAATTAAGTTTTAATTATGCTTTTAATTTCGTAGCTAATACTACAGGACAACTTGTTAATAAAGGTCGAAGTGTATGAAATTTTAAAAAATATATCGGCATGAGATGTTTCAGACAACCTCACGAAGAAACTGAAAAAAAAAAGTAAAAGCAATTTTTAATTTATAAAATCGTTTAAATTGTGTATACAAAGACTCAAAAAATTTAAAATCTCTAGTTTTGGTTCTTTAGAATTATAACTTTCTCAATGAGTTTCAAACTTTTTATTTCAGCAATTTGTAAAAGATCTCCCTTTTTAACCAGCTATATTGAAAGATTGTCAGAAATGCAGTTCAGTTTATATATATATATATATATATATATATATATATATATATATATATATATATATGTATATATATATATATATATATATATGTGTGTGTGTGTGTGTGTGTGTGTGTGTGTGTGTGTGTGTGTGAGGTCTAAAAAAGGGGTAATTGGAAATTATGTAAGTTGAAAACGATTCTAAAAAGAGAAATCTTTTATAATAATGAAATAAACATTAGAAAAGACCCACGCTCGCGTAAGCTTTCAGGATTATCCAGTCAGTCAAGCATTTCTCATCTATTTTGATAAGCTTGCAAACAGATAAGTGGGATTTGGAGCGTGGACATGGAGCGGTCAACACCTTTACCCATAGCTTAGCCACGAAAATTGAAAATGGCGCTTGTTGCGCTTGCCACTCGTCCGTGTCATATATATATATATATATATATATATATATATATATATATATATGTATGTATATATATATATGTATATATATGTATATATATATATATATATATATATATATATATATATATATATATCGACGAACCTATATAATGTCTTTATCCATGCTACTTAAATTGTAAAAAACCTAGATTATATATATATATATATATATATATATATATAAATTTATTATATGAAATATTTAAAATAATATCCCATTAAGATCTCAATAGGATAGAGCATGACTGGACAAAATGTCTTTCAAAGCAGTAAAAATCGAAAGAAAAGAATTACCGAATCTGTATAATTTATCCGTAAATTTTAAATACTGCTTAAACTATTTCCATCACTATTCATCTCTAAGAGCATTAAATTCTGAGTAGACTTTTTGTTTTATAGTAGATATTTGGATACTGAAAGATCTAGGAACATCCACAAAAATTTATTAAAAAAACCCTTCCAAAAATTTTTTTATTATTATCTTCCCATTTAACCTCTTTATGTGATGTCTTTTCAGATGAAATAAGTATTATTGGAGCTTATGATGAAAGGAAAATGCAGCGAGAGGAGCTTAAAATGAACATTCTCAGAAATACAAACTGTAATTAATTGACATTAGATTTTTCCAATTAACGTAAATTGGCTTCACGAATTTCTATGTTTTCCAATTTTGAATAAAAATCCCAATTAGTATGCAATTAAATCAGATCGGAAAGTGATTATCACTTCACTTGAGTTAAAGATAATCACATATTTGTTGTAGCTTATTATATTATATAAATATCCTATATTTTATTGGTATGTAAAGGGCATGATAAAACTTTCAGAAGTTCTGCAGATGCGGGTTTTTAAATCAAACTTACAACTGCTATTTTGTTTTTTGGCTTACTTTGTTCCTTGCTGGTTTTCTGGAATAGCTGTGTCAATTTTTGTCGTTACTATAAGATATACATTGTATATTTATAAGCTATTTATAAAATGATGTATTTATACTATTTATATCGTTATATATTGTTATATATATATATATATATATATATATATATTTTATTTGTTATATATATATATATATATATGTTTGTATAGTATATATATATATGTTGCATATATATACATATATATAATCATATTTAAATATGTATACCAGTCGTTTAAAAAGAAGTGTGAAAGTAATTTAAAATTTATATTAAAAATATTATAAGGTTTGGAATATTTAATTGCGAAATTGGAAAAAGTGTTACTCTTAATATGGTATCTTGTGAAAGACACTAAAAAGAGTAGTTTATATTTTTGTTTAAGCATGTAAATTCCCTTTAATCTACGTTCAATTTTTAATCTACGTTCATTTTCCTGTAGATACATTTTTATATGCATATTTTAAAAACCTACATCATGTTTTATGTATTCGTCACCACCACAAATAATAGTTTAAAAGAGAGTGATACATTTATCTAAGTAGCATATTTGTAAAGGATTTCTAGGTAACAAATAAAGAGACATTATTGATAAGCACTAAATATTTTCACACACTTTGGTTTCCTTAATTCTGTAACTAATTATTATTAATTCTTTTGAGATTGGGTACTATTTATTTTGACAAGCGAAGGCCTACTACATTGTGATTACAATGTCATAACATTTACGCTTTTTTAAGCATCTTACCAGGATCAGCCTTGTGGAAGAAGTGATTGAACTTCTGAAATCCTTATTTGAATAAGCATGGCAGTTTTACCAATATTATTTTATACCTCGATGGCACTATGTAAATCCCAAATAAAACTTTTCCTTAAACGTTATTGGCAGAAAAATAGTAGTAAGTAATACACTTTGCATATAACAAGATTTTGATGGATGAATGTTCCGTGATTTGCTTTTGTTCTAGAGTTCTCTCTTGTATTT
>CM063505.1:95948425-95968425 GCA_032207245.1 Pardosa pseudoannulata | reverse complement strand
GGTGTTTGCGATCTGCGGCTTTTTATTATGCTTAAACACTATCATATGTTATAATGTGTTTGATTTTAACACACTTACGAATATTCGCAATAAAAATTATAAAGCAATTACTTCCCTCTTTAAGCATGCTTAATTAAATTAACTTTAAAGAAAATTTAATACTATTTTACAGGTTTATTTTGGGGACAAACACATCTTCTTTAAACCTTAGAAAATCTGATTTTTTTTTAAATTTTATATTTTTTAATTCTCTGGATATTTTTAAATAGTTTAAAACAAACCTCATAGAAATTTTCAAATTAGAACTTGTAATATTATGCAATACATGTATTTAATAACATAGCATTTAAAGAAATTATAAAACATCTAAATGCATTTTACTGAAAAAGGCTGCTTTTTACTAAAGAAGTAAAAAAGGCTGCTTTTTCTTGTTTGCACTGTAAGTAAAAAACCATGCCACATATTGGTTTCAAATTTTTACAGTAAATACATTATACCTTCAATAAAATTCTGCATCCTTTTTCGTTTTTGCTTATTTCATTTAGTATTTATATTATTTAAATTGAAATTTTTAAACATTTTTATGAAAATTCAATCCTTGGTGTTATATTTCAGATACCTTTTGAAAATATAAATAGACGGATAGTTATGTCTAGCAATTTGCAAAAAAGCAAAAATTATTAAAACTACTAACTTTGTGTTGAAAATTTTGAAAATGTTTTAAAAATGGTCTCACTTTTTAATATTAAAAAAATCTTATAAAAATAAATTCCGAAAAACTAATTAAATAAAAATAAAGCATGAGTGCTGAAAATCCCAAGTATTTATGGTAATAATTTTAAAAGATATTATAAGGTAAAAAATTAGAAAAAAAATAATTCATTTAAATTTTCTTACAGGTGATGTACCCCCTTTATCAATTTGAAAATTTTCTGATCACTAAAATATTAAAATTTAAATAATAATTAATATTATATAATCAATAGAAATATATAGAAAGTGTCAGTATGAAACAGAATATGGTCCAAATTCAAGTCAAACGCGTACCTCTCGTATGTCACCTTTCGGCTCCAAATTTATGGAGATAAGTTTCGAGTTTGGTTGGGTTTGGTTTTGAGCACTACGGTCTACTTTTACAATACGAGGGCTAATGAGACAGGAATACTGTTTAAGCCAATTCCGTACTAACATAGACACCCATACTTCAGTGGGATTACAATCAGAGTTCGTGAGTTTAAATCCCACAGTGAAATGGATGTTCATAGACGCTTAGAATCGACTTTAAGCAGTAGGTCCTAGTGTCATTAGTCATCGTACTGCAAAAGTAGATTATAGCACTCTAAACTGAACCCAACCAAACCTTAAACTTGTTTATCTCAGCAAATTTGCGGAAATGAACAAAGTTGAGATACGAGAGATACGCATTTGACTTGAACTTACTCCTTGGTTTGTGTTAGTTCGCCGAGCGGTTGCGAGGTTTCTACTTACGATAGTCCGTCCCAACCTAGTCATTTTAAATGACTTCGCATGGGTCCCGTGTGACGAAGCAGACATGAAGATGAAATAACCAGAGCCGTAGAAAATTAAAACTTAACAACGGTTTATTTATTTAACAAAAAGAGATGTTTAAAGAACATTTAAACTCAATGCAGATGCAACCTATCATCCAGAGATATCCCCCCTGATCACTCTAGATCAGGGGTGGGCAAATACTTTAAAGCGTGGGCCAAAATGAAATATTCAAAATGTCTCCCGAGCCGGAGGACTATAACCGCATCCTCTGTGCACACGCGAATGTTTTGGAGTTTTTTCCCTGCCCAAGAAAGTTTTTGACAAAAACACTATAAGTATCATTTTAAAACATTTGGACAGAGAAAATTAACAGTTAATGAAAAATAATAGTAATAATAAATTGTCTTACTTAGGTGTATATACGAACAATTTGTGTCCAGTAAAATATGTCACGTAATTTTTAAAGAAATATGATCCATTATATTAAATTAATGGTCATTAAATAAATCAGTAACTGAAAGGTTTTATTTTGATATTTATTTATATCTTAACGATACAAATTATTTTATCTTGATCATAGTTATTACCTTTTTATATTTATATTACATTTTGTAAATATAATAGTAAATAGAATCATAAAAAGAAAAGACAAACATCAAACGTTAAAATAGAATAGTTTTAGTTAATACGAAACGTGAAATCTGGAATACCCATTTGATATTTCTTCAAAATTCGGATCCAAATCACTTGTAGCAATCCTTAATACCGAGTGTAGATTTTCGTCAGTAATTTGTGATCGATATCTATTTTTCGTGTCAATCATTAACGATAAAGTTCTTTCAGAAATATATGTTGTACACTACGCATACAAATACTGTTGATTTCAACACATTCACGCATAGAAGAGATTAAAAAAATTGAATGCAGGATTTTTCAATGGGCCGGATAAAGTAAGCAAAATGGCCGGATCCGTCTCGTGGGCCGGCTTCCGCCCACCACTGCTCTAGATCAACCTATCTCAGAGCTCATCCGGGAGTCTCTAACTCTTCTTCTTTCCCAAAGAGGAAACGTCAGGTTTTAGGGGAGATCAACACCCCCCTCTTTGATCCTTGCCCTTGGGGTAGCCGAAGCGCCCTTGGTTCTTGTCCGACTAGGTCATACAAAGCACAATTCTTTTTTCCCTATCAGTGCGTTGATAAAAGTCACGCTTGACACCTTCAATTTTCCAAATGTTCGCAGCTTGCAATGATGTCTTACAATGAAGAAAAGTCTGCTTTGACAAACGCTCATCTAGACCACCGACATAGACGGACGTGATTCTTATAGTTTGGTTGTCAACCCTACTGTCTATTTTGTTTATTATAGGAAGGAATATTAGACCAAATAAGCATATCCGAACTCGAATATTTTTAAACATTTATTCCAAAAGTACTATTTGAAAGCATGAACATTCGTAGAAAACAGGTAGGTCCTTTTTCTTTTGTCTATCATTAGACAAATGTACAACGAGAGTTAAATATCTAATTCTTTACATTGCAATAAGCACTTTAGGATTGTATGTTTTAATATTTATGTAATTTTTCATCATATTGCTATTTTTTGGAGAGAACATTTTTAAATTTCCATTTGCCTATATTATACTAGACAAAGTTGTAATTTAGAAGGAAAAAAGTGTCAAATAATAAACTCATCACGCTTGCATTAAAATATTTCAAGTTATTTCAATCAATAAAAATTTTAAAGTTATTATTTCGTTTTATAATTTAATGTTTATGATATTCACCTTTTCATTAAAAGTTAATTCAAAAAGAAAAAGAAATCTATTATTATACGATTTCTTCACTCGATTTATAATAACAATATCTAGTTAGGTCATAGTGACTCTAAACTAGCTTAACAAAAGGGAGAAAATTAGAAATTTTGTGATTAGAAAATTTCTATCAGCGAACAATCATCAATGGCTGAATGCACGCTTTGTTCTAAACCCCTTTCCGTCTTTTGATACTCTATCCATGCAATTTGCTTCAGACATAAAATGTCTGAGACAAATGATTTCAAAAGAGATAGAATCCGTTCTAAGATCAAGAGTTCTTTACGGAAAATATGCTAATTCTCACTCAGTAATTTACGGCCAGGTTTTATTTTAATGTATCAAATATTTTAGATTGATTTTCGAATTTCGACCATCTTATTAGCGATGCAAGGGTTATCCGGCCCACACACTTCATCCTTCATATCCGGCTCCTATACCCGATAATTGGCCGCAGCCGAATATGACAATTATCCGGCAGTAGATCCAGGCAAAAATTACACACCGAGAAATAATATAAAAATAACAAGAAAAATTCAGAATATTAAACAATTTACTATATGAAACAATGTATGTAAGTATTTTGGAGCAATATGGTAAAAAAAGTTTTATGGAAAAAATTAGGTTTATTTATACTCTTTATTATGAAAAATAATAAATCATTCTTTTTTCAGTCTCAACTGAAAAATCGTGTTCTTACATCTGAGAACAAAAAAGTCAACTTACTTTTTTGGAGGACAAAAGAATAAAGGCAATTTACTAAAAAAAGTGGGAATATGTTCTTAAAATTTTTTATATACGCCATAAGAACCATTAAAAATGAAAGGTAAAAGACTATTAAAAATGTTTTTATACAGATTTGGTTTTTCTAATTAAATTATCTTCAACTGAGATACTGAGTACTGAAACTTAAAGAAATAATTTAAAATAAATTATTGTACAAATAATTGACTAATTAAAAAATATAAAAGGTGAGGAAAATACTAGAATTTGGTTGCAAAAATAAAGTACACAAAGTTGATTTATTTAAATTTAAAAAGAAAAAGTGTGAAACATAATGACATCCGGCTGAAACTTTGGCCATAGATCCGGTATCCGTTATCCGGCCAAATTGACATCCATTGCATCCTTACTTCTGATAATCGCATTCTTAACTATTTATTACTTTATTTACAAGTTAAATTGTATGTATGTTTGCATACACATGTGTATACATACATATATACACATACATAATAAATATACACATACACACATATGTGCACATATCTGTGTATATGTGTATGTAAAGTATTGAAAATTTAATCTAATTGGATATCAAACAGGAAAGATCCTTCTGTGAATTTTGGGGGCAGTAAAAGAAACGAATACATGGAGAAGTTTATATAACCATGAAAATATACGAAATACGTACAACCTAACATCTTGAGAGTTATTAAATTCAAAAGAATCAGATGGCTGGGACACGTGCAGATTTGGACCCAATTAAAAAAATAACTTTTTCGAAGATTGAAGGAGAAGAGGGATACCAAAAGCAAGGTAGTTGATCAGAGTAGAGAGATATTTGAGGATTTTCGAAATAAATAAATTTATAAACCTGGCTAAAATTCTTGTCGCCTAGAGGAAGCAGACAGAGACAGCCTTGGACTGCATATGGTGTAGTGTTGTTGAAGAAGAAGGATCTCAAACAATTTCTTCAATTTTAATTATATTTCATTGTATAGAAAACAACTTCAATTCCATAGTATTATCTGTTCCACTTTCCCATCCATAAAATGTTAATTTGCTTGTTTCTTTAAAATTTCAAATTATTTTAGATGATTAACGAAATTTCGAGAAACCATTAAGAAACTATGTTGTCCCCACTAAGGCTACGGTGTAACATATATAAAGAGGAAAAGAAGAAAATAAGTATTATAAATAAATATTCATATATGATATAAATATTTATTTATAACACTATAAATAATATATTTATAACACTTTAATATTTATATATATTTATATATTATATAAATAAATTATTTTAAATAAGTATCTGAAGAAAATAAGTATTGAAAGTTATAATCTGGTTATGTTTATAACTAGTCTGCAAATTATTACTGCTTATTAAAATATTAATACCTATATAGAGCTAAATATTTTATAAGTATTATAATAGAAATTATAATCTTTAGTTATTCAATAGTTATTTTTACTCTCATAAATACCACTTTTATGCTTCAAGCTGAAATAATTATACACTGAGAATTTTCTGTTAATTTCTTTTCATGTTTGGCAACAACAATTCGCCACACAAGGGCAATAGTGTAGCCACGTGTGTTACTATTTAACTTGTTTTCGTTTATATTTTTCCTTATTTTAGGTCAAATTTCTTCTGAACTACAATTGTTCCTTATTAAATGCAGCTCATACAGTTTAAGAAAATTGCCTCAGATGAAAATTTATTTTTAAATATTTTCTTAATTTTGCCTTTCAACCGTTAACACCTCTTAATGTAATATATGCAGCATAATTTATGAAATGTGAATGAAGAGTAGAAATATTGGAATATAAAATTTATATTCATAATAAATTAAAATAAATACAAAAATAAAAAAGTGATTAATATAAAGAAGAGGATACAATTCTTACTGAAAATAACATTTTTAAATACGCCTGAAAAAAACATATATGTTGTTTAGTAAATTTAAAAATTTATCTAAATTTGTAGGGTGTTTTTAATTTGTTACGTCTAATGAGTTACAGCAAAATTTTTCTCCAAAAACCTTAATTTTTGTTTTAATGAAATTTGTTCAATTGTTTTCATTATTGCAAGGGTCTGAATAAAAAGTTACTTCCCAGAATTTGACACATTTTTTTTTATATCATTCATTTATTTTGATTGTGCCAGTATTGTAGTTCAAAGCAAACACTTCATTAAAAATATATTTAAGGTATAGGTTCATTTGAAAGTTTTAGATATAATTTTATTTTCAAAACCTCTCCTAAGCTACAGTTTAATTATGTTTAAAAAGCTAATACTACAAATTATATAGTTTTTCCACATTACATTGTAATGCATATTTTGATCTATATAGTCAGTCGTTGTAATATTTTTTAATAAAGATATTAAAAACTATTAAATTAGAAATTAAAAAACTGTATCATCAATAAACATAGTTTTTTGAAAATTATTAATAAGATATTTTTTCATTTAAATAATTTATACCATGCATTACATCATTCAATTTAAATTCTTCAGTTGGTGGTTTTAAGTAAAATCAATGACGATAATGAGAAATAAAACCAAACATACGTGAACTTATTAAATAAAAGGAATTGATCTATTTTCTTAACTTTATGAAATAAATTAAAATTTATAATGAAAATGTATAATATAAATAATATAACATAAATAATAATAAAATAATAACAATAATATTATAATATAATATAATAATAATAATAAAATAATGAAAATAATAATAATAATAATAATATAATAAAAGTAATAATAAAATAATAAAAATAATATTATAATATAATATAATAATAATAATAATAATATAATAAAAGTAATAATAAAATAATAAAAATAATATTATAATATAATATAATAAAAATAATATTATAATATAATATAATAAAAATAATATTATAATATAATATAATAATAATAATAATAATATAATAAAAATATATAATATATAATAAATATTGTATATAATGCGAACTGTATAACTTATCCGTACCTGGATAATATCTATAATTGTAAGTTTCAGTAGTCTCTTGTAGATAAGCATGCTGTGGAGCATAATGAGTTTTGTTCCATGCTTCCATGTTTTCCATTCAAGTCATCTTTGGATCCCACGGAGCAACATTTCCTGTGATCTCGGCACGATGATCATCTGAATTGCTTTCCTTTACGGCCATGACTTCAGCGAGACCTGGCGTCGGGATCGGGAAGCAGAATTCCAGCTACTTATTGACTCTGAAAAGAAAAGGAGTTGAACACAAAAGTAAAGAGGACGGAAAAGTCATTTTTGAAACGAGGTATTGTAACAAATAAAGAGAGGAAACTTCCTAGAACTTTCCTCTTGTTTAATAGTAGTACGGTATACTTCATAGATGTTTTGTTGTTAAAATAATAAATTATAAAAACATGAAAGTAACTTTAATGTGGAAGAAGTTATTTTTAAAGAAAGCTTGTTTGAGGTATTTGTCTTTCCTGGCTTTAAAATAAAATTCTAAAAGATTGTCGTGCAGTAAAAATAGTAACAATAGTAATAATAACACTAATAACAATAAACATATTTAACAGTGTATGTAACAGTAATAAAAATATTCGAAAAGAACATTTTTTAAGTTAGAAAGTTATTTAATAAGGTTCTAACTTTAAAAAAATTTTATTTCTTCTTTAGATGTAATTAATATTTTATAAAAACATAAAATTAGAACAATAAAGAAATCTTTAAACTTTCTTAACCACGTGATATATTTAGGTTCCGTTTGGAACCGATTCCACTACAACAAAAACCCATAACAGTAATAATGATAATAATAACAATAAATACACATAAAATTTCATATCGTTATAAAATTTTCTAATCAGTTTTAATATGATTTATCATAATTTTTAAATGAATATTTTAAGATATAGGTATATGATATGTTATGGATTTGAATAAGACATTATTATCATTAGAACTTCCAGTGTTTATATTTGTAGTTTGCAGATAATATCTTATTATTATCTCATATATTATGTTAGATATTTTACAATAAGTTTAAAATAACATAATAAGTGGATAAAATAATAATAAGTTAATAATGATATAATTGGCACTCAGTAAAATAAAATATTTCCCACGTTCATTACCTCATCGCATTTCAAAACTTTGTCTTTGATGTAGTTAATTGATTTGTGAAAATGAGAGTCTAATATATTACCAGGGGTAAGAAAACGTGGACCAGAGTGCTAGGCCTGGAAAAAAAATACTTCTGTAAACTATTAGTTGAATGTGAAATAATTTTACGAATATATCACTGATGATGCAAAGAAACTGTCATATCAGCTTTTGAACCAGGTTCGAGAACCGATTCGTTCTAGTTTCAAAACAAATTTCACGTTTTCTTAGCAAGGGCACTGATGAAGCCGTAAAAACAGTTTTATAGGCAAACAGATTTCCTATGTTTTGGAGGAAGGGGGAGATAGCGCTCCAGTCCTCAATGTACTTTGCACGGTCATGTAATGCACATATGGTCATCTTATGACTATGACATTCCAAATTTTTCAACCGGAAGGCCTTGCTTCTCTACGGTACTGCTAATTTAAACTATAAATTTTTGATGTCTTGTGGCAATGTGACCGATCTTCTCGTACTAAGTAAATATACCCCGTTTTCTCCGTGATGTTTGGCCTTCTCTCTTTTCACATTATGACACTCTTCTGTATCAAACTACATTGAAGTAAAACCGACAAATACACACACAAAGAAAACATATATATATATATATATATATATATATATATATATATATATATACACTCACATATATACACACACATATATATATATATATATATATATATATATATATATATATAAACGCCAATATTTTTTAAATGTTTTATGTTTATGACATACACTCTAGGAAAAGTTAAAGTTCTTTTATCTCAGATATTTTTCTACTATGAATTCGACAGTAGTTTAATTCAATAGACTGAATTTATTAGATATATATGGAATTCCTTGGAATTATTTTCTCAATATATGCTTGAATTTTCGCTTAGACGTTGTCTGATGTATTGTCTTTGAATTGTCTTCGATATATTAAATTACATAAAAACTTTTCTAACTCAATTCCAAAAGTTTTTTCTTTTTGCTTTAACTGTTATTATACAAATTTTGCAAGCAACATTTGACAGACTCTAAGTAGAAATTAATTTAAAAACTTCCTCTTTACCACTAACCAGTAAAATGTCATTAAAAGCAGCTATTGAATCAAAAGTTTTATGAAAGTTAAAGACTAATTAATTTTTTAAAATAAGATTTCAAATTTTACGAAACTATCGTTTCGTAAAAGGTTTTATGGTTATAAGCGTATTTTTAAATAGAAAATATAACACAAGCAGAAAGAGGTGGACAGTAGCCCATCTAGTTCAACTACTGGCTATAAAATATGTAATATCTTCTCTCTAGGTTGTGGGTGTGATACCCTAACAAATAAATTTAGCAAGATGTATAAGGCTTTTTATTTGCCTTCCTTTGTAATACTAGTGTGAACTCGCTACTTCCAAAAATATCTACTAAAATTATCCTGCCCCCACAAATCTGGTGCTATGCAGATTAATTCCCCTTGGGTCAAAATCTCGTATTAGAATTCTTCTTACTAGAATTAGAAGCTGATCAGTGGACGAATTGATAGTATTAGCATACTGACAACTCACAACGGGCTACTTAACTTGACGAGTGAAAGACGTCCGTGGAACAAAGAAAGTTTCACTCAATTTTGATTACTCTCGAGCATTCGATTGCATGCCTTACCTTCCATCTGATGACCTCTCAGCGAAGGGACATTCTTACCCATAAATTAAGACTGTAAATTCTCTGGATAATATACAGTTTGATGTTTCGGGCCCCTATGATTAACTGAAAACAAGGTACTAGCCCCTAGATTAATTTGTATTATGTCCTTGATCCTTAATACGAGCTCTCTTAGTGGGCAAACTAAACTATTGTGTATAAGACTAAAAAATATCTATCCCGCACTCAAAGACAATTTATTCATTTATAAAAGTAAGGGTCATTGAAACTTATTTTAAATGCCATTAGTAACACAGGACAATGCTACCTTACAGAATCTGTAAGTAACAGACTATTGACTGATTTATAAGAGAAACCTCTGCACTCGTGGCTGAAAACTGTTGTTTTTTTTTTTACATATACGATTTGGGGAATAGATAATTTATATATTTTTCCTAATCATGAGTATGTTTATTTTTTTCTGTGAAATATATTAGATCTAATTTGGAGGATATCTACAGGCCATTCGTGTTTTCCCGCTTTCTTTGAATTTACAAAAAAAAATGTCAGAAGTCCTTTCTTTTGATTCAAGAGTTTCATTTATAAGTAATAAAACCAATTTGAGAATAAGAGATATTAATGAAGGAGGAAAAAGAAGAGGGACCCATTTTCCAACACTTGTATAATCAATAAGGTCAATGATCGAGAGATACGATAATTTATAAGCAATAAATTTTGTCACTCAAAACCTGACATTTGAAACATTTAAACAATGAATACAATTGTAAAATGAGATAAACATAAACATTATTTGATACACATTGGGATGAAGTAAATAATCGCTTAAAGCACTTTTGAATACATATTTGACTGTCAATTCTTATTGAATTAAAACTTGGATATATTAATTAGTAATAAAAATAAGTAAATATAGCAAAAAAGTAAAATCAGTTCTAAAATTTTGGCCATTACCTTTCTTATAACAAAAAAGTATTCAGCAACGCTTAAAACAAAAACAGTATCTTAAGAAATAGATATGACCCTTAGTAATTGCTGCAGAAAAACTTATAAAATTTAAAATAATAAACATATAAAATAATTAGAATTTTTGTCTTATACTCCATTTATTTTGCTATGTTTTCCGATATAATAATGCTATTTATGATATTGAATTTAATAAACTCAGTATTCCTTTCCCATTTTAAAAATTAAATTTGTATTGGGAATTATCTTAAATGCTATTTCATTTGGATGATATTTTTAGTAAAAGTTAGCATATTGTAACTTGAATATAGTATTGCGCTTGAAAAATAAATATTTAATTTTTAGGATTTTTTTCACTGCGTTACGCAAACAAAATTTTAATAACAGTAATTGAAGAAATAAAGCTTCTTAATGTTTTACCTTCTTCCTAGTAAAATATGCCTTATACGTAAAAATTTTGGATTTGATCCAGCCTCAAAATGTTTTTTTTTTATTCCCAATATCCCAGCAACATTGTTAAACCTATTTTATTTTTTTATCTAAGTAGAGTGTGTGAAAGAAATTTTTAGCTTGAAATGTTACTTAAGTAATAATAACAAGCTGGAATAGGGAGAAAATAAGAAGAATAGGTCTTTATCTAGACTTAAACTATTACAAAATGTTTAGAAACCATTAGTGCTCCTTAATATTTAAAAATAGGATGAAAATGTTTCCATATTTTTTCTTAACTATTTCTAATGTGGTAATGACCATACAAGGATTAAAAGAGAAAATACAGCATTTAGCATATGTTTAATGTAAAACAATGTTTATATTAATTGCCTACCTAAAAATATAATGTATTTCAGACAATAAGATGTATTACATAATTTTCATGAAATGTTATAAACTTTAAAAAGCTATAAAGTGTATGAAAAATATCTTCTAGATGTAAAATATTAAAAAACAATTGGAGTGTTCTGGTTAACAGCTTGTTTTAATACATATTATAACTGAAAAAATGAGATTACCTAACATTTTACTGAAGCTTAATACATGTTTCCACCAAGATTTGAAGCTTTTGTTAGTTTATTGGTAGCACTACGGTCTACTTTTTTGCAATACGAGGAATAATGAAACCGAGACCTACTGCTTATAGCCGATTCCGAACGGCAACGAACATCCATACCACAGCGATGTTCGAAACTGCGAACTCCGGTTCCGAAGGTGAGTGTTTTAACCATTCAGCTATCATTCGGATTGAAATTCTGGATAATTATTATAGAATTGAAGTGATACAATTTTTGCAATTCTTTGTATAAACACCTTATAATTCGAATTCTCTGGTAGAAACTACACATCTTACATTTTGCATTTAAAATTCTCGAATATTTTAAGTGAAAACTGAAAACATTTTGAAATATGTTTCTTTAGTCATTTTAAATAGAAGATATAGTGAATTTATTAGAAATATTTTACCAATGTGGCATGTTAAGTTAGCGATTTCAAGAATATAATTTAATGCACTTATTATATTAATGGATTATTTACACTCCTTTTGAGAAATAAAACTAACTAAATTATTAAAATATAAATATACATATTTAAAACTGCTTATGTCATAGATAATTAGTTATGGGATTAAACTAATTTTCTAAGATATGAGCCGTTTTAAATAAGTGTACTATATTTTATTGTACCTATTTACATATCATTAACAAAGCATTTAGTCACCGGAGCAGTTAAAAGTTTGGAAACAATTACAAAATGATTATTTATACGCTCTCAGGCATTACGTTGAATTTGTAGCAAACTAAAAGTAAAAAGTTACCTTAATATTTCAAGAATTAACTTAATATGAAATACAATTTTATAGTTTTTAGTTTAAAATAATTTAAATTGCAACTATACTTTATATTTTCATCTGTACTATAATTCAAAATTCAGTCATATTTTACATAATTGTCTATGCTATTCAGAATATAGCTACAAACTAAACTTCGTTTGTAAAATTGAAAAATTTTATAAGCATTATTAGTTACAGTTTACTCAAGTTGAAAATATTGAAATTGTATCTGCATTTCCCTATATTGCTTAAACAACAGAAAGTGTATATGTTTCATAATTTCCATGCTTCTTATATTAAGAATTAATTTTAAGCAAACGTTAGCATGAAAATTTACAAATATGGAAAATAAACCCAATGAAGTTTGGTTTCCATAATTTTCAGTTTTATGTTTTCTTTTTTACATCCAAAACTTTAACGCAAACAAACAAAAAACAAATATAAATGGTACAAATAAAAATATAGTTAATTCTATTGACTTATCTAATTTCAGTTTTTTACAAGCCACTTCACTAGATCCCCTTTATAGTTCATGATGTATATATTCATCACAGAAGTTTTTCATTTATGCAGTCTATTTTTAAATAGGCTATAAGCCGTATATACGGGGTTTGCAAGAAATAAGTTCTTCAACTCTGAGGACTCTAGAATAAGTTCTACTTGTCCAAATGAAATACAATTGGAATTACAGATAATTCAAATGATGCGCTTGACATTTATTACATAAAAAATTTTAGTACAAAAATTCGCATATAGGTGGCGTGTAACAATATGGTATTTATTTCGTTTCATTAAGTTAAATCGAGTATTCGTTTCTTGTCTGAACATTATGCTCCCGTTGCAAGAATAAGAATTCCTGATAAAACTGTTTTACCAGAACCCTTAGATCTCCGTTGCAGCTGTAAAAGAATTCCGTTGTATTAAGCTGGTACGAAGAGGTCCAACTTCTGAGAGATAAAACAATCCTCTTATAATTGGCACTACTGTGATACATATAACCCCTTTTAATATGCTTTATGAATACTAAATAATATTAAAAAGTACCATTAAAAGTTCTCGATATGTCCCTCTTCATGTTCAACAATATACCGTAGTTGAAGTAACGTATTTTCTAGGATTAGAAACTTATTTCAGCAAACCGTAATGAGTTTGCTGGATTATATCGAACATGGCGCCAAATACTGTCCTTCAGATCTGGCACAGATGCTGGGATTTGACGCTAGTTTTTATTGTTCTGGGAACTCCATAACCAAAAGTCACATGAGCTGATATCTGGCAAATGATCATCTTGCGTCAGACACGTGCAGAAATGTACTCTTCGTACCTACTTCATAAGACGGAATTCTTTTAGAGCTACAACGCAGTTCTGATGGTTCTGGTAAAACAGTTTTAACAATAGCGCTTATTCTTGGAACGGAGGCAGGATGTTCAGACAAGAAACTATTGCTCGACTTAACTTAATGAAACTAAATAAATGCTAAATGTGTTACAGTGCTACCTATAGGTGAATTTTGTACTAAATTTTTTTATGTAATAAATGTCTAGCTCATCATTTGAATTATCTGTAGTTCTAATAATATCTAATTTGGACCAATAGAACGTATTCTAGAGTCCTCAGAAGTGGGAAACTTATTTCTTGCTAACCCTGTATACGTTAAATGGATTTTGCTACAGCAAAAACTATTAATCGTAAATTTCATAAGAAATGTGCTTGACGTATCATAATTTGGATCTAATATCCATAACCAGCGTTTAATCATGTCGTATCTATGATATAAGTGTACTTTCTCATGATTATACGTAAACTTTCGTAAGAGATTTTAATCACCATGTCACAGTTAAATTATCAATCAAGTAGAAAAAACTGTTAAACTTTTAATCAACCATCCTGAGTTTGGTTTTAATACTTCCTCAATAGCTTGCTTAATAATTTAATTATAGAGAAAGAAAAAAATGCAGCTAGTAATTAAAAAAATTTTATAATTAATTCGGATTACATATTGGAACAGATTCGATCATTTCGCTCTTTATAAAGGTTTCTGCAAGATAGTCGAGCCGAATGATGGGCGAATAGTTAATGCGATGACCTTCGGTACCCGAGTATATGGGTTCAAATACCACGGCGGCATGGATTTTCACAGACCTTCGGAATTGGCTTTAAAGAGTAAGTGCCGATCTCATTAGCCCTCGTGTTGCAAAATAATAGGTAGTAGATCTCCAAACCAAACCAAACCTGAAAAATATTAATTGTTTTAGATAATATATAAAGTAACCCATAAAAAAATTTGTCATTGAATAAAATATATTCAAAATGTAATTAAACTATGTAATAATCTTAAGTTTTCAAGCAAAAATATGATGACAATGTAAATGATGAGTTTCAATTCATTATAACTTATATTTTCCCTCTTTTCCAACTTATTATTTCCTTTGACTAATTGTTTCTTCTAACGGCATATTCCAGCTTTCTTTGATATGTATGGCTGCCTTTTACGGGCTATTATATTTTCCCATAGGTTACGAGTTTTTCCATAAAAAACCTTATTGCTGAGATTAAGTGCACATTTATGAACTCTTTACTCCATTACATATTAATTCAGAGAAATTGTGGTATGCGAAAGTAAACCACGAAAAGTATTACCAATAGCTTAATATAGATTAATTTTTCTGAATTGTTATTTAGTATAATCAAAGATGTCTATGAATTTAAACAATAAGACCCCAACATATTAGTAAGCAATTAATTTTAAATTTGGCTTATAAAAAAGTTTTATCTAGTATAAAACAAAATATTTTAGAATAATGCTAACAAAGATATTTTATGTTAATATTATTACAGTTTAGATTACATAACGATTATACTCCTAATTCTGTTACAGAATACATTTTTCAAATTACAAATACTTTTGAATTTCTAAATACCACTTTTTTTTTCTTTTTTCGATAGTTAAACTGAGAAGGAATCTCACCAGTTTTATAAGTATTGGTATTCTGATTTCCAATAGATTTCATGATGTTTTAATGTGTAATTTCTCCTGTTAAATTACAGTTTACAGATGTCTAGGTTCTATATTTTTTTAGTATTATTTATAGCATATCACTTACATAATATTAACAGGTAATTCCTCTATTGTTTTCTGCCGTTAATATAAAGCATTGCAAAGATTATACTTTAGCTTATCAAAAGTATAACCTTTTTTGTGAAGATAATGGGCTTCCATTTGATATTTCATAATATGTTTTATGTATACTCTGAAATTTAAAAACTAATAATTAAACAAGAAACTTAAGTTTACAGACACGCATTTGAAGTTTTAAGAAACAAAATAACAATGAATTAAAAATCTTTCAGCATAATATTTAATGGGTAGCTTCTAATATTCCGTCTACAAAGATGTAAAATAATTTATTTATAGAAGAAAGAAAAAAGTACAAGTAAATTTTTTAAAAATGTTTCAAAAATAATTTATAAAGGCATTAACCATTAAATAAAGTAACTCTACTACTTTAAGAGCATTAATATTTTAAATTCCTTGCATGTAAAGTGGAAAATAAAAATTAACTGTGACGGAAGGATAATGTGAAAAAAGATAAGATAATAAAATATGAGATTTTAATTTGCTATTAACTTGTCTTTTAATTCTGTGTTCCACTTGTATGTCTACCTAAGTAGAGGTAGATAAGAATTTTAAGCACATATTGGAGTCCATAGAATTTGATTCCACTCTTGGCATGGATGTTCGTAAATATTCGGATTTTCTAAAGTAGTAGGATCTGGTTTAATTATATCTCATGAAGTAAATCATTTGACCGCAGCATTTCAAATCAAATCAAATTTTCAGGTCACAATTTCAATTCTTGGGAAGATATTTTGCGAATAGTAGAAGTCCTTTCGTTTCTCTAAGTAATCATTTTATATAAACTACAAGCTCTTTCATTCCAAACTATAACATCTTTAGCATGTTGTAGAATAAAATATTTTTTCCTGTTGCGTTTTATATACCACAAATTAAAACCATTCCAATAATAATGGTAGCCTAAATATTTTCTGTGGACATTATATGGGTCAAATATCACTTGATGGTTATATGTCTAAAGGCCGATCTCACCAAAGTCGTTTAATAGCTAACCACGATTAACTCATGGCACCATTCAATGGTGAGACGAAATTCTCCGTTTAAACACAGATTAATCGCGATTAGCCGTTAAACGACTTTGATGAGACCAATCCTAAATCAGTAAAAGAAAATACAAAGCCTAACTATGATCAAACTTATAGAGGGCTTCTTTGCAGTGTGAGTACGAACCTCGCTCTAAACATGATTGTTCCAAATTATCTGGAATCGGATTTAACCTGTAGGTCTTTATTTCAATGAGATTCATTGGTATTGCAAAAAATATAACCATAACTCTGGAAACTAAAGTCTTTTTAAAATTACAGTTCATTATTATTTTACTTACATAATTGTTTTAACTATGGATGGTATACATTAAAAAAATTCTTTTCTGAAGTTGTATAATTTTAGGATTAACTTGAGCCGAGGTAGCTCAGTCGGAAAAAGCAACGCTCTCGTAGGTGGAGGTTTGCGGGTTCGGAGTCCGAGCCGGCCCAAATCCGTCTTAAGACTCCTTTGAGTTTCAAGACGGCTTTGGCCAACCCAAGATCCGGGCACGTGACTGGGGCACGTAAAATATGTTCGTGGTCACAATGTCTTCCAAGTTCTCAATTGATACCTCTGGGGTGGCAGGTTAAGTTTATGGGTCTTCTGCTTGGGCCCTGCTTCAAAATTACAGGACCCACTTGAACATAAGTCGTACTTTCACCCTTGAGGTACTCGTCAAAACGAAAGGCATATCCCGTTTTCTTAACCCTCCGAGTGGAACACACCGAGGAAAAAAAATCTCCAAAAAATACTCTAAACTTTCATTGTGTCAGCGACCAAAGTGCTCTGATTTTTTACTTCACCCTTTGTCGACTAGATTGGAATACGGGAAACCCACCCTCGGTATTGTCCCTTTACTTCCGGTTATAAATAGATATATAAATAGACATTATAGATTGTTAATTTTTAATACACATAAAGCTCAAGTCTCGAAGATCATCCCATAAGAAATAATGGGTTCTAAGTACAAATAAAAATATTCTTCAAGAGAATGATTTCTATTTCTTTTACGAAAGTCATCCAAGCTATTTAAGTGGTACAATTAGAGATACATCTGTTACCGCAAACGAAATACTTTGAAATAGAGATTTACAAAGCCATGAAAAGCTATCAACGTCTTTGTGCCTCAGGGAGTTGGTGTGCAGTTCCTAAATAATCGACCTGACCCTCGTACCTCAAAACTCCATAGGGGAAAACACAGGCAGGAATGTACATTATATCCATTTTCGGAACGTTTTTGGAGGTCGAAAATTGTACGTGACAACCGCTTTGAAGACATCATCGCTTTGGCGGAATTGTACGTGCGAACCGCTTAGAGGGTTAATACGAGTAGCCTCCGTCTCAACCGTACTTGGTTTGACCAAGTGGCATAACACAACAACAACAACAGCAGGATTGACTTAGTCCACCAAACTTTATTTGATTATAATCTGTAAATCTCCCCTTAACAATTAGTCAATCTTAACTATGATGAAGACATTTTAAGCTTCATACCATATTTAATCTCTATAACTAAGTGTATAAAACTTAATGCTATAAGTCTTATTTCAGATAAAATTTAAATTAAAAAAAATTTCCTTTGGTTAATATCAAAGATTACTGAAACTTATCATTAAAAATATAAACAATTTTATAAGATTCACAGTCTCTATTTGCTATGTTATAACATATTTTATACATGTAACGAAATTTCAAGTCAAAATACGGAACTAGAAAGAAACTTCGTAAGTTCAAAGGCGCTATTATTAAATATTCAGTAACTAAACAAAGCAACTTGTGTTTTTTAATACAATTAAGGTTTGTATAAATATTTGAAATAAGTGTTTCTTGTTGTACTGTACATAACTCATTTTGTTTTTCAGATACCACATTATTGTTATTCTGTTTATTCCATTTACAACAACAAAGTATTAAATAACGATAATTCAAGATCTTTTAATTGAATATAAGGAATTAAAAATCACAATGAAGCTGAAACTTTTTTACGATTCTAAATTATATAGAGACTTCATCATAATGTTTTCCATCGACTGAATGGATAGAACTTAATACGATCAATTCTATTTGCTGTTATTGATGAAATAAAAGTTATTCGTCTTTTATAATAGCTAAAACTTCTCTTCCTTAATCATTATGATAAGTCTGCTTCAGCATTATTTCTGTTTAAATGCTTATAATCAAATGTTTTGATGTTCACTTTAATGCCTTAACTCATTGAAATGAACTGTTCCTTTTTTAAACTCGAAAACTTTATTAATGTTGTCTATTGCCACATATAGTTTAGAAAGACTGCATTTTTAGAAATTCTTAATCAACAATGTCTACATAAACATTGTTACAAGAAACTATTTTTTTATTTCGGTACTTTGGCACTTCACCAGTTTTCATCACATTCTCATTTCTGTCAGTATGTAAGTACATTATCTGCATAAATATTGATACATAAATCTGCATAAATATTGATAAAAGAAACTATTTTTTTATTTCAGCATTTTGGCACATCATTAGTTTTTATCACAACCTCATTTCTGTCTGTATGTAAATACATTATCTGCATAAATATTGATGCATAAATATACATAAATATACAAGGAACTATTTTTTATTGCAGTATTTTGGCACTACATTGGTTCTTATCCCATCATCATTGCATCATGTATGCATGTAAATACACAGAGATACCTTATATTAGTACTTTTCAAACTTTTCATATTTAACAAATATGACTAAATTTAAACCCTCTGACAGAGGTCTTTAAAAATATTAAATTTTTATGAAGTATATTCATCGGAAATCCAGAACACATTCGGAATTAGAGTTGTATCCCTCCTTCTACTAAATTTGAACAATAATTCTCAGAAAATTAAATTTATAAAACAAAATTAAATTTAAAATGAAATTAATAATTAGGCCAGACATAAGTTTTTCTACAAATTAGATTTTATAGGAGAAAATTTATAATAATTGAAACTTTATTTAAATTGCCACATTTTTATAATATCTACACTCCAGTAACTCTTTAGTATAACTTAATATCCAAATTTAATAACTGTCTTACGTTTTCTTTATATTTTGTGCTGAAAATCAAATGTCTTTATATTCATTAAACAGTATCGAATCCTGAGCAAAAATCTGTGCTTCAGATTTTATCTCATTATCAACAGAACTAATGAAATGAAGCCAAACAACAGCGAGCA
>CM063505.1:95920925-95943425 GCA_032207245.1 Pardosa pseudoannulata | reverse complement strand
ATAAAATCAAGTAACTAAAAAATAATTATTAAATTTTTTATGCTTTTCAAGTATATGTTAAATATAGTAAATAAAAGATTCTTCAAAATTAAATAAGAAAATAAGATTTATTAAAATTTCATTTTGCCTAAATTTAATTCACATAAAAAGTATAAGTGATTTTGTTGACTTTTACAAAAGTTAAAACGTACCATACCCCTTTATATCCATAATGAATTTTTACAATACTTTATCGCTTTTATATAGTAAAATATTTCGTAGAAAGGCAGAAAATATTAGAAATAAATATCGCAGTTACAAAAATCAGTTAAAGCATCTGGTACTAAATTTGGTTTCTAATATTCTTGTCATGATTTCAGCTTCATTGCGAATATTTAGTAAAGTTTCTGTGTATTGAGCTGTTAGGTGTCCCAGTACGCCTTAATGCAACAATACTAATGTGATAACAGTGCTTCTAATCGCTCAGGAATTTTAAGTTTAACAGCCACATTAAAACATCTTTCATTGTCTTAGGGATAGAAAAAGCTCCATTTCATCTCACCGATCAAAAAAGATAAAATACAAAATTAATCTTGACGACTTTTGCAGCATTGAAAGATTTACAAACATTCATATTATCGATGGCACATTTTCTTATATATTTTCCATTAGAAAATCCTTAAACACTTTTATTCTCCTCAACCGTTGGTTGAAGGCATATACATTTATCCAGTTTAAGAAACTTTCCAAGAAAGATAAGCTTTTGTTGAATTTATGGTATTTTAAAATTTAAAAAGTCAACTATGGGAAAATCGCAAAATCGAATTTTTTATACGTTATCTCATTTTTTATCATAATATATAGTAAAAATTGGAACTCGTCTGTAAGTATCTCTGCCGTCTTTGTCGGTGTTTAAGACGCGTGGTTGAAAAAGCGAGCTATACGTCATTGTAAAACGCCGAAAACTGTAAACTTCGAACAATTGGAAATGACATTATTGTTCCAGTAAGGATCTTCTTGACACCTGAAAGTTTGGAATGTGCCAAGAGGGACGTTTGTTAACGCACCGACAAAGAAAGTAAAGAAGATTTGTGAGACCGCGTCGGCCTGGTGCCAAGGGCTCTTCGGTAACCCCAAGACGAAGGTTAACGGGGAGGAGGAGATGATCTCCCCTAAAACCGAAGTTTTTGGGTAAGCAAAGAAGAGTTAAACACTCTCGTCTGTTCTCTGAGACGAATAGGTAGGAATAGGAATCTTTGAGAGATATACTCCGACTGCGCCGTTGTAGTTTACCTTCTATTGTATTAGATGAAAATAACATCCACAGCGTGATTTCCATGTTTCTGTAAACAAATCAACAATTTTAAGTACTTATAATATCAACAGACGTCTCGTTTTTGCGTCGTCAAGGCTGCATTATTCATCTAAACTTGTGTTATGTCTTACCGAAACGACTAGAGGGTGACAAAAGAAAGAAATTTGCACATAGCGACCTCTCGGAGATTAACACCATCCTAAGCATAATAACGCAAATATTTCTACTTCTATGTAACATAAGTTCACAGATATATTTAAAATAAAAATTTTCAGATTTTTTTTTGCTTCATATAGGGGTCAGTTAATAAATTAATTACAGAAATTCCAAGCTGAAATCATATTTATGTTCCAATTACGCAGGAACAGGATGGGGGCTTTCTTGGTTATAAACGAGGATGTATTCATGTTAAAGGAGATATACACTGTAATTTTTTAGTAAAATTAAATCTGTATCACATCTTTACCCCCTATTTGCCGTAAAAGGGACGTTGCAACTTATTTTAATCTTGTTACTTGCATCAGAAGCATACCTTGAACTACACGTGCTCTTCGTGTTGCTAAATGTGTAACAACTTTGCAGCCTTGTATTGGCATAAAGGCATATAGTGCCTGTATTTATTGCTGAGTTAGGGAAAAAAACTTATTTCAATCTCGAATTAATGTAAAAACTATTTTAAACAATCCCTGAATAAAGGTGAAAAAATTTGAAATTTTCTTCAAATCTTAAACGAGTTTGAATTTCTTCTATACAAAATAATAAGAAACAGAAGACGCAAAAAAATGACATTTTTTAATTTCCACAACACTGAATTTTTAAATTAAAAAATACCATAAAAGAACTTTTTTATCATAATTAAACATTTTTGTAACTGTAAATATGTCTATTACCAACGATACCTGAGAAAAATATATCAGACGGGGAACTTTTATATGCACCCTACAAACTAAAATATTTCCTCAAAAAACCAAAAACATATGTAGATTAAATTAGTGTTGCAATTGTGGAGTTCATTTAAAAATACAAGTACTCACTTTTGTTTCGAATGTTCATATCACTGTTATCCTTACACCTCCATGTGTTATATTACTTTGAAATCTTCTGTGTTTCATTTATCAAATTTGTTTTCTGTTCAAAGCATCTTAATATAACAACACTGACGCTAGTACATACATGACGTAATAACCGTAGGATTTGAAGCTTAGTATTCATTGTAATATACGCTTTATTCACCTACTGATAGATGAAGCTCCGTTTCATTCAGCGCTTACATTATCCTTTCCTATTAATAACACTCAACTCCATCGGAAGTTTGTCGTCACTTTTATACATGTTCTTCCCAAGAAATACCTTTTCAGCCATGAACTTCCTCCTCCATATTTTATACCTTATATACTACACTAAGCTTCTCTCTTTGATTTATTGTATGCATAAGAAGCAGACAGGCACTCAAAGCTTTTAATCACCCGATACAAAAGAGACAGGACATTACATTAAGCGACGAATAAAAATATTCTTTTCCACAGACTTGCTAAGAAATGCAGGATTCAGAACATGGAAAGATTATTATCGAATAAATTTAAGTCTAAAAGAAATAAATGTTTAAACTGGAGGAGTTTTGAAAGTTCATATTTGACAAGTAATAAAGAAAATTTAAGTTATAATAATAATATATTAATAGTTAGAATAATTAGAATATTTGAATAAATCCTAAGTCCTTTTAATTAAGGAGAAAATTGTAAAAGAAAAATTATTTTTTAAATGTTAACAGCACAAGTACGATAAAATTTTACGAATATTTCAAAGGAAATTATTAGTTTTTTTTAATGTGTTTTGTTAATAAAATTAATTAATTGACAAAAATGAATAATTATTCTGACAAACGAAATATTAGAAGTTTTTAGATTTAATAGACGATGAAGAAAAGTTTGCGTTAGAATAATTATAGTCTAATTTAAAAATTTCGTTTATTCTTTTAATTCAAGAGAAAAAAAAAGAAATAAAACATTATGTAAAAATATTGACAATACATATAAGATTAACTTCAAATAAAACTATAAGATTAAAATAACTTCATATAAAATTTTTGAAGTGTACATTATTAAATTAAAATTATAAAAAGGATAATCCCAATTCAAATAATTAAATTCGACTACTAATGAAAAATATTATGTAAGAGTTGTAATTTCTTCTTAAATGATAGGAATGTTCTCAGACAACATTTAAAAATACAAGTACTTACTTTTGTTTCGAATTTTCATATCACTGTTATCCTTTCACCTCCATGTGTTATATTACTTTGAAAGCTTCCGCGTTCCATTTATCAAATTTGTTTTCTGGTCAAATCATCTTAATATAACAACACTAACGCTACTACATACATGATGTAATAACCGTACGATTTGAAGCTAAGTAATCATTGTGATATACGCTTTGTTCACCTACTGATAGATGAAGCTCCGTTTCATTCAGCGCTTTATCCTTTCCTATTAATATCACTCAACTCCATCGGAAGTTTGTCGTCACTTTCATACATGTTCTTCCCAAGAAATACCTTTTCAGCCATGAGCTTCCCCCTCAATATTTTATACCTTATGTACTACACTAAGCTTCTCTCTTTGATTTATTTTATGTATAAAAAACAGACAGGCACTCAAAGCTTTTAATCACCCCATACAAAAGAGATGGGGCATTACATTAAGCGACGAATAAAAATATTCTTTTCCTCAGACTTGCTAAGAAATGCAGGATTCAGAACATAAAAAGATTATTATCGAATACATTTAAGTCTAAAAGAATTACAGAAGTTTTGAAAGTTTTCATATTTGACAAGTGATAAAGGAAATTTGAGTTATAATAATAATAATTAATTTGAAGAAATCGTAAGTCCTTTTAATTAAGGAGAAGATTGAAAATGAAAACTTATTTTTAAATGTTAACAGTACATATACGATAAAATTTTACGAATACTTCAAAGGGAATTATTAGTTTTTTTAAAGTGTTTTGTTAACAAAATTAATTAATTGACAAAAATGAATAATTATTCTGACAAACGAAATATTAGAAGTTTTTAGATTTAATAGACGAAGAAGAAAAGTTTGCGTTAGAGTAATTATAGTCTAATTTAAAAATTTCGTTTATTCTTTTAATTCAAAAGAAAAGAAAATATTACGTAAAAATATTGACAATACATGTAAAATTGACTTCAAATAAAACTATAAGATTAAAATAACTTCATATAAAACTTCAAATGAAATTTTTGAAGTGTATTTTATTAAATTAAAAGTTTATAAAATAGAGAATCCAATATAAATGATTAAATTCGACTACTAATGAAAGACATTGTGTAAGAGTTGAGATTTCTTGCAAAACGATAGGAATGTTCTCAGACAACATTTGCTTAATTTATAATTTATTTATGGCATCTTATGGTGGAATCCTCTTAAAGTCTATCATAATTACTCTATATCTCATGGTAGGCATATAATCATACAAACCTTTAATATTAGAAACGAAATCTGCGTAACCCAAACAATTATGTGTGAAGTGAGAAATTCAATAAAATTTAATATTGGTATCGAGCTTCGCAGTTGGTATCGACGTCACTCTGCGTCTCAAACAGTAATTTATATTTTTTATAACCTACAGAATAAGGGGTTTTTGAACAAAATTCTGAAAAATAAATCTTCTCATCCAATAAAAACAATAACCTAGTTCTGTTGTTAACAAGTTGGTCAGTTGTTTGCTTCAATTGCTGTTCACAGATATATACATACCTGATATAAAAAAACTATATCAAGGTTAACGTGCATGATTACTAAAGATATAATTTAGTTTAAGACATACTTATTGTTTTAAAACATACTACAATATCTCAAAATAATTTAAAACCTAACTTTTTATATATTTATGATACATATCTATTCAAAAATACTTGAAAAAGTTAATTTTTTTCCTTAAAAAATAAAAATTTATCTTTTCAAAAGTACCCTATTTTTGGAAATATACAAAAAAATTTAGGTTTATTAGGATGAAAATTATATTGTAAACAACCTATAAAAATTTCAGGTAAAATATATTAAAACTTTTTGGGATAACATGCTCATTGCATTTAAAAATCCCAATTTGAGAAAAATCAAGTTTAAGTTTTATAAGTTTAAATTCGTATACAGTAAACAGCTGGCACGCTTTTATTCATAACTCCTTACAATATTGGAATTTTCTGAAGCGGAATGTTTTTAAATGTTCAAAACTGAATAACTTTTCACATATATTCTTTCTGAAAAATCCAGTTTTTTTGTCGATTTAATACACTGTATGCGGGACACGTACTAGTACGTTTTCTAACGATTAATAATTGTGCGCGGATCACGTACTAGTACGGGTTAATTTAACAACACGGTTTGTTTGTGGGTACAAAAATTAACGGTATATACAGGAAAATGATATCGAATGTTCTTGTGTACTACATAGATTCTGCAAAAATTTAGACAGTTAAAACTAGATTTTACATCAGTCGATGCGGAACCACGGGACGGGAAGGTTGATTAAAAAATGAATTTAGATTTAAAATCACCTTTTTATTTATTCTTGTGAAAATATTATATTTATGTATATTTCTATAATATATTTATATATATATATATATATATATATATATATATATATATATATATATATATATATCTGTATTTATATATTATATTTGTTTATTTGTCTATTTATATATTTGTTTATATATTTGAATATAAAAATACGAAATGTTGATTAAAAAAATTAAATAATTTTTGATCTATTGAGATTTAACTGAATAACTAAATTTACGCGCAAAACGCCATCTTCCGGTACAATTTCGCTATGAAATGTACCCGCACACACGATGTTTTTTTACAGTCGTATGATCGCTTTAAATTGCTTCTGCATCAATATAGATTTATCTGAGTTTATATATTTCTTGCAAAAAGGTAGAAATACCTTATGGAGGATAACAAAATGAAGCATGTTTTGAAAGCTTCGCTTAAGGTCTTAAAAGAGAGCCGTTAAGGATGACAATAAGCATAAACATACAGGGTGTCCCAAAAGGTCTTTGACAAACTTAACACGCTGGTCTGTCATATCATGATGAACAAGATTTACATAGGAACTTGTGTCCGGATATTCAAACTGTGACCGCTAGAGGGCAATAATTACAGGAAAATCGATGGATCGGTAAAGGTGGACCACCGCAAATCCCTTGGATTTCTACCTGTGGGGACACAACTTTTTGGGATAACATGCTCATTGCATTTAAAAATCCCAATTTGAGAAAAATCAAGTTTAAGTTTTATAAGTTTAAATTCGTATACAGTAAACAGCTGGCACGCTTTTATTCATAACTCCTTACAATATTGGAATTTTCTGAAGCGGAATGTTTTTAAATGTTCAAAACTGAATAACTTTTCACATATATTCTTTCTGAAAAATCCAGTTTTTTTGTCGATTTAATACACTGTATGCGGGACACGTACTAGTACGTTTTCTGACGATTAATAATTGTGCGCGGATCACGTACTAGTACGGGTTAATGTAACAACACGGTTTGTTTGTGGGTACAAAAATTAACGGTATATACAGGAAAATGATATCGAATGTTCTTGTGTACTACATAGATTCTGCAAAAATTTAGACAGTTAAAACTAGATTTTACATCAGTCGATGCGGAACCACGGGACGGGAAGGTTGATTAAAAAATGAATTTAGATTTAAAATCACCTTTTTATTTATTCTTGTGAAAATATTATATTTATGTATATTATATATATATTATATATATTTATATATTATATATATATATATATATATATATATATATATATATATATATATATATATATCTGTATTTATATATATATTTGTTTATTTGTCTATTTATATATTTGTTTATATATTTGAATATAAAATACGAAATGTTGATTAAAAAAATTAAATAATTTTTGATCTATTGAGATTTAACTGAATAACTAAATTTACGCGCAAAACGCCATCTTCCGGTACAATTTCGCTATGAAATGTACCCGCACACGATGTTTTTTACAGTCGTATGATCGCTTAAATTGCTTCTGCATCAATATAGATTTATCTGAGTTTATATATTTCTTGCAAAAAGGTAGAATACCTTATGGAGGATAACAAAATGAAGCATGTTTTGAAAGCTTCGCTTAAGGTCTTAAAAGAGAGCCGTTAAGGATGACAATAAGCATAAACATACAGGGTGTCCCAAAAGGTCTTTGACAAACTTAACACGCTGGTCTGTCATATCATGATGAACAAGATTTACATAGGAACTTGTGTCCGGATATTCAAACTGTGACCGCTAGAGGGCAATAATTACAGGAAAATCGATTTATCGGTAGAGGTGGACCACCGCAATCCCTTGACTTGACTCCCTTGGATTTCTACCTGTGGGGACACATGAAGTCCGTGGTGTACGAGACACCCTAACATCGGACATGGATCTTATCGCTAGAATCGCGGAAGCGGCAGCACGTGTCCGTGACACTCCTTGCTAATTTGAACGAGTTCATGAATCCATGCGTCGACGTTGTGAAACGTGCATTGTGACGACGGGAAAAAATTTTAAACATTTACTGTGATTTAAACATTTACATCATCTGTAGTAAAAATCATATTAACACCGCTGTCGATATCATTTTTTCTCCTGCTCTACACTCGTGATCACAGCATTCTAGCGGTCGCAGTTTTCATTTTCAGACACAAGTTTCTATGTAAACCTTGTTCATCGTGGTATGACAGAGAAGCATGTTAAGTTTGTAAACGACCTTTTACATCTATATTTAAGCAAACATACCCCCCTAAAAATTCTGTTAGTTTATTTATTATTGTCGAGTTTAATATCCGGAAAAGGTAATTTGTTATATTTTATATTAAACCTTCCGTGAATTCCAAAAGTTGTCCAAGCCCATCAAATCTATTTTAGTCCCATATATCCCTCAGTGGTAACCCGTGACTATGATGTATTATAAATTACATTTATAACAAGTCAAAGACTTGAGAAGAGAAGGAAATACTTAAAACTTACAAACAATAAGAGAAATGTCAATTTCCGTAAATCCTTCCAGAGAAAATGAAACTCAGTTATGCGTATTAGTTTTAAAACTTTCATTGAATTCCAATGGCTACTAAAAATACATCTTAATGTTAGTCGGGTAGGAATGTTGTTATCGAATTTGAAAGTTGAATAATTCTAGAAGCAAATCGATTCATAACATGATTGTAGTGCGAAAAAAGACTTCTTTCAAATCTGATAAATGGATCTCCAGGATTAAATTATTAGTTGGTATTTATAAATTAATGTTATTAATAGATTAAAAATATTAATGGATAAATATTAATGTATTAGAATAAAAAATCAATTTCCTTATATATATTTGTAGTATTCGAAATGGTTATGCAGCAAAACTGTGATGCATTAGTACTAAAATAGTAGAATAAAATCTAAATGCTGAGAATAATTCATAAATTATCCAATTTGTATTTAAGATAATATTATTCCTCTTTATGTATTTTAATACAACAAAATCTCCTGTAGACATTTCCATTTTTTAATGTTGCTCTCTTATTTCTTAAAAAAAATTAATTCTTAATGTAGATTTATACATTTTCCGTAGAACGAAAAGGATAACAAATTTCTGGTACTGATATATCTCATCTTCAGAAGTCCTGTCACGTGTCTCGGAAACGCTTTTGGCTCACAATCAAGATTAATCTACTCGATCCCGTAGGAATGAAAGACAATAAAGCATACGTGTGTTCACATTCTTCTGTTATTTCTCTAGTTTATAAATTAATGTATAGGGGAAACTAAGATTAAACTTTTAGCGTACTAGAAAGCTAAATATTCTTTCCGTTTTATCTGATATAATCTATCTCCAGTTACACTCCTAGAGCAGTGCATTTAGATGCTGTATTCGGACAACTTAGGTTATCGTCTGCCCCCAGGGACTGGATATATGGCCACTGAGATCATTGAGAATGACATTCAAAATTCTGTCTGCGTAAAAACAGAAAATAAATTTTATTACCAGTACATCAAAATGGCGTTAGCTTTCCTAAATCGTTGCAGCTTTTATTATTGTATTAATGTTATATTCTTTCTTCCGAAGGTTTAGATTTTGAACTTTTTTATTATCCTGTTAATACCCCCAAGATTCTATATCTTTGCTTACTTTGATATTATTCCGATTTAATTCTGGAGAAGATTTTAGACTTGTACCCATATCTTAAGAATTCTTTCGATTATTTATAATGTTTACATGGGGTATTTAACTCGCAAATGTGTTCCACAAAAGGTACATAAAAAACAAAACACGTAGATCACATTTAAACTCGCTGTCATTTAAAATTACCTCCTTCATTCTTACGTTTAACCCATCTTAACTAGAATATGTACACAAATCAGATATGAACCCATCCGGATATCATAGTGGTTATCATTTTACGCTTTCATTCAGTGATTTTGGATTCGATTCCCGAGTAAGGCTTGTACGCACTTATCTTTTTCTTTAAAAATGGCACAAGTTTTTCTTTTGTCAATTTGTTAGTTAATAATATCCCCATCCTCTATCTCTCTCAACTCAAATGACTTTACTTAAGAGCTTACCTAGAAAATAGGATTTAAATCTACGAGAAGTAAAATATTTGGGATCTAAATCTGACCTCATCATATCTTTTGTAAATGGGAGAGGACAATAAAAAATTATTTCTACGGTTTTTCATCTGGTGCGGGATTTTCGAGCTGGGTTCTGATCCCAGTCCCAGATTAGAATCCCATACATGGAACTAAAAAGAATGTAACTTTGAGAAGTTATTTATGAGTCCGTAAGGAACAGTGCCAATTTGAAAGGATTAGGTTTTTTCACGTTTGCGGTTTAAAGGCGGGGTTAAAGAGACCGATTTTTATTATTACAACTCTCCTGATTAGACGAAGAGAGATAAGAATGGACACAAATGAAAAATACATAAAAAAAGAAGAGTCAAGAGGAAGGTGTTCAGGTGTTCGAGAGGGTGTTCGAGAGTCGAATCGAATCCAGTAGAGTAAAGAAGTTCGACTCTCAGAGGTCAGAAGTCGGAGGAGACGAATGTGACAGGGAGACTTCATGAGTCCAAGGAGAATAGCAATTAGTTCGATAGAGACTTCGGAAACGTTCCTGTTTCAAATATTACGACCGCACCTCAAATATTAAGAAGAAAGCCCCTGACCAGACAGACGGAAGATTGAAAATTGCTACCACACCTACCCATTCCTGGATAGCTCCCAACCAGCAGTGTTCCTGGCACACCAAAATAGATCCCCAAAGGTACTCATTATATATATTTTTTAAATTGAGATTGAGTCCTCTCTCTCTTATATAGATAGGTAAGTAATAGGAACTTATTATTGTCAAATCTTAATTAGTGTGAGACCTAAATTGATCATGTTGAATAGTTAATCAAAATTTTGTATATTAGTAATGTATATAATTGTAATAAATGTACTTAATTTTACTTTAAAACGGATTTCTGTCACTTTTAATTTAGCTTATTAGTTTATTTTTTTATTTTAAGTCTGTACTCTCTCAGAACCTGTGGTTGAATTTAGAACTTAAATATCTTACACAACGTAACCCAAATAATAATTAGTCCTTGTGACTACAAAATAAATACCACTATAAATTTGATCATAGGTATATACTTAAATTTAAACTAGAACTATATGACATTAATTGCTATAAATGTGGAGCTTAGATATTCTGAAATTGAAGAATGACAGATAATCTAGAAGATTTGCTATCGAAAACAGTCTGCTGATAACGATATCAATTTTTTTATAAATATTTCCGACCTTTTACTACAGACTATATACATTAGATATAAGTTTAGCTCTCCTGATATTACCTAACTTTGGAGCCGTGGTAGCTCAGTTGGCAAAAGCAATGATCTTGGAGCTGAATGGTTGCGGGTTCGGAACCCGAGCCGGCCTAAGATCTGCCGGGTTCAACAAAGGTGATTGGGGCACGCAAAATATGTTCGTGATCACAATGTCCTCCATGTTCTCTATCAATACCTCTGTGGTGGCAATTCAAGTCTGTAGGTCATCTGCTTGGTCCTTGCTTCAAAATTAGGGGGACCCACTTGAGCAAAGCCGTTCTTTGACTGTAGTGGTGCACTTTAAAACGAAAGGCTCACCCCTTCTTAACACGAGTAGCGTATAGCTCAATCATGCTAGATTTTCCCAAGTGGTATCAGAAACAACACCTGTAAATAATTATTTTGTGTAAATCGTATTTCACAGAAATTAAAATCAAAGCTCAGTTTTCTTTTTATATAAATTCTAAACATATGATAAAAATATGAAATCAGTTGTAAATGTAATTTCTATAAGAACAATATTAATGTCTATTGTTTTACAACTCTTTTTCAGGATAAAACTTGTAGCACTTTTTACAACTCTTTACAAACTCTGCTGAAAAAGTGTACAACTATAAATAATTGTTTTGTGTAAATCGTATTTCACGGAATTTAAATTTAAAGCTCAGTTTTTTTCTATATAAATTCTAAAAAAATAGTAAAAAATATGCAATCAGTTGATAATGTAATTTCTAGAAGAACAATATTAACGTCTATTGTTTTAGAACTTTTTAAGGACAAAACTTGGAACTACTTTTACTGCTTTTTAAAAACTCTGTAAAAACAGTGCATAACTTTAAATAATTATTTTGTGTATATCGTATTTCACGTAAATCAAAATCAAAGCTCATTATTCTTTCTATATAAATTATAAACATATAGTAAATATATGCAATCATTTGTTAATTTAATTTCTAAAAGAACAATATTAACGTCTATTATTTTACAACTCTTTTTAAGAACAAAACTTGTAACTACTTTTAAAACGTTTTTTCTCTTTCTACGTCTTCTATCTTTAAGAAAACTTCTTTTCTAATACATTTTTGAGTATATGTTTTATGTAACAATATTATTCATGTGTATTATACGAATACAGCTAAAAGTTAAATATTCTTAAAACTGGTATTTAATATCTCTTGTTAACTTAACAAAATTTTATAAGATAAAAATAAGATAAAATTTTAAGATAAAAATCTCTCTATATAGAATCGTTGAATTTTAGAAAACATGGCAAAAAGAATTGCATATAGTGTACTTTAAATATTCCTACAATTGAAAATGGTGTATTTTAAGGAAATATGTAAAGTTATCGGCATTAATTGTTTACTTCTTTTAGTAAAATTTAATTAAAATTTATTTCACAGAGTCGAAAATCCATGGTGAACTTTACATATAAATAAATAAATAAATAAATAAATATACATATATATATATATATATATATATATATATATATATATATATATATATATATATATATATATATATATATATATATATATATATATATATATATATGTATATGTATGTATATATATATATACATATATATACATATACATATATATTTACATATATACATTTATATATGTATATATATATATATATATATATATGTATATATATATATATATATATATATATATCATGCTAGATTTTCCCAAGTGGTATCAGAAACAACAACAGCCCCAACTTTGACCTAATCTTCTTCAAAAACAAAGAAGAAACCTTATCTATAATTTCGTAACTCAGACAACAATGTGTGAAAATTGATTTTATCTAAGTTTTTTCCTTAATTCATCGTACGGGAGAAGCATAAATAATAATCGTTAAAAAAAACGAAGATCTTTATGTCTTTGGGAAGGACTGTGGATTTCATTTGTATCCACACGGAAGAACATTTTGCAATCTCTGCCTAAGAATTCATATTGTCAAGCAATTTTTACATTCTAGTTTAAAACATTATTTATCAATATGGTGGCGGAGTTGAAATATCACTCTAAGCTAAGTATTTACACCGTTTAAGAATCAATCATAAAATTTAAAAGACATAAATTTCAGTAACTTTTTCAAACATGAAAATATGCTAACTGGGAACATATCTATAGTCTTTTTAATACGAAATTCAATCACCTATTCTAAACATTTCTCAAATTAATTTTCAAATACATTACCAAATACAAGACAGACTTACATTTTATGTCATTCATTATAATAAATTGTAATCAATAATATGTTCAAAACTATTCACCAGTATTCAGTGTCAGTGTATGGTAACAGAAGGCATTCAGATCTATTTTATTTGATTGTCAATTGATTTATGCCCTTACTAATCTATGTAAAGTTGTTTAAATATTAACATAAAAATCATTACAAAAGCAGGGAAAATATTGTTCCCTGTTGTGATCATTTTCAATTATTAGATACCTATGAGGCTTCAAAATGAAACTCATATGTTTTAAGCATTGATCAAAAATTAGTAAGAAAAATAAAATGCTTAAAATTGTATTTCTTCTAGAACAAAATATCTATGATAGCTATTTTACACATATAGTATTCACAAATTTTGTGTTTCAAATGATATTCATTTTTAAGCCAAGAAACCTTCAAAATTTTGATCTAAATCAACAATTTCACTATTTATCTAGGTTCTATGTTGGAAATTACAGTTTTGAAAATGTTGACCAGTCCAAATATCTAGGCTCAGTCATGACAAAAAATAATGATATTAAAATTGAAATTAGGAACATATTAAATATGGCAAATAAATGTTATTACGGACTGAGAAATCACTTTAAATCAAAACACTTAGGCATAAAAACCAAAATTAATCTTTATAAAACTTTAGTAAAGCCAGTAATTATGTATGGAAGCCAGTGCTAGACTATGAACAAATCTGAGGAAAATAAGCTATTAATATTTGAATGAAAAATACTAAGAAAAATTTTTGGAGCTGTTAAAGAAAATAATGTATGGAAAATCCGTTGTAATCATGAAATATACTCTATATTCGGACAACCAAATACTGTGAAAACTATAAAAAACTATCAGTTAAGGTTGTTTGGACACATCTATAGATGCAATGGCTTAAACCCAACAAAAAATTGGATAGAAAAATTAAAAGAGGTACACCAAACACCGAGGAAATAAAATTTTCCAATTAAATTATTTTTTTGACTTGCCTGTTTTTTTTCGTAAATATTTTTAAAAAAAGAAAATAATATTTTTCAATTGAACGCTTTGATATCGAACTAGTGACTTCAAAATCTTCTAGGCGAATTTATTTTTCCATAGTCTGTCTCAAACTTTTGTTCAGCATCTGTTACTGTTTTTGTAATAAAATTGAATATGTTTTTAGAAATGTAAAATATTTTCTTCAGTTACATAGGTTTTAATACCATGAAACATCATAAATGCTATTAAAACAGTGTACAACTTTAAATAATTGTTTTGTGTAAATTATACTTCATGGAAATCAATATTAAAGCTCAATTTTCTTTCAATATCAATTCTAAACCTATATTAAAAATATTAAATCAGTTGCTAATGCAATTTCTAGAAGAACAATATTAACGCTTATTGTTTCACAACTATTTTTAAGGACAAAACTTGTAACACTTTTTACAACTCTTTACAAACACTATTAAAACACTGCATAACTTCAAATAATTATTTATGTAAATCATATTTCATGGAAATCAATATCAAAGCTCAATTTTCTTTCAATATGAATTCTAAACAAATAGTAAAAATATGAAATCACTTGCTAATCTGATTTCTAGGAGAACAATATTAACGTTCATTGTTTTACAATTATTTTTAAGGACAAAACTTGTAACACTTTTTACAACTCTTTAGAAACACTATTAAAACAATACATAACTTCAAATAATTATTTTGTGTAAATCGTATTTCATGGAAATCAATATCAAAGCTCAATTTTCTTTCAATATGAATTGTAAACATATAGTAAAAATATGAAATCACTTGCTAATCTGATTTCTAGAAGAACAATATTAACTTTCATTGTTTTACAACTATTTTTAAGGACAAAACTTGTAACACTTTTTACAACTCTTTACAAACACTATTCAAACAATGCATAACTTCAAATAATTATTTTGTGTAAATCGTATTTCATGGACATCAATATCAATGCTCAATTTTTTTTCAATATGAATTCTAAGTTTATATATATATATACACTTACACACATACATATTATATATATATATATATATATATATATATATAATTATATATATATATATATATATATATATATAATATTCTAGTATTCTTGACTCTTCAATGTCAGATTTTATTAGATAAAGATCAATATTTTCTTGCAAAAATTAATTGTTTATCTGGAAATGTATTTCAGGAGAATGCCGCTTCACTTCTCGAATATGATATGTTATGCAGTTTACATTACAGTGCATTCTAACAGCGTATACTCCCCTACATATGTCTCTCATAATTAAATAGTCAGCAAATTCCAGATGGTTGCGTGAATACATAAGGAGTCCAATCGAAGTGTTGTGACGCTCTTTGATTACACAGTAACTAACTATATTATTGAATACCAATTTTCCTCTTAAGCACGGACTAATAAGTATTTACCACCACTTTATGTTAAACACTTGTGAAATATAAATTAATGCAATCAATTATCAATATTAATGCAATCAATTTTAGTATTCTGAATATTTACTTTACGAGTTAATGTGTTACACTATTTTATGCTATTTTCAACTAATATTAAATATAAAACAAATAGCATCAATGAGACAGCAACAGTGCTGATTACTTCAGAAACACATTTTATGGAATTTACGCTTGTAAAACTTGACTAATGTTAAAAATTTATTTTTTATTTGATTTTACTTTCGTAAGAAAAGAATACACACATGTGTATGAATTTATATATGTACATAAATATATACACTGGTGTTGAAAATAAAGAAAATTTGCATAGCTTATCGAATTTCAAATTTCAGAAAAAAACTGAATTAAATGCAAAAATATATTTTTGAAATAACGATGCATATCTTGTGTGACAAATACGTGGGGGGGGACAGAAGAAGAAAATACTTTTTAATCCTGAAAAAAAAATTCCTCATTCTCTTTTCTCACACTCTTCACTAAATTTATTGTTTTCTTTTTGTTGGTTAGTGGCAGCAATTAGAATAATTCAAACTCAAACTGTAAAATTGTGTAACCACCTTTTTTATATTTGTCCACGTGTCTATGATACATTAGAAAATTTAGCAGGAGCTAAAATTTATTCGTCTATGGACTTAAAATCTGGTTACTGACAGATACAGGAAAATGAAAAAAATAGTTAGAAACCGTAGATCGCAACAAAGCAGATTCCCTATTTTTATTTAATTATGATTTATATGTAAATATTTATTTTATTGTTTCTATAATTATGCAAATATTTGTTTCCTGGAAAGGCCTTGGTTGATCCTTAGTTTTTAGGCCCTGATTGGTTCTTTGGTTGTATATATCCAGCCTGCTCTCGAATCATCAGGCAGTCTGACTTCTTCTCTTGCAAGGCTAGATGGGTTGCTGGCTTGCGAATAAAGTTTGAAATCCGAAATCTTCGTGTGCGAATTGTTCGTGACAATATCAACAGAATTGATTGTCCTTGATTTGCATTGGAGATATGATATAAATCTATGAAATTCAGAAATGAAAGTAAGCATAAAATGTTAGTTCTATTCCATTCGTTCCTGCACAAACATAACATCTGTGTTAGATAAATTAATGAATTAATAAAATTAAATTAGGTGTGTGATTCAAAACTGAACACTTTTGATCTTTTAGATATTTTTAACTAAAACTATCGTCTTTAAAAATATGATCTCTGTATTTTAATTATTTAAAGCAAAAAATATTACAAGTAACAAAGACAAATCAAACTCAATTCAAACTTCGCTTCAAAAAATCCAATATTCTAACTAATTCAAATTAAATAAGCTAGGAATTGAGTCAGAAATAAACAAAAGAAATTTATCTAAAATACTTTTACTGTTAAAACTATTCCTAAAATATTAAATATATATATTTCTCCAATGCAAATAGTTGTTCCTTAAAATTCGTAATAATAAACTAAATTATAACTTGGGCATACGTTTATATAAGAATAAAAACTAACAAAAAAATGAAATTTTTCTGCCGGTTTTACTGTTTATGTTTCAAATTGATTTACAGCATCATGGCATATTTTAAATGGATTCCTTCCAGAGTTTGAAGGATCACAGAATATTAGGAACCATAATTAACATAAATTTGCATGATCAAATTAAATTAACATAAAGTAAATTAAAATTAAAATCAATTTTTAAAGGCAATTGGCCTTGCTTGCTTTCGAATCCGGTACCTCCTTTTGAAGAGTCTGCTGCTTTACCGACTGAGCCAAGACGTCCCTGATAGAAACGAACGATTTTCGCTACAATATATACATAAATATATACACTGGTGATAAAATTATACAAAATTTGCATAGTTTATTGAATTGCAAATTGAAAGGAACTGAATGAAATGCAAAACTATTCTTTTGACATATTGATGCTTATCTTGTGTGACAAATACGTGAGTGGGGGACAACAGAAGAAAATACTTCATAATCCCTAATAAAAAATTCCTCATTCTGTTTTCTCACACACTTTACTGAGTTTTATGTTTTCTTTTTGTTGGTTTTTGGCAGCAATTAGTTTAATTCAAATTCAAACGGTAAAATTGAGTAACCACCTTTTTTTTATTTTTCCATATGTCTATAATGCATTAGAAAATTTAGCAGGAGCTAAAGTTTATTCGTCTATGGACTTAAAATCTGGTTACTGACAGATACAGTTAAATGAAAAAGATAGTTAGAAACCGCAGGTCGTGTCATAGCAGATTCTCTGTTTTTAATTAATTATGATTTAAATGTAAATCTATACAAATTTATTTTATTGTTTCTATAATTATGCAAATCTTTGTTTCCTGTAAAAGCCATGGTTGGTCCTTAATTTTTAGGCCCTGATTGGTTCTTTGGTTGTATATATCCAGCCTGTTTCCGAATCATCAGGCAGTCTGACTTCTTCTCTTGCAAGGCTAGATGGGTTGCTGGCTTGCGAATAAAGTTTGAAATCCGAAATCTTTGTGCAAATTGTTCGTGACAATATCAACAGAATTGATTGTCCTTGTTTTACATTGGAGGTATGATATAAATCAATGAAATTCAGAAATGAAAGTAAGCATAAAGTGTTAGTTCCACTCCATTAATTCCTGCACAAACAGAACATTTGTGTAAAATATATTAAAGAATTAATAAAATTGAAAATAGGTGTGTGATTCGAAACTGAACACTTTTGAACTTTTAGATATTTTTAACTAAAACTATCATTTTTAAAAATATGATCTCTGTATTTCAATTATTTAAAGCAAAATTTATTACAAATAACAAAGACAATTCAAACTTCGCTTCAAAAAAATCCAATGTTCTAACTAATTCAAATTAAATAAACTAGGAATTCTTGAATCCGAAATAAACCAAAGAAATTTATCTAAAATACTTCTACTGTTAAAACTATTCCTAAAATATTAAATATATATATATATATATATTTCTACAATGCAAATAGTTGTTCCTTAAAATTCGTAATAATAAACTAAATTATAACTTGGGCATGCGTTTATATAAGAATAAACACTAACAAAAATAATCAAATTTTTCTGCCGGTGTTACTGTTTACGTTTCAAATTGATTTACGGCATCATGGCATATTTTTAAATAGATTCAGTTTGACATGTTATTTTTTTGAAAATTCGTAATATTTATTAAATTTAACAGACGAAATTTATGGTTCAAATGATTTATGTTTAAATTCAGCATATTTGCATTTTTTCCAAAATAAGAATTAAATGCACAAAATAATCTATTGGCATTTTCTATAAAACGATCCCAATAGTGGTTGTAACTTTACTAACGTTTTTATTTATTAATATATCAGCAAAGGAAAACTTGAATATCGGTTTATCTGTAATAGAATAATGTTTTTCTTACAAATAATATGAATTTAAGGTAATACATACATAAAATACATTTTGTTTTGAGCGTCATTTTTTCAAAAACAATATATAAAATGGTTATTCATGTAAAATATAAATGGTACAGTCTAATTAACATTTTAATTAGACAGCGTATTGTTTTGTCAAACCTTTAATATGAGAACGAACCCAAAATCCTTACAAAATTTCCAATCTTTGATTCTAAAGTTGCTATGAGCAACGACGATTGGCTACTTTGCATTGATGGTCCAATTATGTTTCAGATCTTTTTCAGTTCCTATTATTAGTTCACACTCTCCCTATATATATTTATGCATCTTGTTGAAATTTCCAATTGTTAATAAAATACTTTTTATTCATCCACTCAAGTTCAAATACATTTTTTTAAACTTGTAGTAGATGACATTTGGTGTTAATACAGTTTTTTCAAATATTAATTAGATAATTAATTTCCCTTAGCCACTGTGAACTTTGACAATAATGGTATTTCAAGAATCGAGCCAATATCAGTGCATTTTCAGCCCGAACGTAGCTACAGTACTGCTGAACGAAGAATGTTACCATCCTGGTAGTATCATTTCATGGCGTCTTGGTACAATCATAGTATCATGGTATCATTGTACCATCATGTTACTATCATGGGCATCATCAGATCATAAGTACCGTAGATTATGCAGTAATATATCCTGGACGAAAACCCTTTGCAGCATGTCAAGCATATGTCTCTTTGAGTCGTGTGAGATCACTAGATGGAATGTTAATTGAAGAATGTAGATGTTTCTTGTCGCATACTATCTTAATTTTCATAAGGATAGCACATGTAATCATGGAGAAATAAAGTTTATTATACGAACATTTACAAATTTCACAAAGTTTTTTGCTTATAATTCTCAGAATTCTCAATATAAAAGAATAATATTCTCATTAAGCATGGCAAACAACATTTTACACAAAACCCTGCCCACAGAATTAAAACATAATAAATATGAGATGAAAGATGAGCAGAATTACAAAACATTGTTCAATATGGATGGGGGAATGTACTCAAAATAGAAACTTTTAATCTTTTTGGTAAATGAATACAGCATACTTTGTGAAAGTCCCAAAACGTAGCTTAATAGTATTTTGAAACATTTCAAACGAATTTCGAATAAACAATTTTGAAAATAAAATAACACATTTTCATAAATTAGGTGTCTCATTCTATTTCAACTTATTTTTTTATAAATATAAGAGATAGAAATACAAAAATAAAAGTTTTATATTTAGAGATGTCTAGCAATTTTTGTTGCTTTCTATTAACGGTAATATACTACGTATTTTTTAGAAAGAACTAAAACACATAAAAAAGCATTTAGCTTGTTTTATAAATAACATGTAAAGTACTGATAATTTAGCAAAGGATCATACCGTTATGCTTTGTAATAGAACAGATTAGTGTAAGAAGCGTTTTAAAAAAATGACAAATTTGGATTAGTTTAGAGCACTACAGTCTACTGTTTAGCTACACGAGAGCTAAGTAGACCGGGTGTATTGCTTAGACCTTTGTTACGAACATGCATGCGATCAACTGGAACTAAAGCACCGACTAGCAGTCCCTTACCTCTTTGGTCATCGGTATGAAGAATATTAAAAGAATAAATAAGCCAAATAAAAATATATATAGTTAAATAACTAAATTATATCTAGTAAAACAAGATAAAAATTATATAAAAACACAATTTGGTGAATACCAGATGAAGTAAATTACTTTTCAAGTAAAACTTATAGTTTTAATTGTTTTAATACTTCACCAATAAAAAATATATTCTGTGGCGTATTAATTTATGGTTACCAGCACAAATAAGGAACAGAAAAGTATTGCTCTCCAATATCACTTTGATTTGCGTAAATAGGTCCTGGTTGGTTTCTTCCCAAGATTAATCTCCACCACCAAAATAAATTTCATCAAAACTAAACAGGATAAAAATTATATTAAAACACAATTTAGAGAATAACAGATGAACTAAATTACTTTTTTAGTAAAACTTATCGTTTCAATTGTTTTAGTACTTCACCAATAAAAAAATATATTCTATGGCGTATTAGTATATTTTAACAGGCCAAATAAGTAACAGAAAAGCATTGCTTTCCAATATGACTTTGATTTGTATGCAATAGGTCCTGGTTAGTTTCTTCCCAAGAAAAATCTCCACCACAAAACTAAATTTTACCAATACTGATCAAGTTATTTTAAAACCTACAAGCATACATCCATACACAGGATTCTATACTCTCATTCTCTCAGATCTTCGTATTAGATCTTATTCTCTTAATATTAGAGCTGCATAAATGTAGTAAAATGCTTCACATATAAAGGTGAAAAAAAAATCACATTTTATATTTATTTCAAATGTATATAATTCATTCTTCAATATAATTAGAAAAACATTGGAGGTATGTCTGAAATTATTTCTAATATCTACCTTTAGGTAAAAATTTCTTATAAAATATCTATCTCAGAAACCAACTATTTCTGTTGCTAAGATAAGTTGTCTCGGAAAGTTTTTCCTTGGAATTTGAAGTAGACAGAAAAACTTCTTCAGAACTTTCGTATTTATTATAACATATCTTTGTGGCAGAGTAACTTTATACTATTTTTGTATCTTTTTATTTTTTGCTGTATTTTATCCTATACAATAAGAAAAAATTATTTTTTGTCTACTTAATTTTTAATTCAATATCATAAATTCAATATAACTGATAAAGACAAAGAAATAACCTTTTTCCTTCATGTGCCTTCATGTTTTTCATCAGACGTTCTTGTTTTATCTAAAGTAAAATAATTCTACACCTGTTTTATTTTTTTTTTGTATGAAGTTCTGTAATACTCTCCTATTTAAAAATGTTATTAACTTTTATCATATTAAGTACTTAATTCTAAAAACAGCATAGAAATATATACACCAAGTGTAAAAACGAAATTCACTTACATAATAGCTAATGGAGTATGTATATATTATAAAATAAATTTTATATCAAACTGAAGTTAAATTTCCGTATTATTCTCTGAATCAAAGTTTTAAATTACCTGGTAATTGAAAATTTAAAAATAAAATTAAAAATTGATAAGAAATTGATAATTAAAAGTTTTATCCTTTATTATGCTATAGGATATATTTATTTATATTTTATGTGTGTGTGAGTGTAAAACGTATTGC
>CM063505.1:95905925-95918425 GCA_032207245.1 Pardosa pseudoannulata | reverse complement strand
TTGTATTAAATATAAATACTCAAAGGTACAATGTCCCCTTAACTTGATGATATCAAATCATGACAAACGCATAAAGTTTATATTTCAGGATTTTACTTCTTATTTGGTGTAAAGTTTACTTGGCTTGAAATAGAATTCCTTGTGAAGTTTCTATGTCTGGTTGTTATCGATTCCTACTAAGGCTTTATCATATGTTTAAGGTACACTTACTTCTTCTAGTTGTTCAAAAGAGAAAATTTTACGGCAGTCCATTTTGTATATTTAAATTTCTGTTGCATTTTTACCCGCATATTTGAGGAAAAAACTTTTTGTATTTATAAAAGGTTTAGTTACGTATCTAACAATAAAGTGAACTAATAAAAATAATTTTAGCTCTATTTCAAAAACTATTTTTTTCTTTTATCTAACACTATGTAAACACGTAAACTTCATTCCGTTTTTTCTCTACTTAATTTTTAATTGTTTATCATCAATATAAACAGATAAAAACAAAAGATTTACTATCTTTATATATTTCCAACAGGTTTTTCTTTTAATGCTATCTTTCCAATGCGAAAATTTCATTTTTTATGCATTTACAATTTATTTACCTATGTTGTTAACTTAAAATGAAATTCTTCATCAATTTTTTTATCTTTCGACTTTTTAGAAAAAAATTTATCTTTCGATCCATACAGAAGTTTTATTCACAACTTTAGGTGAACTTGTTCTCTTTATAACTTTTCTTATCAAAAGAGCAAACTTCATGACAATCTATTTGCATTTTCAGTTTTTATTTTGTGGGTTTCAGTTTTTATTTTTGGGGGAAATCCCCCGGCATACTAACTGCTAACTGACTGTAACCGTAACGAACGAACTTCGAGTCGGTGTCGGTGCCACGAGAGTGTAAACAGGACGAGATGAACTCTCGCTGGTTTTTCTTTTTACATGTACATAGTTTTTCTGTAATTCCTTTTAAATGTAGCCGAACGCTGGCCGATTGGTTAGGGCGCTGATCGTCGGTACCTAGGTAAATTTACTATATGGATGTTCGTAGACGTTAGGATTTTAAAAATGTAAAGCATTTTTTTTAAGTAAAATTTAATTATTTGGTTTTTTAAATTTGTATATTTTTATTTTTTTAATTATTTTTTTTATATGAAAAAATGTATTGGGATTTAATGTAAATTTTTAAAAAAATTGGCGAGAAGCATTTTATTAAAATTTTTAATTGTATTGTATTCTTTTGTTTTTTTTTTATATTTTATTTTTGTTTTTAATTTTTTTATTAAATATTTTAATAAAATTTAGAGTTTAAAATATGATGTTTTATTTTATTTTTTTTATCTTTGATAGTTATTATTATATTTTTTTATTTATTATATGGAAATTACTTACAGGATTTTTTTTATTTAAAAGTATATATTTTATATTTATTTTATAGAAAGGGAATTTTTTTTATTCTTTTTTTTATATTTTTTTTATTCATAACTAAGTTTTTATATTTTTTTTTATTTTTTAAGTGTGGTTTTTTATTGAATTTTGTTATTTAATTATAAATTGAATTTTGTATTTTTTTTTTTTTAATTATTATTTTTTTTATTTTTTTTTTTTTATTAAATATTATTTTATTTTTTATTTTAATTGATTTTTTTTTTTTTTTGATTTTTTTTGGTATAATAATAGTAATTACTTTTGTTTTTTTTTTTTTTTATTTAAGTTTTTTAGAATTTTTTTATGAATATTTTTATTTTTTATTATATTATTTTTTTATATGTAAGAATTTTTATTTATTAATAATTTTATTATTTTTTTTTATTTTATATTTTTAGTTTGAATATATTTATTTTTTGTTATATATTTATATTTTTGTATATTAAATAATAATATTGTAATCGAATTATATTTGACAATACATCAGTGTGTTTAACTTAACTCTAGTGTATACACCAAGCGATCAATTATTATTTTAAATTAAATGTATTTCTGAAATAATTTGCATCAAAATGTTTCAAAAGTCTGATTTAAATAAAATGTGCGAGGAATGTTTATGTATAATAAAATGCAATTAACTTTGTCCTAACAGTTAACTCTCTAATCTGTTTGTTGCCAAATTATTCAATTTGAATTTTCGTTATGCATTTAATTTTTTATTCTCTAGTGTTTTATTTAGATTATTAGAAACGAAAAGTGTTAATATACAATTTATTGGAGAGTGAAGTTCCAATATATTTGTCACTATAAATGAACATGTATAATGTACTATATACATATAAACACACATACATAATATACTATATACATATTAGCACACGTACATAATATACTATATACATATAAACACACATATATATAGATAAATATTGCTTGATTTTAAAAAACAATATACATGTCGAAATGATTCCAAAGGGCGATCTAATGTTTAAGATATATTAAAAAACGGGGAAAAACACAGCTAACATGTACGGTTTATAAATTATTAATCTTGAAATTAAGGTACAATATAATATTAAAGAGTAGGTTTTTAAGGTATGGTTTTAAGTTTTAAGGTTTTTACAACATAAAAATTTATAAAATGATGAATTGGAGCTATGGATTTTTTATTCTTTTATATCCCTTTTTTATTTGAAATTTATTGAACTTCCATTGCCTGAGAGTACTTACTGGATTGGTAGCAGACATTAATGAAATCTACTCTTTCGTGATTTACAAGCAAAAGATCAAAATATTTTGTAACTATAAACAAAATACAAATACAATACAATTGAAATATTTCTTTTTCTTAAGATATATATTCTTATAAAAACAAAACTCCTGTTTACAAAAAAGGTTTAGAAAAAGACTTATCTTGCAATTTAGATAGAGTTTATATTTGCTATTCATATTAATAAGTATAATCAGTGATTTTAAAAAGATTAACTACTTTTAATAGCATAAGAGAAGATAAAATCTTTGTAATTTAATATGGCATGAAATAGGAAAATAACGTATGGGGTACCCAAATATTAAGAAAAAAATATTCATTTATAGTTTAATTTGCTATTTGTGTCTTATTGAACAGCTAAGTTATTCAAAATTTAATTCTATGATCAAATGAAAAACATCCAGTGAGACATAAAACTTCAGAAATTCGTTCATCAATAACTTTCAGATTAAAGGAATAAATAGACGAAAGCCATAAGTACTGACTTTCCTTCGGAATAGTTTGAAATACGCTTAATCTTAAACATTAACCAGCTTATAGGAATAGTCTTTTCCCCACAGACTTTCTCTGGATTATACAGGAAATTACTGGTACTTTACCTTGCTGGCTAGAGCAGAAAGTAGGTTTTGATCCTTTCGTTGTGACTTATCAACATTTATATCTATGAATATCACAAAATATTTATTCGTATGCGTAACACTCAAACATAAAATGTAATTCTGAAAGTTTTGCAGACTTTAAGGAGATCCCATTACCTTTAAATTAAAAACGTATTAAACTGGTTAATTTATGTATACATAGATAGAAACTGTTGTAAATTACTCTACAAATTATTACAATTAATTAAATTAATTTTCTTCGAACTATTTATACCATATAATTTTTTTTAAATTATTCCAATTAATCCCCAAGTGCAACCATTTAAGGGCTTTATTAAAGATAGTACTGACCCACATATTTAAAACCATCTTTTTTTATCCCACAAAAATTTACATCAGAACTATGATGATGATGTCTACACCGACGGCTCTAAATCTGAAAACTACGTTGCCTTAGCTTATTGGAGTAATACTGGAACTTGTTTTCCCTCCTTTTGCTTCATCTTTACGGCCGAAACAATAGCCATTTACTAGGACTTAAAACACATCTCCACTACAAATAATATGTGCTATATAATATATTCTGATTCGCTAAGTGTTTTAGAAAGTATCAAATCCGGCATCAATTCTTACAGCTACATCTCCTGTGTTGTAAAATTACATAAAAAAACTTGCACGGTCGAGTTTTGACATTTTATTTTCTTAGGTTCCCAGCCACGTGGGTATGAAAAGGTTAACAATCTGGCCAGACATGTAATTGTTCCTTACCATGGACCCATTGCCTATCAAGGTATTAAAAAGGCTTTTGCTCTGGTCACCAATGACCGCTGGAAAGCTAGCTGGAACGGGGAACAAACTACATTCTATTAAGCCAACTATTACATTCTGGCCATCACTCCCTAATTGCAAATTAGAAGTATATTATTATCTATCTCGTCTATTAGCTAGTCTTCGTATCGGTCATAGTACACTAACACATAAACATTTACTACTGACTGAACCTACTCCAAAATGTTCCTTTTGTCATACTGATCTCAATGTACATCATATTTTAACTTCATGTACTGCTTTAAAATGTTTTTATTATATATTCTCAGCAATAAAACAAATCATTTTGATTTGCCTCATACGTTACTTCAATTCTGGAAAATCAGAAATTTTACTGATCCCGTCATATAACGGGCTATATGCTAGTCAAAAAGACGAAGCATTCAAAACTTGTATTGACATTTTTCTGTGCACTATCTTCTAATAAAAAAAGTGTATCACGCTTGCAACCGACCGTCATATTTATCATGGCTTCCCCCCATTATCGTCAGACCTCGATTAAGATAAGTGAGAAAGGAAAACCTCTATCCATATCAATTTAGAGAAGCTTCGGTTTATCGCAAAAGAACGTTAATAGCGAAGCGTAATAAAAGTATTCACTCTTTCTAATTGTCGATGCTGTTCCTATTTTTTCTAGATGTTCTGTTTGAAAGTTCATTATACACATGTTGCAATAAAGTCGATTCTGATTCATATGAGTCAGTTTAAAGATTTGATTGTTTTTCAACAATTATATTACAATCCATATTATTCTGATTTTAATTTCTAATAATTTATTATTCACCCGACAAAAACTTCACCAACATATAAGAATTTTAAAATTTAATATTTTGATATAATAAATATTTGATATAATAAACAACTTTGATATAATAAATATCAAATGGAACTAACATTTAATATAATCCTCTAAGTTATCTGTCCGTCTGTTCTCAAATTTATGAAGCGGTTGAACCTAGAATGGTTTGGTTTGGATTGGAGAGCTACGGTCTACTTTTTGCAACACGAGGGCTAATGAGACCGGGACCTACTACTTAAAGCCGATTCGAACGGCTACGAACATCCATGGCATAGTGGGATTCGAACCCACGAACTCCGGATCCGAAGGCCAGCACCCTAATCAATCGGCCACCGTTCGGATCGAACCTACAATGGATAGAGGCATCTATATTGGATTCTTGATGATTAAGAGTTAGCAAAATTCAAATCTTTAAAACGTTCGAAATCCACCCATTCCCCCTTTTTGAGCGTTTAATGCCATTATATCAAGCCCCATTTTAAGGGCAAGCGATTAAATTTATCTATTTACCAAATTATAAATATGTAAAAATAAAAATTCTTCTAGCGTTATGGCGTCATTCCTTTAACCATCTCATTTAATCATTTCTTATTTTAAATTATTTAAATATCTGCTGCATTATTTTCATACGTTTTATCAATGAACTTAGATTTTAAGTAAATAATTTCTTTCATATTTGACTTAAATAATATATTAGGTACATATGTGATAACAACGAAATTTTAAATCTCTCAACTCCTTTAACAAGAGACAGTTAATGTTGATAATTTTTGTCATCTTTGGTGAAAATACACAAAACACTTTTTAAGCTGCATAAAAAATGATTGAATAAATTTTAATAAATTGAATCATCGGTTATTTTTGTTGCAATGAAAATTTTATCCCCAGTATTAATAAGAAATTCTTTCCATAAAAGTCTAGGAGTCTATTTCACGGACTAAATATCTAACATTTAAGTTATATATCTTTGAAAACTAAGAAGTTTGTTAGTTTGTGTGTTTGATTTATATACATACCCACATGGTTTGCAATCGACTCGCCGAACTTTGGGCATCATTCATTTATACCGCCAAATAATCACCGTAAGTAATACGTCTGCCGTCCATCCTATCATGTAATATGACAAGATGAATTAAAGTTGGCAACTAACATACGGCCAGTAAAGTTTTTTCATGATCCTGTCATATGTCGGGCTATTTGGTAGTTTAATATAACAACAAAATATGGTTTAGTCTGTCATCGAGATTATTAGTTTCCATAAAATATATCTCTAACATATGACCACTTTTTTCTATAAAATTAATTAAAATAATAAATTCGTCTAATTAACTGTATTTTAAAAAAATTATTTGAATATGGAAAACAAGTAACTAACTTTTAGTGTAATTTCAGCAATAAAAAGTTTTTATTAGATATATCGACAATAGATTCATTGCATAGATAAGAAGGTATGTATGGAAATAGTTACGCATAACAAACAGATATAGTCGTTGCAAATATGTAATTCTTGCCGTTAATAGAAAAAGTTATACTTTGGAAAGAAAAGTCAAAAAAGGTAAGCAGTACTTAAGGGCACACATATTATACTCCGTAACTCAAGATACAACATGTGTTCAACAAGGAACTTTTCTTTGTCGTGTTGAGAATTAATTGCAAAAACAATAATTTTTTATGAAAATGTTTTCAACGAAATTTTAAATCTCTCAACCCCTTTAACAAGAGACAGTTAATGTTGATAATTTTTGCCATCTTTGGTTAAAATAGACAAAACACTTTTTAGGGTGCATAAAAAATTATTGAATAAATTTTAATAAATATAATAACCAGTCAGGTAACCAGTAATCTTCTACACAATTCTTCAAATTGTGAATTAACATAGACATAGGTGCTTTAATTTCTATTTTCATTAACTTTAATCGTAAGTTTTAATCATTACCATCCATGAGAGCCGCGGTAGCTCAGTCGGCAAAGGAAATGTTCTCGTAACTGAAAGGTTGCGGGTTAGGAACCTGAGCCAGTCTAAGAACCGCCGTGTTCGTTAAAGGTGACTGGGGCACCTGGAATAGGTTCGTGGTCACAATGTTCTCCAAGTTCTCTATTAACACCTCTGGGGTGGCAGGACAAGACTGTGGGTCTTCTACTTGGTCCCTGCTTCAAACTTACGAGGAACTACTTGAGAGAGGTCGTTCTTTCACCTTAATGGTGCTCATTAAAACGAAAGGTTAACCCCTTTGCCTTAATACGAGTAGCTTATAGCTCAATCGTGCTTCGTTGTCCAAGTGGCATCAGGAACAAAAACATCCCCAACTTTGACCTTAATAGTTCACCTTAATGGTGCTCATTAAAGCGAAAGGCGAACCCCTTGTCTTTAATACGAGAGCCTGCAGGCGCAATCATGCTTTGTTTGTCCAAGTGTCATGAGAAACAACTATTACAACAATCATAACCATCCATAATCCGTATTTGAGGACAGTTATAAAATATTACGTTAAAATTTTAAGCTTCCTTGAAACAAATATTTATTTTTTTTAGCAAAGATGATTTACAACAATTTAAAAGATTCCATACGCTTTAAAATTCCTGTTCTTTATAATTTTGACATTTAATTTTAAGAGCTTTGAAGCCTTTAAGGCGAATTTTCTTTTTAGGAAAATATATATACCGAAATCAGAACTAAGAAATGGGTCTTTTGTGAAATTTCGTTTTTAGAATACTGTGTGTAAATATAGGAAAATAAATGTCTTATCTTCGAATTTTTCTTTTAATAAATAGCATCCAGTGATATTTTAAAAAGCTACTGCCAACTCTCACATGAGGAAAATCTGCAATTTTAAAAATATTAAGACAGGTACTTAAATTTCATATTTGTTTAACTCACGAAAGTCTATACTTGCATTTAAAGATTTCTTAACAAATTTGGACGATGGAAGAACACACTGTGCTGGGGCGCTATAATAGCGTGGGACCTGCCCGCCTACTTTACTGGGGCAGGTATGTTCGTTGATCTGGGATGCATGGGCTAAATAAATCCTCCAAGGTTTTAGACGGACAACACAAATTTTACTTATAAAATTTATGAGAAAAATTTACATTAGAGTAAAACAAAATGACATATTTAGAACCTCGGAGCCTGCATGAATCAGAAAGGATAAAACAGAGCATTCCTTTAGGTCCCAACATAAAACCGTCGTCGTGTTCTCTCACATAGAAACCCTTCCAACACCCTTTCCTAAAAGAGAATATTCTACTTTTCCAAGGCCCTGAAAAAACAAACAAGCGACACCGAAAAACCTTATCATCCCCCCTTTGCCGACCCTCTCCTATTTTCCCAAGGAAAGCCGGGTGCAAGAGGTCCATGGGGACTATTTTGCCGATATCACGAAAGTCACACAGATGCTAAACACTGGTCGTGCGGTCCAAAGTCGTTAAGATTTGTTTTAGAAACTTTGTAGCTATCAGTTCATAAGAAAATTCAAAATACTTTTGCAAATACTGAACCATTTGCTTGCCTAGATATCAGAAATATAATTCCTCTGTCTTGTTGATCTTTTATTATGGGAAAACCAGAGACACTTAAACCCTCTTCTTATGAGAGACAACAAAAGTGCTATACAATAATGCTAGCCACTATACAATATTGGGGGATTGGAGTAACATCCGGATGCTATGTGATATGTTTTATCATTGATTTCTACCTTTATTAAGAATTTCTTAATAATTGCTCTTCTGATCTTTTATTCAAGCAAACTACCCACTTTTGCATGCCATTGCAAAAAGATACCGGCTTAGATAATAATGCTAATAATCCCAACCGTTTCATTGAAAGGCATTTTATCAGTCAACAGCCACCCACTCAGATGATTGCCGTTTATTATGAGTAGGTGGTTGTTGACTAATAAAATGCCTTTCAATCAAACGGCTGGGATTATTAGCATTGTTATCTAAGCCGGTATCTTTTTGCAATGGTATCGAATACTTTTTAATAAGCTCATTAACCCAGTGCTTAACACAGTGCTGTAGGTCAAAATTAATTTTCCAAAGATTTGGTGACGTCTACTGGTGGCACAGAGTAAGTAAATTATAAGATGCATTGCAAAGTTTGTTGTTCCAGAAGAGATGGGAACAATTAGAGATACAGGGAGTATACTACTCTGCTCACTGTAATGTTAAACTTTGTATATCCTGCTTTCATATTTATCACAAAAAAAAAATACTAATATTTATTTATATTAAACGTAAATGTACTTACAAAAAATAGTTTATAAAATGGAAGCAAATATATATCTTCAAGTTGCAATTTTGTTATGTATTCTTCTGTTTAGTTGGTTTGTGTTGGGCTCAACTAGATTTCACATGAGTTCATGCTCATGTAACACTGACTTTCCAGCTCCACCACGCGGTTAGAACACATTTCTCCCTGAAATGGAATCTCTTCCCAATCCTTTCAGTTCAGCAAATATTGCCGGACATTTGAATATACGTTTAGTGAAACTACCCTTCCCTGGGCTATTCATATAAATTCAATATGTCTATGTACTCTTCCCTAAGCCAGATAAGAAAAAAAATGAAAATTTACGTCATTTCATATTCATAGAGAAGTGTGCAAAGTCCCATAAGGAAAAGCTCCTTTTTTTCTCTCTTTTCCTTTTTGTGAACTCACTGCAAACATTTCAGTTTCCTTTATCGATTTAAAAAACTTTCTTCAAAACAAGAAATAAAAATCGACTTTTTATAGAAATTGATCTTCGGTTTCATCTTCAAAACAGAGAAAAATTTTCTGTCTTTGCTATACTTTTTATCTTAATCAGTGGGATGTATCAGGAAATCAATGTTCCTGATCCCCGAAGATTTTTATTGAAAATTGCTCAATGGCTGTGTGACTGGAAGTTTACATAAGATGAGTATCAGTATTTATTTATATAAATCAATATTTCCGTTGCTTTGAGAGACCCTTTTTTAAGTAATTACCGGTTTTTCTGAGAACTATACATTTCATGCAATTCTCCGATCATAACATCAAAGGCAAAGAAATACTCAAAGTTTGTAGAGATGTAAGATTATTATGTGTTCCTAGAGTTTTTCTCTGATACTTAAATGAAATGAATGGATGCTTAAATTTATTGTTTTAAATTAATTTTCTAGAAAAACACCTTCGCATTATTAGCAAATCATAGTTTATATCACTTTATTGTAGCAAACCAAAAGAGAGTCGAACACTTAAGGCGCTGCCTATTGATACCATTGTCCGTAGATTCGAATCTTGTTTCTGGCTTGCTTGAGATTCAGTCGTGTTCCTAATCATTAAGAATATTTAAGCAGCAGTTTCTTTAATAAGCCCTCCTGATGCAAAATATTGACCGTAGTTCTCCCAAAAAAAACTTACCTTTATCGTAGCAATTATATAAAGTCGAGAACACATAACTTTTATTTCAAATATTTGTCTATCTTTTTGTGCTTTGTTTTTAAAAAACTACAAATTTCAAAGGAATAATTCAACCTTTACCTATTTTATTGTAATTATATAACTTGCACGTATCGGTATAATAAATGAAAGAAATCTTCTCAACTAGTACCATCCTAGAACAAATAGGGGAGAAATTTTCTAATGATCAACCATGCACGACTTTTTCTGTGGGTATCAACAGTTTCAGGATTTTACTGCGGCAGTGTGACTAATCGTCTATCACCAGAGGAATAATTAATGTAGCTTAGTATTTATTCATTAATAACCTGTTAGACCATAGATGGATAGATCCATCAAGAATCTAATAACAGAGTCCCCATACTTTTTCTCAGTCTATCTTAACGTTTTATAAAATATATACATCCCATTTGTTTCCTTCCTTTGAGAAAAGGTATTTTGTACTTATTACGTACCAATGACTTATACCATTTCAGGCCATGTTGAAATAACACAAAATTTAAGACACCAGATACAAATGAGCGAAGACTTACAATTTTGCAGACTTTTTTTATTTACAATTATAATTTTGCACAAACTAGTGAAGCAAATATAATATATTCAATCTCAATATAGAGACGCCGTAAACCACTGGAATATGGAATCAAGTCTCGCTGATGACGCTATCTTCAGATGGACAAAAAAGAGTTGAGCGTCCCCTGCCTCTGATGAATTTCTCTTAGCTTCGTCTTTCCTCCGAAGGGGGCTTCAAATCGGCTGAGCAAAAAATCCAAAAGCTGCTGTTGCCAAGGCCAAAGACGACTGACCCGCGTTAGCCACCCCTCTTGTCCAATGGAGTCGGTCAATGACATCGACCTCGTACTTCGGTCAGTCTCCCTCGCTGGCATTGTCCAACAGTGTAACACATTGTTACAGTACTACGCCAAACTTTTGGTGGTGCTATTTAGATACTAGTAACATAATGTAATGCCAATGAATAAAGTGTAAAATTTTCAAAAAAGAAAGCAAAATATTCAAATATCATTTATATTTATCAAATACTACAAAGTGAAAGGCACAAGCGTGAAACACATAAGCTATATGCAACGGCAAGTAACATATGTATGAATTGTTTGTGGCTATAGTTAAACTTCCTTTACTTTGAGGCAGAACAATATGATAAATAAAGAAAAACATCTAAAGGAGAACTAACGGTGATTTTTATAGGCAGTACGGAACTACAGCACCACCTATTTTTGTAAGATATAATATATTTATTCATTTATTTAAATTACAATCAAAAATGCAACTTACAATTTAATTATTTTGTGGCCCCAGTAGATGTCACCAATTTATTGGAAAATTAATTTTGACCTACAGCACTGAGTTAAGCACTGGGCTAATGAACTTATTGAAACGTATTCGATGCGATTGCAAAAAAATACCTGCTTAGATAATAATGCTAATAATCCCAACAGTTTGATTTAAAAGCATTTTATTATTCAACAACCTCTCACTCATTTACGGCAACCATCAAGGTAATGCAAAGTTTGTTGCTCCAGAAGAGATGAGAACAATAAGAGATGCAGGGAGTTTACTCGGAACTACTCTGCATACTGTAATGTTAGACTTTGTATATCATGCTTTGATATTTATCGCAAAAGGAAAAAATTGATGATATTTATTTATATTATACGTAAGTGTAATAAAATTCTCTTTCGATCTTTAAAACACATTTTTTTATATATTTTTTTTCTTTTTTGGTGGAAAACCAACATTTAGTCATAATAATCATAATAACCATGGATGTTGGCTTTTCCTTAAAAAACAATTTATTTATTTTAAGCCTAAAATGAACCCTAAAGTTTAAAATGAATACATATTTTACACACACACAGAGTTTAGATAATTTTCTTGAATAAAAAATAGACACTTTTATAACTGTTTTTCTTAAAATTATGCTATCATTAAAGGAAAATTTCAGTTTTATATTTAACCCTCCCAATCAGCTAAAACTCATATAAGGATTAATTTTTAATAAATTATAAATAATGCTAAAAATAGTTCTTTTACATACTTTAATATTAAATGATCGATCTTCTATAATGTATATAGGCATCATATGTAGCTTCTAATTGGATTACATTCTCAATAACAGTTTATATCTTAAGACTGAAAATTTTGACACCA
>CM063505.1:95880925-95893425 GCA_032207245.1 Pardosa pseudoannulata | reverse complement strand
CTTTATTTTTTTTTTAAATATTATCACGAATTTAGCGTACGAAAATATCTCGATTACAGAGTTCCGTTAGATCTAATGTTTTCTTAGTATTAGTATATTTTCTCGTCGGCGAGATATTGGCTAGAATTATTGGCGAGATATTGGCTGGTCAGTGATATTTTGGCGACTGAATTTTTAGTTAAATTTGTTGTTAAGTAGGCCATGTTTTCGACTCTTGCCTCTTCCAGATAGTTTCAGTTGTTTAGGCCAGTGGTGCGCAAACTTTTTTCGACTGCGACCCCTTTTGTAGAGAGAAAATTTTTGGCGACCCAAAGAAATAAATGTTCACAAATAAGATATATATTTTGCTCATTTCTTTCGTTTCATCGAATAAAAACATCATATTTGACTCATATTAATTTTATTTATAATTTTAAGAAAATACTTTTTGTATAACACAAAAATCAGTAAATTCACTTTAATGAGATGTATGTGGCTGCAAGTTTCTAATTATCTCATCGATGTTTGGATGTATGTTGCTAATTGCAATTCGCATATCATCTTCAGGGTTTAAATGCGAGCGGTATTTAGTTTTTATTGAAACTAGTTTGCTAAATCCAGTTTCACATAAATACGTTGATGCAAATTGTATTAACACTTTGATGTCCTTATTGCATAAAACGGAATATTGTTTTTCCACGGATAGCCAAAGTTTTTGGCAAGGCTGAGTCTTAAATTGATTTCGAAGAGTATAATCACTAATTAGATCTATCAATTGCTCTTTCTCACTAATTTGAAGAGTTGAACTGCATATGTCAAAGGAAAATGGATCACGAATCCAACCAAGATTGGCCGAACGATGGCTGAATGATAGAGCGCTGCTCTTCGGAACCGGAGTTCGCCGGTTCAAATCCCGTTGGTGGCTTAGATGTTTGTAGCTGTTCGGAATCGGCTTCAAACTGTAGGTCCCGGTCTCATTAGCCCTCGTGTGCAAAACAGTAGACCGTAGCGCTTCAAACCAAAACCAAACCAAGACCAAAAACCAAGATTGTTTTCAGGAAAATCCTCGAATCATCTCAATGTTTTTCTTTAGCTTTTCAATGTGATTGGAAATAATGTTTTTATAAATGTAAATATATCTATATTATTTTCCTTGATAAAATCGTTAAAGCAAAGGAACATGTCGGTGTTATTTTTATTTAGTTCAGTTTGCCAGAGACTAAGCTTATTCTTAAAAGCTTGAATTTTACTGACTGCAGTTATGATAGTTGAATTCTCACCCTGCAAGCTAAAATTTAAGAAGTTAAGTTTTTCGAAAATATCAACTAAATAGCTCAGCTTCCCTAGCCAAACGTTATTGATATCATAACTTGCCAATCTATGTTTCTTTTCGATTAAAAACATGTACACTTCATATCTCAAATCAAATATCTGTCGCAGCATGCAGGGATAATGCATTTCATAAAAATTTGGCGACCCCAAAAAAACTTCTGGCGACCCCCCCCCCAGGGGTCGCGACCCCTAGTTTGCGCACCACTGGTTTAGGCAATTCAGTTGGATTCAGAAAAATTTTAAAAGAAAGTAGATCTGTAATAAGGAACTGTGTAGTTGAAGTGTGACAGTAAGCCACGGGTTTTGTATTATAATATACTGTGTTTTTGTAGATTGTATCCCTATTTTAACAAGAGTTATTTGTAATGAAAAATGCAACACTGCATACAATTGTTTGTTTATTTATAAATGGCATTAAATTTTTAACTAAACAGTGTTTTGTCAAAATGTCTATTTCATCCATTTAATATTCACAACAATGTTGTGTCCAAATGACACAATATTAAAAGTTTCTGTTATACAATCAAATAACTTTAAATACTAATATCCGTGGTTTCAAATACCACTTCTTGCATGGATGGTTATTGTCGTTAGTACTTGGGGTTATACAGTAGGTATATTTCTTTACAGTCCCCTCTTAATGAACATATGCACCAAACTAAACTAATATAACCGATACTGTTATAACAGCCAAAAATTACAGAATGGTAAAAAACGAAGCTACAGCGTGTACACTGAAAAAATCATATTTTTAAATGCCTATAGTAAAGTAAGGTTCACTTTGTATATCTATGAAAGAATTGTAATCGTTTAGTTTATGTTAACTTGTGAAAATGAATGTTGGCAACATATGTATGGTTGTTATGTTTCTAATTAAGAACTCTTTCTTAACATCTAAATTTCAAGAGGCTGATTATAAATCAACCTTATAGTAAGTCATTTTTACAATTTTCAATACATCTGTTTTATAATAACAATTCATTGTTCTTACTCACCCCTGGTGTACGAAAGTCTGCACCAGGTCCAATATACTCCGTCGTAATATTCGATTCTCCAGAGTTGAGAGCAATATGCAGCAAGGAGGAACTACAAGGGCTGAAGACTGACTTAGCCTCAAGAATGGGTCCTTATAATTTAAAAGCAGGGACCAAGCATAAGACCCCTAGAATTGCATTGCCATGTCCAATGGTATATTTTGAGAACTTGGATGACATTGCGACCACAGACCTGTTTCTGTGTTTAATTTAGGTTCTTTTTAATTGTATTGTTTTGTAATGCTTTGTATTGTATTGTATATTTCAAGTAATGTTTGCTTTGTATTTTTATCAATAAAGGTGACTAATCGGAACACAGGAAATATTTTACGTACACATTAAATCTCAAAATAGGCTGCAAGAATTTCAGAATTAGCATTCTTGCTGCCCCACGGCAGGAACAGATGGTAAGTTGAACCTGAACTGCGGAATATTAGTACGACGGTGGAATTACTGTCATGTTTATTTGGTTTGGTTTTCGAGTGCTACGGTCTACTTTTTGCAACACGAGGGCGAATGAGACCGGGGCCTACTGCTTAAAGCTGATTTCGAACACCTATGAACATCCATGCCATAGTGAGATTCGAAACCGCGAACTCCGGTTCCGAAGGCCAGCACCCTAACGATTCAGCCATCGTTCGGTGAATTACTGTCATGACGTCGGTCACTAGTCGTTGTATAGCTTCGGCTGGGTCAACCTAGGGATACGACTTGCGTATCCCAGGTGTCATTAATGAACACGGCGTATCTCTGGTAGATTTCCACCTCGATGCCGTTACCCTCAGGTTACGAGATCGTTGCTTTTACCAACTAAACTACCGCTGCTCATTAAAAGATTATTAATACATATTGTAATTTTTGAACATTCAAATTTTAAAAAGATTACATAGATTTTTTAACTAAGTTTCATTTTGGATGGATAATTGAAGACAAGGTTACGAAACGTATTTCTCCTCATGATTCTTAGTTCATCTCATTCATATTTCATTCATTCGATGCAAGTTCTTTTGTTTGCTTTAATATTAGGTACTGTGCTAAACTATGCTTTAATATGAGGTACTACAACCTAAAAAAAATTAAAAGCATTATCATGTCCTTTACTAATGTCCATGCCTTTTATTACAACCACCTATTATGTGGTGATAAGCATACTTTCAAAAAAGGTGTTAAAACTATTTTAACTTAATCTGATAACTTAATTTAATTTAATTTCTAAAATAAATCTCAGTACAAAAAGTATTTTAACACACCATTGCTAAGAAATAATGGACTTATAAGAATTCAAGGGACTCAGCTACAATTAGAAATTTTTAAAGTCAAATAAATTATTCAAGCTATAAAAAATAAATAATAATTTCCTGAAAAAGTTAAAAAAAAAATTAAGGTATCCGTCTACGTTTGGAGAACTTTTTTCTTTAAACGTAGAAACTAGTTCATGTTTTTACATTTTTGGATTTATTTTTTATATTATCATAGAGAATTGCACTTAAAAAAATTATTCCTGGAGAAATTTTATTAAAACGTCTAATAAATGAAGAAAATTTAGTAAAAAAATCGGGATTTTTCAAAAGGTCTAATTTTTTAATAAATTAAATTATTTCAATATTTTTTGATGCAACACATTTCTAATACACTGGACTAGTGAATCACCTAAAATCTTTGCATAATTTACATTTAATAAAAAAGTTTGGTACTTCAAAATCCTACACATTGAATTTTTAACGAATTTTCATTACCTATATCTAACTATGAGTGTAACATCATTAAAAATTATCCAAATTTAAAGATGTTAGGTCATCTGCTAGTAAATACTATCAGAAGCATTCATAATAATTTTCAACACAATATTTTAAGAACTTTTTGAGAAATCCCATTTCAAGTTCCCACATTTCATTAAAAATATCAGTCTGAAAAAAATGAATTTCAAGTTTATGAAAGCAACTTTAACTATTAAAAAATTAAAATACATGTTTTAAATTCCCCATACTTTCTTGCTTCAAAACTTTCTAATTGGCAAGTTGTTAATTATTAAAAATACTAGAAAAATGTTTAAACTAATCTTCATAATAATTTTAAAAGTTTTGTCCAAAAAATGCCCTTTAAAAGGCTTTAAATTCACAAGTTCTGGTTCCGAAATCGGTACTTCCTTTTTGTTTTGACAGCTGTCACTAATGTTTAAACAACTGTAACTTTTCTTTAAAATGCCGTAGAGACAAAACAAAAACAGATTTTGAAGCTTAAAAGTTAAAATTTTACAATAGAGAAATAAAAAAAATTATGATTTTTGGAAAAAAAATGGCGTTTTTAACGTAGACGGATACTTTAACTGAGTATTCAAAATTATATAAATAAACTGAATTATTTAAAACTTATTCTTCCGTAATATTTTATTTCTATCTTTTATTATTATACACTATCTTCCAAACTGTCCGTCACCATTTTATTCTGCAAATCTATAGAAACACATTTTCATACATAGTCTATCACATGCGCAGTAGTTGAAAAAATAAATATTTGGAGCAAGTGGGAAATTTCCGCCTACAAATCGTCTCCATTTGAAATGAAGAAAGTAAAACGGAAATCTGAATTTTATCTTCATTCTAATAACGGAAAATGAAAAAGTTTCTTACAGTTAATGGCCTTTCAAAGTTTTCATACTTCCTAACTCGGACTTCCTTTGCAAACTATTTCTTGAATTTTATTTTACAAAAATAGAATTCAAAAGTCTTTTTGGAAAATTCGGCTGCCACCTGAATTCATTTTATTCTTATTCTGTAGGTTCTGTCTTTTTCTATATCTATCTGTCTATCAATATCTATACACACACACATATATGTATGTGTGTGTGTATTGTAATGTCCTGAAGTATTGGTAGGCGAAGCCGTCAATGATACAGGCTGGACAAGTGTTTACTCTGGATTAAATACTTTATTCGGGTGGATAACTTTTTTTGTACAGCTATGTACAGGTTTCAGTAGATTCTAAATCTTCTGAGATCTCGTACTGAGATAACATTAACACAATTACAATACGTGGGTACAGTGAAGCTAGTTCTTCTCGAATAATGGAACAGTTCGCTAATTAGTGTCGGTACGAAATGCTGATACGATAACCTCCGGGCTGACGATCAATACAGTCGGCTTCCACTCTAAGGTTCAAACGCTCAGAGTGCGTATCGCGCTGGAGTTCTTTGAAGAAACTAAGGATGTAAGACTATCCAAAATGTGAGTAAGGGTCACTCTCAGAGACCTACTTCTATGCACGAAGTAGAAAAAATATTAAGATAACGGGAATGAGATCCCAAAGTCGAAAGTCGACTTCTTAGCAAAAGCACAGACGCTGGCGGTCTCTAAAGCAAGCAAGCTCCGGAAATCGGAGAGACGAGTGGACTCCTATCGAGCCCCACAAAACAGTTCCAAAGCAACTCTCAAGAATAAAGCCCTCTTCTTGGCTCCGCCAATCTTCTTTTTAGGGGTCCCGGTTCTTTCCCATGATTTTTCCGGAACCATCCATACCCAGGGGGACGCAATCTTGCAGTCATTCCTCGTCTGGATCAGCTGATCCGTTTCCAGATGTGGCCGAAATATCGTCTTTAAGTCAACCACCAAAACAACTTAAATTCCTTTTGCGGTAGCGGTAACTGGCCCCCAGATCTGCACTACAGCATCGCTCGATTAATAATTATTACTCAAGTCTTTTCACTGCAACAAAGGCTCAGACGCGCTGGCACCAGCGTACCGACAGTTTTCAATTTACGTCCATTCAAGTGTTCAAAAAGCGTAAGTCTTGGGTTTGTTGACGGGACCTAGTACGCAAATGATTGTTGTTAGGACCACACGTTTTTACCTGCCGCTAACCGTAATTGTCAGCTGCGAAAGGTCACCTTCCGTTCTTCTTTAGCTAAGGTCATATAACGGATCTTTACAATATGTATATATGTCTGTGTGCTATCGCATCTGTAATGGTATTATATCTCAAGGCTAGCTATTTTAATTACATTTGTATTTTTAACTAATTTCTGGCTATTCTATCTCTAAATATATTACCTTCAGTGAAATATATTTGTTTGCTTTCTGATTGTGGTAATCTTGGCGACTTCGCATTTACCCAAATTAATTCCTGCCTAGCTAAACTCTTTTTATATATCTCCTTTACTTAACTTTCTTTCGCTTCCTACGCATCGTTATGTAATTAATACGCAGTCCAGTCACATTAATGGGACCTCCTGTCAAAATCCAGAATTCCTTTCGAAGAGCGGACAATTAGGTTCCTGAAGGTGTTCTTTAGGAGTTCAGCTATGATGACTCCAGTGCCTTGGATTACGCGGTTGAGGACCATGGTGCGAACAAAACGATCGATATGGTCACACAGATTCTCTGTTGGATTCAATTCCGGGGAATTTGCTGTACAAGGGAGTACATTAAATTCATCCTGATGCTTTTCAAACCACAACGAACACTGCGAGCTTTATGACATATCGCATTAGCCGACTGGTAGATACTACTATCCTGAGGAAAAACATTTCGCATGTAAAGGCGACCATAATCCAAAAGTATAGATGCATATTTGTCTTGACCCATCTTGTCTTCCACAATTATGAATGAACTCAGAGAATACCACGAAATTAATCCCCAGACCTTAAAGTTCCCTCCTCCAGCTTGGATCCTTCTAATTGTTGCAGGGTGTTTGCTTTCGGACGTTTCAAGCCGTATACGCCAGCGTGCATGAATCCAATGGATCATAAACCTATTTCCAATCAGTGGAAGTCCAAATGCAGCACTAGCGTACTAATTCCAGTCTTCGTTGCACATGAACATCAGTCAGCATAGGTGCATTAGAGAGGCGTCTGCTGCAGAGGCCTATACGCAACAATGTTCTCTGAACGTTCTTGTGGAGACACTGTTGGTACCCCCTTGGTTCATCTGGGTGGTCGGTTGCTCAACGGTTGTCCGAACTCATCTCTGTAGCCGTAATTCGCCCCTGCCATCTATGGCCAGTAGTGCACCACATTTCTCATTTTACTGATTTTGGATTGTGCCATTTAACTACGCATGGTACACTTTTACCACTGTGTCGCCCGAATTGTTTACAAAATTAAACGTTTCAGAAATGTTTCTACGCTGTCTGAAAGCCGATGATCATACTCTTGTGAACGTCCGATAAATCGCTCTATTTCTGCATACCTGCAAGAACTGAAATGTTTTCCGAATGCCTGCAACAAACTTTATATATCCATTAAATTTGCTGATGACGTGTGACGTAATTTACTCCTCAAGTGTACGAAAAGCTGCGAAAGCACAGTGATGTAATATTGTAAGTATAATAATTTTTCTACCACTGAAGAATTTCTTACAACATGTTAACATGTTATATATGACACAATTAAGGCCAGTTTCACCAAAGTCGTTTCACGGCTAACCGCGATTAATCCATTTGGCCAACCAATGGGGATACTCAATAATCCAATTAAACCAAGATTAATCACGGTTGGCCGTTAAATGACTTTGGTAAAAACGACCCTCATTAAAAGCACACCAGGCTTTATAATACTGAGTATCATTCTATGTTTTAAAAGTGATTACTTATTTGTGTTGCAAAGTGGAAATGATATTTTCTTCCCTACTTCAATGCTCTTTATTGGGTGTAATGAACATTTTTTTTCCCTGTGACTCTATCCTCTATTAAATTATATGCCTTCAATGATTGGTTATTTAACTTAGACGTCAAAAGAAGGCAGTGATTACATTTATATTACTAAACTGTGTATTACCATTAGCATTGACTCACTAGCTCCCCACACCACTATAAAACCCCATGTACAACTTTCGGTGCAGAAACGCCCAAAACGAGACTCAAAAGTTTGATTTCCAAAATTTCTGGTCTCCTTTTGAACTCACGACCTTACCGTTCCAGCATGGACATAATTTTTTATTAGTGTTTTTCAGTGGATCTCAAATACCTATTACACACACATATATATGTATATTCATATACATATACAAGCCGCAATAGCTCAGTCGGTAAAAGCAATGCTTTCATAAGTGGAGAGTTGTAGGATCGGACACCGAGATGTGTTCGTTAAAGGTGACTGGGATATTTAAAATATGTTCACGGTCACAATGTTCTCTAAGTTCTCAATCAATACCTCAAGTGGTTTCAGGCGAAGCCTAAGGGTCTTCTGCTTCGTCTCTGCCTCAAAATTACGAGGACCAACTTGAGCAAAGTCGTTCTTTCACCCTTGTGGTGTTCGTTAAAAAGATGAAAGGCGCACCCACCCCTTTGCCTTGATACGAGCAGACTAAAGCTCAATAGTGCTTCGTTTGACCAAGTAGCATGAGACCAGAACAACAATATATATATATATATATATATATATATATATATATATATATATATATATATATATATATATATATAATATATATATATATATATGTACATATATATACATATATACATATACATATATACATATATATACATACATATACATTTACATATATATATATACAAATGCATATACTTGTACATATATATGCATATACATATACATTTACATATATTTATACAAATACACAGGCATGTACATATATATGCCTATACATATACATATACTTATATATATGCGTATACATATATATACCTATACATACATTTATACATTTGAATATATATATATATATATATATATATACAAATACATTCACATGTACATATATATATAAGTACATATACATTTACATCTACATGACATATATATGTATATGTCATATTTTCCGACAAATTATCTGTTTAAAGATAAAAGATATCTGTCTGTTGTTAACTATTTAATGTCTATTTAATCTTCAGTGTAAAATGTTTTCTGTCGCATAGAGCCAATATTTTACTGCTTTAGAACACTAAACAAATTTTGATTTAAAAACAAATTTAAATTTGAAATTGACAACAAAGTTTTGAATACGGCGATAATAACCATTTCTAAACATTTAGACTATTCACCCTGCATTTTTGCTAATAGCTGAGGTTATTGAAAGTATATATTACTTTTTTGGATCTGTTTTTTTCTTTTAAACTAAGAAAAATCTTACCTCATTTAAACTAGTTGTATTCAATATTTTGGTTATTAAAACACTTTAGCCTTAGGTTTTTGTAAAGTTTAATTAAAGCCATAAATAGAGAGATATTATAATTTTACTTCATTTAATGTAATCGAATGTGACATCTAACTTCTCTTTAAAGACAACTAGACAATGTTTTTACAAATATAATTCTGTTTTCTGTTAAATTTGTTGAATTTTTAAATATACTGTCCTAAGAAAAAATCTTACTAATTCTTTATCTTGACTTGAAAGAGTTCGAAAAGAGTTTTCAGTCTGTTCTTAGTTTTAATCAATGGTTTGTTTTTATTATCTCTAACGCTGATCCTTAGACGAATGGCTAGGTCGTGGCTTATGGTACCAGCACCATTCATAGTCACTCGTAATCTGCGATCTGATCTTTTTAGCCCTAGAAACAAAGACCATAATGCTTGAAAACAAACCATTATCTTTAAGTGATTATCTTAAAATGTTTTTGCTTTTAAAAGGCTCTTTATTTGTAAGTTCTATTGATTTTATCTTTTAAACTTTAGAGTTTTCGTAAATTTATTTAAGAATGTTTTCTCAATATTCTTTTTATATCTGTTTCTCAATTTCTTACTTCTTTTTAATTTATTAAGGATTACCTCCTGTCGAATTCTTATTTTTTTTCTGATGTCTGTAAATATTTGTTTCTATATAAGTTCAGTAACTCACACGTTATGTAGATTTTAACTTTTAATCATTATTGTTATGTGTCATTCTTTTAAATTTTTTCTCAACATTTTTCATAGTTGTCTTTAAACTTTTCATTTGCTTTTGATATTTTATTACTTCTGGTTCCTTTTAGTAAAATTTTAATCATTATCTGGTGTCTAGAAATATTTGTTTCTACATAGGATTTGTCTAAAAAGGGATGAGAATAAATATGGGCTGAAAGATATGCTGATATATTTTGATCTAATCATACTGCTTCCCTCGTCTGTACTTGTGTTTATTCACAAATATGTGAGTATGGAATATACTCTCTTTTATCATATTTGGATAGTTTTTCATACGAATTCTTCCAATTTGTCAAATTGTATGACCTTGTTCTTTCTCAATCATCGATTCTTTGTAGGTTTCATTTCTTATTTTTCTTTTTTGTTATAAATGTTGACCTTTCTTATTTTTGAGATGTATTCTCATTTCATATTTTTCTTTTGCCTGTATGGCTGCTACAATACATTGTTGTAATTCAATGTATATACATTGTAAATTTATGAGTAATAAATTACGAAAATCGTTTTACAAAGATAATTCAAAACATTGTGTGTGGATACATTTCGCAGCGGAATTGTATCGGGAGCTGGCGTTTTGCTCGTAAATTTGGTTAGTCAGTTAAATCTCAATAGATCGAAAATTATTTAATTTTTAACCAACTTTTCGTATTTTATATTGAAATATATAAACAAATATATAAATTGAAATATATAAATAACAACCATAAGATTTTTGTAAACAAAAAATATTTTTTTTGTGGATAAATTTATAATAGTATCATAAATAGGAAAAATCAAATAGAAATAGTAGTATATGATTTTAATTTTTTCGAATTATGTTATGTATAAACACTTTTATATTATAAAAAAATGAAAAGAGCAATCATAAAACTAATAATGTAAAAACTAGTTATTTCTCTAAATTTTTCCAGAATCCATGTAGTAGACAAGAACATTCGGCTTCGTTTTCCTGTATATACCGTTATTTTTGTACCCACAAACATACTGTGTTGTTACGCTAACCCGTCCAAGTACGTGACCCGCTCTCAAGTATCAATCGTCAGAAAACTTACTAGAACGTGTCCCGCATACAATGTGTTAATATTGGTGTTGTGCATAGCCTTTTTACCAATTTCTCCCTGGTCTATGTTACTTATTCAAGTTGTTCGAGCCTTCAAATAGGTTTTAGTTCATGAATAATTGTTGACTATGACCGATATTTCTATAGTCAATTTGCTATGTCCCACACAGGATTCAAATGTGTACCGTTGTTCGATGGAACTTGACATTTTTTAGTTTTGACCTACCGTATAGACAGGCGTCCACTTAAACGACATTATGAAACACTCAGAATTTTGTAGGGAGCTGATCGCAGGTGCAATTAGAGGTTTACTTTCTTTTCCATCAAACCCACCTAAATACGATTATAGTTGAACCATAAAAAATTTTCTTATGACCTATTATCCAAACCCGGTATAGGTCTTTTTACTGTTTAAATTCTATTGCTTTTAGCTTTTAAAACCTCATTGTCTTTAGAAATTCTTTTTGAAGTATTGTTTTATCAATCTTGTTTTTCTATCTGTTTCTCAATTTATTTACTTTTAGGATTTATTAGTGCACCATAATTTTATTTAACAAATTGACTTGAATTTTTCCCTATTAAAAACTTTTAATTTTTAAAGGATTATAAAAATATAGATTGTGTTTTATCGGATTCAATGTAATTTTACATGATATCTAATTACTACTTAAAGAGAATTATATGCATTTAAATAAAGATGAATAAATTCTAACTATACTAACTACATTTACTAGCGAATGATAATGTTATTCTATTATATATATTATTATTTTCTATCATATATATATATATATATATATATATATATATATATATATATATATATAATATATATATATATATATATATATATATATATATATATATATATATATATATATGTGTGTGTGTGTGTGTGTGTGTGTGTGTGTAATGTAAAAACTTTAATCCTAAACTAAAACACTTTAATCCTAAACTAAAATTACTAACACCTCTATTAAAAAAACCCAAATTGGCAATTTCTTCATCTTTTTAGTGGCCTTTCGGCGTTAAACCTCTTTTGTTTTTTTTTCTGTTGGCGAGCTTAACTCGCCAACCTACTTTGATGGTTGAGAGCACTTAAAAGAACTTATAATTTGAAGAGTAACAAATTCCTTTCTCAAGCGGTTAGCGTAAGGTTATATAAGGCTGTGCGACCATCCTTTGTTGGATTTTTGCTCTGTACGCTGCATAATAAAGATGTTATAAAACTTATCTG
>CM063505.1:95865925-95870925 GCA_032207245.1 Pardosa pseudoannulata | reverse complement strand
ATGCTTATTTAATACATCTTTCTTCGTTTATTTTAAACTTATATATTATGCCACAATTTTATTATGTGAAGACCATATTTTCTGTTAATGTAGCGATACATAAAAGCCATGCGCTCCATAGTTATTAAGAAAAGTTATAAAGAAGAACAAAAAAGTAAAACTAACCGATCTAGTTCGAAAAAATATAAAGTACCTATAATGAAGTTCTTTTGGTATCATATCGCAAATGAAACAAATTCATGCAATTGAATTATTCGTAATTATCTATAACAAAATTATCATAACAGAGACAACTAATGTATCAGATTGTGTGGTTAGAATTATAAGTGGACGTAGCCGAAAAAGTAAATGAATTCCAAATATTTGTAAGAATAAAAGCAAGATTTTTGTATGAAAAAAAAACAGATCATTTCTTCTCTATCAAAAATGAGGAAAAATTTTTATTCAGTTTTCTTTTACCCTTAATTAATTCAAATTTTTTTCAAGCATTCTATATATTTGAATTTTTCTTGGAAACAAAGTTGTTGGATATTTAAGTATAGAAAAAGAAGTTATCGAACATATGGGGGTTAAATTTTACCCTAAATAATTTTTATTTACTTTAAATGATTTCTATGCTAACAATTCTTTGCAGTAATACAGTTAATAAAACTGAATTTTTCAATGTTATATTATGGATGGAAACAAATCTGATGGATATTTAAGTACACAAAAATAAGCTATGGAAGATATGGGGTTAAATTTTATCCTAAATAATTTTTATTTACTTTAAATGCTTTCTATGCTAACAATTCTTTGCAGTAATACAGTTAATAAAACTGAATTTTTCAATGTTATATTATGGATGGAAACAAATCTGATGGATATTTAAGTACACAAAAATAAGCTATGGAAGATATGGGGTTAAATTTTATCCTAAATAATTTTTATTTACTTTAAATGCTTTCTATGCTAACAATTCTTTGCAGTAATACAGTTAATAAAACTGAATTTTTCAATGTTATATTATGGATGGAAACAAATCTGATGGATATTTAAGTACACAAAAATAAGCTATGGAAGATATGGGGTTAAATTTTATCCTAAATAATTTTTATTTACTTTAAATGCTTTCTATGCTAACAATTCTTTGCAGTAATACAGTTAATAAAACTGAATTTTTCAATGTTATATTATGGATGGAATCAAAGAGGATAGATATTTAAGTACTCAAAAATAAGCTATGGAACATAAGGGATTAAATTTTACCCTAAGTTATTTTTACTTACTTTAAATGCGTTCTATGCTAACAATTCTTTGCAGTAATACAGTTAATAAAACTGAATTTTTCAATGTTATATTATGGAAGAAAACAAAGCTGATGGATATTTAAGTACACAAAAAGAAGCTATGGAAGATATGGGGTTAAATTTTATCCTAAATAATTTTTATTTACTTTAAATGCTTTCAATGCTAACAATTCTTTGCAGTAATACAGTTAATAAAACTGAATTTTTCAATGTTATATTATGGATGGAAACAAATCTGATGGATATTTAAGTACACAAAAATAAGCTATGGAAGATATGGGGTTAAATTTTATCCTAAATAATTTTTATTTACTTTAAATGCTTTCAATGCTAACAATTCTTTGCAGTAATACAGTTAATAAAACTGAATTTTTCAATGTTATATTATGGATGGAAACAAATCTGATGGATATTTAAGTACACAAAAATAAGCTATGGAAGATATGGGGTTAAATTTTATCCTAAATAATTTTTATTTACTTTAAATGCTTTCAATGCTAACAATTCTTTGCAGTAATACAGTTAATAAAACTGAATTTTTCAATGTTATATTATGGATGGAATCAAAGAGGATAGATATTTAAGTACTCAAAAATAAGCTATGGAAGATAAGGGATTAAATTTTACCCTAAGTAATTTTTACTTACTTTAAATGCGTTCTATGCTAACAATTCTTTGCAGTAATACAGTTAATAAAACTGAATTTTTCAATGTTATATTATGGAAGAAAACAAAGCTGTTGGATATTTAAGTACACAAAAAGAAGCTATCGAAGATATGGGGGTTAATTTTACCCTAAATAATTTTTACTTACTTTAAATGTTTTCTACGCTAACAATTCTTTGCAGTAATACAGTTAATAAAACTGTAGTTTTCAGTGTTATATTTTAAATTTAAACAAATCTGTTTAATATTTAAATACACAAAAAGAAGCTATCGAAAATACGAGGGTTAAATTTTACACTAAATAATTTTTACTTACTTTAAATGTTTTCTACGCTAACAATTCTTTGCAGTAATACAGTTAATAAAACTGTATTTTTCAATGTTATATTATGGATGGAAACAAATCTGATGGATATTTAAGTACACAAAAATAAGCTATGGAAGATATGGGGTTAAATTTTACCCTAAATAATTTTTACTTACTTTAAATGCTTTCTATGCTAACAATTCTTTGCAGTAATACAGTTAATAAAACTGAATTTTTCAATGTTATATTATGGATGGAAACAAAGCGGATAGATATTTAAGTACACAAAAATAAGCTATGGAAGATATGGGATAAAATGTTACCCTAAGTAATTTTTACTTACTTTAAATTTTAAATGCTTTCTATGCTAACAATTCTTTGCAACAATTCTTAGTCTCTTTAACAATTCTTAGTAATACAGTTAATAAAACTGAATTTTTCAATGTTATATTATGGATGGAAACAAAGCTGATGAATATTTAAGTACACAGAAATAAGCTATCGAAGATATGGTGTTAAATTTTACCCTAAACATTTTTTACTTACTTTAAATGCTTTCTATGCTAACATTTCTTTGCAGTAATACAATTAATAAAACTGTAGTTTTCAGTGTTACATTTTGAATGTAAACAAATCTGTTTAATATTTAAATACACAAAAAGAAGCTATCGAAAATACGAGGGTTAAATTTTACACTAAATAATTTTTACTTACTTTAAATGTTTTCTACGCTAACAATTCTTTGCAGTAATACAGTTAATAAAACTGTATTTTTCAATGTTATATTATGGATGGAAACAAATCTGTTGGATATTTAAATACACAAAAAATGCTACCGCAGATATGGGATTAAATATTAAATTTTACCCTAATAAATTAATTTTACTTCCGTCAAATACTTCCTTTGCTAACAATTCTTTGCAGAAATAGAGATAATAAAACTATATTTCTGTAAGTTATATTATGAATGGAAAACTTTTGGATATTTAAATACACAAAAAGAAACTATCGAATATGTATGATATACTGTGAAAAAATATTTGTTCAGTAAATATTTTTCACATTTGCCTATAAAGTCCACAGATAGTAGCTGAAATGTTTCCAACCTGAGAATATTTCTTTTAGTAAATCAAACATCTCTCTCTTTCATCAAACATTTCGGTTTATCTGGATTTGAATTTCTATTTCTTATTCAAAACAACTTCAGCATTTTATTTTCAGCAAAATCCTGACAAATAAGCGTTTATTTTTCCTTTACTCTTTGTGTATTCTTGAATATCAAATTTTGTTTTGAGTTTTCGCTATAGTTCACCAAAACTTTTATTTTGGGAACTACAACAGATTTGCCAGCTTATAGATTCAGGGAATTCCTATAAGCTAAAATATGAAAATTCGGGAAAGTTTTACCATGCATAAATGGCAAACAGAAAATGTGTACTTTTAAATTTATTTATATATTATAATCACTTAACTTCAAGGAAGATCAATTTGAATATATACAAACAAAAGGGTTTTTTAAGTGTTTTTTTGTTTTCAATAATTTCTGTGACATAATTATCTTATTAGGTAAAAATTTCTCAAATTTATTATGTCTACAAAATTTTACATCTTACAACCAATATGCATTTATTCATATAAACTTCATAAACTGTCCTTTCCCCATCTTTCTACTCTTGACTGTTTTATACCTGTTGTTAACAATCACGTCATCTCACTTTCAGAATAAAGACAAGCTCATAAAATGTATCAAAACGACATCATAAACTATAAAAATAAACCTCATGCGTTGAACAATGATTTTGTCGTTTTATGACAACCTTATTCATAACACTTTAGAAAACTGGAAAGAAAATAGAGTAAATTACTTTGATTGAAGACTAGTTAGACATGATAAAGCAATACATGATTTTGTTTCCATTTACAGCTGTTTTATGACAACCTCATTCACAAAACTGTTGAGAACTGGAAAGAAACTACAGTAAACCACTTTGATTGAAGACGACTTAGACATGATAAAACAATATTTGATTTTGTTTTCATTTACAGCTGTTTTATGACAACCTTATTCACAAAACTGTAGAGAACTGGAAAGAAACTACAGTAAACTACTTTGATTGAAGACGAGTTATACATGACAAATCAATATTTGATTTTGCTTTCATTTACAGCTGTTTTATGACAACCTTATTCACAAAGCTGTAGAGAACTGGAAAGAAACTACAGTAAACTGCGTTGAAGACGAGTTAGACATGATAAAGCAATATTTGAATTTGTTTTCATTTACAGCTGTTTTTGTTGTTTGTGATGCCACTTGGTCAAACCAAGCACGATTGAACCATACGCTACTCGTATTAAGGCAAAGGGTGCACCTTTCGTTTTAATGAGCACCTCAAGGGGGAAATTTCAACTTTTGCTCAAGTGGATCCTCGTAATTCTGAAGCAGGTACAAAGCAGAAGACCCATAGACTTTGGCTGCCACCCCCAGAGGTATTGATTGAGAAGTTGGAGGACATTGTGACCACGAACATATTTTACGAGTCCCAGTCACGTGGTCTAAGATCACCCACGATAGATCTTAGGCTGGCTCGGGCTCCGAACCCGCAACCCTCCAGCTACGAGAAAGTTGTCTTTGCCGATTGAGTTACCCAGATTCTTCATTTACAGTTAATTAAATTAAGCGTATCAAAAGTAATTCCAGTGTTAATACTCGAGTCATCTCACTTCTTGTATGAATTCAG
>CM063505.1:95843425-95860925 GCA_032207245.1 Pardosa pseudoannulata | reverse complement strand
GATATTTACACATGATTACTGTCACTTACTCGTAGAAATATATTAATATGTCGTAATTTATTTGATAAATCTATTCCTATAAGACGGTAAGGCATATCATTTAACTATTAATAACTAGCATATAACCCGTCATATTAGGGATCAGACAATTTTTAATTTGCCAGAATTGTAAAGTACTCTATAAGGCAAATAAAAAAATGGTTTGTTTGTTTTTTTGCTCAGAATTATCTGGTACACTACGTCGAAATTATCGTTAAGTTCTTCCAATTTCTTTTTTTTTTTACCACAATAATTAATGGAAGTAAAGAAACGAAACTATCATTTCCACTACACCCTGGAGGTATATACAATTTGTTGTTAATACCCGTGATAAAAGTTTCATTGCAACAAAAAATAATCGATGATTAAATTTAAAATTATCCTATATGTACCTAATCTATTATTTAAACCAAATATAAAAAAAATATTTACGTAACATCTATTTTCAGTGATAAAACGTATGAAAATAATTCAGACGATATTTAAATAATTTAAAACAAGAAATGATTAAATGATATAGTTAAATGAATAACGTCATAATTCTAGAAAAAATGTTATTCTTACCTATTTACTATGTAATAAATTGATAAATTTAATCACTGGCTCTTAACAGGGGAAAATAGGTTTGTAATAATAGCATTAAATGCTAGAAAAGTGGGGAAAGGGTGGGTTTCAAACTTTGTTAATCCTAACTCATCCAGAATCCAATATGGATGCCTCTATCTATTCCAGTTAAAACCGCTTCATAATATCCAGGATAGACAGACAGATAACTTAGGCTATTAATATGTAGGGGACTAGAGAACCTTCGCAGTATTCACACACAGATATATATATATATATATATATATATATATATATTATTCTAGTAGGTATTGTTGACTCTTCAATGTCAGATTTCATGAGCTAAATATCAATATTTTCTTGCAATAATTAATTGCTTATCTGGAAATGTATTTCAGACGAACGCCGCTTCACTTCCCGAATATGATATGTTATGCAGTTTCCAATACAGTGCATTCTAATAGCGTATACTCCCCTAAATATGTCACTCATAATTAAATAGTCAGCAAATTCCGGATGGTTGTGTAAATACATAAGGAGTCCAATCGAAGTGTTGTGACGCTCTTTGATTATACAGTAACTAACTATATCGTTGAATACCAATTTTCTTCTTAAGCACGGACTAATAACTATTTACCGCCACTTTACGCAAAACACTTGTGAAATGTAAATACATTTTTGAAAATAGATTAATGCAATCATATATATATATATATATATATATATATATATATATATATATATATATATATATATATTATATATATATATATATATATATATATATATATATATATATATATTTATATATATATATTATATATATATATATATATATATATATATATATATATATATATTATATATATATATATATATATATATATATATATATATATATATATACATATACATATATATATATATATATATATATATATATATATATATATATATATTATATATATATATATATATATATATATATATATATATATATATATAGAGAGAGAGATAGATAGATAGATAGATAGATAGATAGGGATTTTTGACTGATTGGACCTATCAAATGATTGGGATATCCGGTCTCAGAAATTAATATCTACCTTCGATAATTCGGTGAATGTTTTTATTTTCTGAAAGGGAAAAATTCTTCCTTGAGACCCATCTTGCACTTAAATGAAATTAGAACCTTAATATAAGAATCTGTAGACCATTCTTACCAATTTTTTTTTTTATGTATTTCAAACTGCAAATTCATATTGTACATGTGAACAAGTTTTTCATCCAGGCTATATAAGATATTTCAATGGATATTGATAGCCTTTTGGAATCGGCTTTATTCAGTAATTCCTTATCTCATTAACTTTTAAGTATCTGATCGTAGCAAAACAAAACAATCCGAAACTATACTGACGGAAATAAAGTTACACTTTTCAACAAACGACAAACAGTCAAACTATGAAAATAATTAACTTACTGGTATACATTAGAGCATTTTTAAAGATTATTGCCTATCGATTCAATTCTTCAAAAAGTAATAGTTTTTTCCTATTAACCCTCTAAGCGGTTCGCACGTACAATTGCGCGAAACTGATGATGTGTTCAAAGCGGTTGTCACGTACAATTTTCGACCTCCAAAAACTCTCCGAAAATGGATGCAGTGTACATTTCTGCAGTGCTTTCCCCCATGGAATTTTGCGGTATGAGGGTCAGGTCGATTGTTTAGGAACTACACCCCTCTTTGACTAACATTTATTGAGGAATGCACCTGTACCCCCTGAGGCACAAAGATGCTGATAGCTTTTCATGTCTTTGTAAATCTCTATTTCGAAGTATTTCGTTTGAGGTAACAGATGTATTTCTAATTCCACCATTTGAATATCTTGGATGACTTTAATAAAAAATATAGATAAGTCTCTCAAAGAATATTTTTATTCGTACTTTTAGAATCCGTCATTTTTTATGGGATGATCTTCGAGACTTGACGAGCTTTATGTGTATCATTTAAGCTAATTTTAAGAACGCAGTTGTGATCTGAATATTTTAAAGATCGAGACCATCATATCCTTAAAGAATAAAATAATAAACGAACGTATACCTTTATTAAATATTTCTATAATTCTGACTTGTTACTGAATCTAATAAATGAAAAAAAATTTCGCTTCTCCATTCGCATTGTTTATTCTTGTTGCATTCTCTTAACATTAACGATGCTCGACTTCCGTTTAGTTTCTAAATCACGTCATCACATAAAAAAAATTTCAGTTCTACTTGCATTCCTTGAAGTGTTACGTAATTCAAAGTAATAGTTGCTGTATAATTCATAATATAATTTATGGATATCTCGTATTCTTGAAACTCGTCCAAAATAAGTTATTTAATGCCATTTCTGAAGAATTTTCTTTCCTTTTTTTAATAATTCATTCTTGTCTATTTCATTACACTTTTTCTTTGAAATGAGGAATAAATTTAAAAACAATATACAATTCTATGTACATAAGTATGTAATATGGATATTTTTGCTTGCACATTAAAAGTATTAAAATGATACATTTTGAGATATACTCTATATTTACAAAAAATTACCTACATGGGGAACACATGGTTTTGTAACAAACACTTTAAGGTATCTGAATGGGTTAGAGTAGGCTATCTTAAAAAACAGCAAAATTTAATATTGTTCTGTAACTTGTAAACATGTCTATTTTGGCTTGCTGCCGAGGCTTTTAATAACTATATTTCAAGGCGCCAAATTTGGCAACTTAGTGACCATTTTGGCAACATATTTGGCTGACTAGATTAATCTAGAACCTTCAAAGTCCAGAAATATCTCGCAATGTCTGTAGACCTATAAATACTTCTTTCGCGTTTATTAGCAGAATTCAGAGTCGAAACGTCACGCTGAATCGTCTCGTCACGCTGTATTGATGATTTAGTCTTTTTGTGTACGATGTGCATTGAGTTGTACCAGAGCATTGTGTATTATTATGCGCTATTTGTAGTGAACTTGATTGTTCTGGTTAAGCTATACTGAGTTGTGAACATTTTTCTAATAAATTCATGCAGTTGTGTCTTATCCAAAGTCATTCAATTGTGGTATTTATGAAGAAATTACGCAATAATGTGTTAATAATTGTTCCTGCAATATATGTAAATATAAAAACATATGGAAAAGAAGTTTGTTTTGAATATGCAAAAAATGTTTTTTTAATTATGTATGAAATGATTACGCAGTTTTTTTATACTTACCGCTAACGTTGTCTTATACATCAATTTAAAATTAATTTTGACAGTATTAAATTCCCATCTCAATTACCCAAGAATGTAATGAAGCTAGATTTAAGACTTACATTTAAAACTTTATAAGAGACTAGACAACCCGACACACATTGTCCTGTTTTAATGCTGTAAATTCAAAAATTCTAAAATGTTTTAAATAAATTATACATTGAACCGTTTTTATGGAAAAGAAAGGAAAAATTCTTTTAAAAATACTTAACGCCTCCACGTGTACAGTCATCACAAATGTAATTAGATTAAATTAAAATTCCAATATCTCCTGTATGGGGATTTGATTCTGGAACTTTTCCTACTGAAGCCCGTTGTGCTGACCACTGTTTCACAGATACGTTAGCAGTGAAGGGTTTCAAGCATCATTATAACAATCTCAATAAGCACGTAATTCTGGATTTTTAATAGAAAAACATTTTTTATCAGATCAAATTGTGAATCTAAATCATTCTCAAATCAATTACATACACAAAATTTCATCAAAATCAGGGCAGGCTTTTAGGAAGAGTTCTATTACAAACACATAGTCAGAAAAATTTGTATATTAAGATATTCTCCATTGACGATATAATTTTTCCATTTTTTACCATTAATACTAAATACCAAATATTATTTTTGAAAACAGCTGAGTTTATGAAAAAATGTTTTTACGATGAAATTTATTATTCATTATTGTGACAACATTAAGTAAATTATCTGTTATAGTTTTCATATTGTTATGATCAATTTTTATTATCACATTATAATCACATGGGTAATGGTGAAATATCAAAATATAGCTTCTCAAAAATGCATTTAAAGTTTCAGTTGCAGAATTATTTTACAAACTGTTTATTGCATCCATTTAAAATTCCCCTAAGTTTTAATTTGGAATTAAACAGAAAACTTTCAGCAAAGTCTGTTTTAAAAAATAGAAACTGAAGTTTGTCGATTTTTTACTTACAAATAAAATATGTTTAATTAATATTTTTAAACTTCTGGTTATTTAAACGCAACTTCCGATTGAATAATCAAAAACAAAATTATTATAATTTCTATTTCACAAATCGTAAATAGAATAGTAGCACTATTTTGGAAAGCTACCATTATGGTATACTATAATAGTAGTTTTACAATTATGGTACACAACACCTTAATAAAAGTTTGCAATAAATTTGAAAACAACGGAGAAAAATAATTCAAGTAGATAAATTTGAATTTGCCCTTGTGGAAAACACGATTTTAGGATTTGTTTTTTAATCTAATTCAAGGAATAAAAAAAGATGCTAAGGTTAAATAAAATCATCAAACCATTGCAAAAATTGTATATGAAATTCGAAAATTTAGAGTATTTCCCTGACTTTAGCAACATATAAATAAATTCCCATTTTTGATTAAATTCTGCTATTTCGAAGGTCCCAAAAAGACAAACTGCGAAATTTGAATGAAGTACTTATATTTCTGACTAGTTTAAAGGGGAAATGTAACAAAGAATGACTGTTTTGGAAAACTAACATTATATTCTTTCAAATAAATCAGTAAAAGAAATTTAACCCAGTCATTTTAACCCAGTCTTATGCTTTAATAAAAGTTTACAATAAATTCCAATACAAGGAAAATAATACATAGATGAATTTAAATTTTACTTTGAGGTGAAAATATGGCTGTAGGAATTCTATTTTAACTTGATTCAAGAAAGCAGTAAAAAAGAAGCTAAGGTAAAATAAAATCATTATTCAATTTTCAAAAATTTTATTCGAAATTTGAAAATTACGGTATTTTAATCTTTTGGTAACATATAAATAACTCCATATTTTTTATTAAATTCTGTCATTTCAAAGGTCCCAAAAAGATAGACTAACTTGAACTCAGTGAAATTTTAATTGAATATTTATTTTTCTGACTAGTTTGAATGATAAACATTACAAAGTTTAATTCTTTTGGAAAACTATTAGTATGATTTTTCAAATAAATCAATAAAACAAAATTTCTCATTTTTCACTAAAAACTATCTTTTTAACCCAATCGGATTACTTAATAAACGATTACAAAATAAAAATTGGACACAACTTTGGACAAAAATTGGACAAAATTGGACTATCTACCGTTCGCCGTAACTCGGGTGGTAGATCATCGGGCTGCATAATGTCATAAAAATACTAGTTTGAGAATGGAATTTTAGTTTTGTATGTCTAAAATATTTTATATTATCAATATGAGTCCTGATCAACTGTTAGTCTTTTAGCCCAAATAAAAAAAGAAGCAGAAATTTGTTTTTCCCTAAAGCAGCTGGAAATACAGGTACTATATTTCTTTATGCCAATACAACACTGCGAAGCTGTTACCCATTTAGCACCACCCGGGTAGCATATGAAGTTGAAGGTATGTTAACCCCTTAACACATTTGCCCGTGTCTGACACGGGCAAAATTCAAAATAAATATGCAATCAAATCGTTTACACTTTGTTTGTGTAGCAATTTTTTATAACTTTTTCCCCATTTCTCTCTCCCTAGTCACCATCCAGAAATAAAATTGCAAAAAATAACTTACACTATACTTATATATTCTTTTTCTGTCTTAATGCAAATAATTTTATTTGTCAGATTTTCCTAAAAAAAATCGTGTTTTAAGGGGTTAAGGACGCGAATAGCATTACCCCAGCTGGATCCTCGTAATTTAGAAGTAGGGACCATGCAGAAAACATCCAAGCTTGGCCTTCACCCCCAGAGGTATCGTTTGAGAACTTAGAGAACATTGTGACGAAAAAAACATAAATAAAGTGGTTCAGTCACCTTTAAAGGGCACGGTGGATCTTAAGCTGGCTAGAGCCCTGAATCCGCAACCTTTCAGTTACGAGATCGCTACCTTTGCCGATTAAGCGGCTCAAAAGAAGCGGAAGTAAAATGTACAGAAATGTCAGTACAATACAGTAAAGTGTTAACGAAATGTCTGGAAAATAGTTCGACGTTTCATCAATGAAATATGTTTGTATATGCATTTAGTTTGTTGAATAGAACCCACATTTACACAAACTAAAGAAACTCTAGAAGCAGTAGAAACCAAGAGCAATAACATAGAATCAAAATGACAACGTTGAAAAGAAGTTCTTTATGGAAAATTCAAACATAGTGTAACGGCATGATTTAGCGGTGTGTAGACATCAAAGAAGTTTGCTTTGAGAGGTGGACTTCGCTTGTGTGTATACAAAAGGATTGTTTTCCCCGGCACCACAATGTCTACACTGTTGTGCCCTATAGTGATGGAACAATATACCAGACAACCCGGCACCTTCACTGACAGCCAAAAATATTATCATTGGAACTACAAAGTATTTGCCGCTACTCAGATGTAGCCACTAAGAATTCCAGGGACCCCTGGGTTTGCTGCCGATGATTGTTTAACCCGGACCAATCCAGTTGTTCGAAGGTGAGGTCATCGCTAGGTGATCCAATAATGAAATTCTGGGTGAGGCAACTCCCCTAGAAAGAGACGAGAGAAGATTTGTTTTTAGAGAAGTTAGTTAGCTAGCATCCAGCTAATTCAGAGGTCGCCTTGACCAGTCTCTCTACCGGAGAGTTTTTTTTTTTTTTTTTTTTTTTTTTTTTTTTTTTTTTTTTTTTTTTTTTTTTTTTTTTTTTTTGCTATAATCCCACCTTGGGATCTTTTCTTTAAGGAGTCATCGGCTAACTCGGAGGTCGCCTCTACCAGTCTCTCCATCGGAGAGTTTTACTTAGCGAAATCCCGTCGGGATATATCCCTTGCTGAGATTGAAACGATACCCTGTGCATTGGTTTCCTTTTCTAATATAATCTTCTTCAGGACTGTTTGAACATTTTCCTTCGGAACTCTAACTGTGCTTTGATATTCTACCATTACTTCAGTGAACTTTCGCGAGAGCTACCGAACTGTTTCTTCCGTCGGATCACCAATATTTCGGCAGAATCTGATCTTAATTAATACACAACTCTACTCAGGTCTACGTGTGTCTAATCACCTACCTGTGATCGGAAATTGTTTTTTCTTTGTGTGTATTTGTGAAATGATGTATATAGCAAATTGGTAAATAAATTTATTAATCAAGATACACCTGATTCTTCCTTGTGTCACCTAAAACAGGGACCGGATACGTTACAATAGCCATTACAAATTTTCAAATTACTGATAAAATATGAGATATTGATGTATAGAAGTTAAGTATCAAAAGCTGTTCTACCTAGAAGTGCATTTTGCACTTTTATCAAAACAACCTATTGCATAGTTTAACCTAAAAAGTTGTTTTAAAACCTTTAGTATTTTATCTTTTTCTAAATTAATTTTAACTTTACTTATTTTTTAAACATAACTTGAGCAGACTGGCAAAAATTTAGCATATTAATGTGATTTTCATTTGTAAGAACTAAGAATACTTACCTTCACCATTGCGCAAGAAAACTCTCCTAATTGTTTCCGAAACAAACTTTGAAGCAATAATTGTTTTCGATCTTGCTTCAATTCTCTTTTGAAACTTTCGTAACGTTCATGAAATACTGAACAATGTTTGTTTTAAGTTAATCATTCAATAGCATTGATCCAAGTTTTGAAAGAACTTTCCCGGTAAGATCGTTATCAAGTTTCATACTTGGATTTTGTAATTTTGTTGAATCTTTGTCATTATAATGGTCTTGTATAAGAACTGCTGTTTTGCTTACAAAAGAAAATCTTTTTTAAATTGATAAGAAAATTTTATAAATAAATTCTTAGTACAAAGTACTATTAATTAAATTTTGTTGCACTTGAGAATTACCGTTTACTGAAATATATGATTTATTTTACTTGCTTTTTGAAGTATTTATTTCATAATCGTTCATCTTTGTAATATTCTGTTTCTTCTAATCAGCTTTGTTGCACGAAATTTCAAGAATTTGTGAAATAATTTAATCTTTTCTAGATCAGTTTAACTGCCTATAAATTTGTATCTGCATGAGAAGCTTGTTTGGGAGTAAAAGCTCTGTCTTTTCTTTGAATGGAGATGTTGTTCTTTATAATGAAAACTCATTGAATATTCTAAGTGCTCCTTCTGCTGAAGTACTTTTGTTGCATTTGGACACTATTTCAGCTTTAGTATTCAGCTTAGTTTCAGTTTTCCTTTAGTTCAGTGCCGTAAATAATGCTGTAAAATAAATAAATGGCATGTTAAATCGTTTTATTTACAGACTTGTTTTGACATGTTTCTACAACACTGCAACTAACTATTTTTTTAAATAATAAGTACGCCTTCTTTATACGTTTTAGATGCTATACAGCGTGACTCTAAAATCTTGAGCAAAACTTTAAGGAGTGATAGTACACATTAAGACAAACAATATTAAGTAGGAAACAAAGGGTCTCAAACTTCTTCCGAAAGAGATAGGCACCATTAAAGTTATGGTCCAAAATTTCAAATGATTATAAAAACGAAAAAATTGGTCGATTCGTTTTCAGTTTTCACTAAAATTATTCTTTATATGTATATTTTCTTAAACATAAATTTTAAAGTATAAGTTCAAAAAATGCCAAAAAAGAGCTCTTTAGTATTTGGAGTGACGAACAACTCTTTTTTACCGTTATTTTTTTAATCTTCTTAAATGTTTTCAAAAGCTTAAACTTAAATTTGGAGCTCAAAATCTAAATGATTGGGAGTGTTTAAGTAGTGCAAAATGTACTGTGTTTAGAAATTGAAAGTTCAATCAATCCCTCTTGAATACAGTTCAGTTATTCCCGATCTTGGTGTCTTACACCATGTAGCAACTGTAAATTTACTTTACTTCTTGATATATATAATCCCAGAAGTTTTATGTTCTCGGTTTGAAATGATAGAACTGAGGAAGTATTTAAAAACAAAACTTCTTTTATTTATTTTACCATCCTTAATAAAGGATGGTAAAGTAAATAAAAGAAGTTTAAAAGAAGGAAGAAAGTTTAAGAAATTCAAAATTGTTAGTCATCTTTTAAAGTATATCTTTCATAATCGGTTATCTTTGAGATATTCCTTTTCTTCTAATCATATTTGTTGTCAGAAATTTCAAGAATTTCTAAAATAAATTCATTTTATCTAGACCATTTTAGCTGGCTATAAATTTGCATAGATATATGAAGCTTGTGTATCTGTTAAGAGGTTTACCCTTTATTTGTTCAATTGGGATATTGTACTTTATTATGAAAACGCATTAAATATTCTATGGACTGCTACTTCTACTGAAGTCATAAAACATTTCTTGCGTTTGTACACTAGCTTTATTATTTTTTTCATTACTCCAATGTCGTAAACAGCGTTGAAAAGAAAGAAGACATGTTAAATGCTTTTATTATTTACAAACCCATGAAAAATACGTATATCGACATGTTTATCTGATATTGCAACTAGTTATTTTGTTTTTATTCTGAAAAACGGTAAGTATACCTTCTTTATACTTTGTAGACAATTTATGTTCTACTATAAGCTATGTATTTCTCAATTATACCTTTCACTGTTTTAGTATATATTACCATCTGATATACATAATCCTAGAATTTATAGGTTCTTTGTTTAGAGTGATAGAACTGGATGAGAATTTTATCATTCTTTATAAGGAACAAAGTTTCGGAAATTAAGAATTTTTATTCTTCTTTTATAAATTCAGCAACATACCTTCAGCATTCTCTCAACGTTTCCTTCTGCAGACTTTTATCTTGCATTTTCCACTTGCTTTTAAAGCAATCTTTTCATCTTTTCTTTTCAAGTGCTTATTTCAAATGTACCTTCTCTTTCTCCTTCAATGCTTCTTCTTGGTATTATCAACCAGCGTAATTATCCTACTTTTAGTAAATCCGTCTTCTTACATTGTTAATAATGCTATTATAGGAATAGTTAGACATTTTAACCATATCATTAAAATGCCCGTGGAACTTAGTGGAGTGTAATGACAATAATTACTGCTCCTCTTGTGACTTTTTTTCATAAAAGGTACCTTTTCTCTGACTCTTTTCTTTTCAAACGACTTAGACTGAGGTATCATTTTATTGAGTTTTATTTGATGCAAAAGAAGTATTATAATCACGAATGCTTTTTGGTTTATAAAAATTATCTATGTAGCGAAAAATTCTAAATATATTATTTACATAGCCAGTTGCCAGTACTTATCTCTATTCAGAAAACCCCTTTAAGGTATCCCTCTACTTTGAAAACGTCATTTTTTGCCAAAAATCATAATTTGTTTTTCTCTATTGTAAAATTTTAACTTTTAGGCTTCTAAATATGTTTTTGTTTTATCTCTACGGCACTTTAAAGAAAAGTTACATCTGTTTAAACATCAGTGACAGCTGTCAAAACAAAAAGGAAGTAGCGACTTCGGAACTGGAAGTTGTGAATTTAAAGCCTTTTAAAGAGCATTTTTTACACAAAACTTTTTAAATTTTCATGAAGATTAGTTTAAACATTTTTATAGTATTTTTAATAAATAACAACTTGGCAATTAGAAAGTTTTAAAGCAAGAAAGTGTGGGAAAATTTAAACATGTATTTTAATTTTTTAATAATTAAAGTTGCTTTCATAAACTTCAAATGCGTTTTTTTTTCAGAACATATTTTTAATAAAATGTTGAAACTTGAAATGTCATTTCTCAAAAAGCTCTTAAAATATATTGTTGAAAATTATTATGAATGCTTTTGATAGTATTTACTAGTAAATGACCTAAAAGCTTTAAATTTGGATACTTTTTAATGCTGTTACACTTATAGTTAGATATAACGGTAATGGAAATTCGTTAAAAATTCAATGTGTATGATTTTGAAGGACCAAAATTTTTTACCAAATGTAAATCAAGCAAATATTTTATGCGATTCACTAGTACAGTGTATAAGAAATGTGTTGCATTAAAAAATATTGAAATAATTTAATTTATTACAAAATTAGACCTTTTAAAAAACCCGATTTTTTTACTAAATTTTCTTCATTTGTTAGAAATTTTATAAAAACTTATCCAGGAATAAATTTTTTAAGTGCAATTCTCTATGATAATATAAAAAATAAATCTAAAAATGTAAAAACATGAACTAGTTTCTACGTTTAAAGAAAAAAGTTCTCCGAACGTAGACGGATATCTAAAGGGGATATGAAAATTAAAATTCTAATGACGCATAATCTAATCAAAATTTAGAGAAATATTTAGAATATAATACATGCATAAGAAAATCAAGTAATATCCACATCAGGTTTTTAAAAAAAACAGAAACTTTATCTTTATTATTCTGCTGCATACAGGATTTGTGTTATACCATACTTTTTGTCGCATATTTTGATCCTTATTAACTATAGCCACAGGCATAAATTTGTCCTTTTTGTGGTGGACGTTTTATTAAGGGTATTCTGTGATAACAGGAAGCTCCCATAATGTCATTTCTCTTATCTAACATCATTAACGCTCCCACTTCATGCTGTAATCTATGTTATTGTCTGCTTTCCTCTTATTTAATATAGTACACACGAAATATAGCTCCACTGTCATTTCATTTTTCTCATTCTAGCAGCTCAACAATAAATACTTCTCATCTTTATTCAATAAAAATAACTTAAGTATTCAATGTGTAACTCTAATAAAGAACAGTATTCTGCACATGACCAGTTAATTAACATGTTCATTAACCACCCTCAGAGCAAATTAAGTTTAGTGAATATAAATAGCTTAACACTTAACGGAGGCTTGTTTATTTTTGTCTTTCTTAGTTTCTGGGAACCTTTGAAGAGAATTATATATATACGTGTTTATAGTCGTAAAACACTGAAATTTTATTAAGGCAATGGTGGTAGTTATAGAAAATGATTTTGGAAATTACTAATTTATAGCAATGAAATTTCGTATACATGTACATACGTGTATAATTAAATAAATTACATTCAAAAATGTTGTTGAAAATTGGATATCTTTTTAATGCAAATTCTTAAAATACTTTCGTACTTTTCGTAAAATACTTTTCGTACTTTCGTAGTTTCGTACTTTCGTAAAATACTTTTCAAAGCTGTCTTTTCGCATTAATTTTCCTTTTTTTCTTACAATTTCCTCTTATTACTATTTAAACTTTCTTTTTAATTTTTGGGTATATTTTGTTGATAAATTGAATATTTAATTTATAGTTTATAATTTTTTATGTCTGTGAGTAGAATTTTCATGAAATTCTCGGTCTTTTTAAACGTAGAATTGAGTTTAAATCATTTGACTAAAATCGAAACTTAAAATGTTACCTAGATTTGCTTTAATGTATTTTATGGATATTTAGTTTATATTTTCCAGTATCTTTGAAAAGTTAAGTAAAACAAAGATAATTTTAAAAAATTAACAAAATATTTCACGAAAGATGAATAATCCAAAAATATTGTTTAATTTTAATGAAAAAATAAATGTAATTAATTTTTTATGCCTCAATTTTTATGTGCCGGACTTTTTAAATGTATAATTGAGTTTAAAGCATCTAAATAAAATCGAAACTTAAAACGTTACCTAGACTTGCTTTAATGTATTTTATGGGTGTTTGGTTTATATTTTGCAGTACATTTGAAAAGCTAAGTAAAACAAAGATTATTTCAAAAAATTAACAAAATATTTCACGAAAGATGAATAATCCAAAAATATTATTTAATTTTAAGGAAAAAAATAATCTAATTAATTTTTTATTCTATGTGTCAGACTTTTTAAATGTAGAATTGAGTTTAAAGCATCTCAATAAAATCGAAACTTGAAACATTACCCAGATTTGCTTTAATTTATTTTATGAGTGTTTGGTTTATATTTTGCAGTATCTTTGAAAAGTTAAGTAAAACAAAGATTATTTAAAAAAATTAACAAAATATTTCACGAAAGATGAATAATCAAAATTATTGTTTAATTTTAATGAAAAAATAAATGTAATTAATTTTTTATGCCTCAATTTCCATGTGTCGGACTTTTTAAATGTAGAATTGAGTTTAAAGCATCTCAATAAAATCGAAACTTAACACGTTACCTTGACTTGCTTTAATGTATTTTATGGGTGTTTGGTTTATATTTGCAGTATCTATGAAAAGTTAAGTAAAACAAAGATAATTTTAAAAAATTAACAAACTATTTCACCAAAGATGAATAATCCAAAAATATTATTTAATTTTAATGAAAAAATAAATGTAATTAATTTTTATGCCTCAATTTTTATGTGCCTGACTTTTTAAATGTATAATTGAGTTTAAAGCATCTAAATAAAATCGAAACTTAAAACGTTACCTAGATTTGCTTTAATGTATTTTATGAGTGTTTGGTTTATATTTTGCAGTATCTTTGAAAAGTTAAGTAAAACAAAGGTTATTTCAAAAAATTAACAAAATATTTCACGAAAGATGAATAATCCAAGAATATTGTTTAATTTTAATGAAAAAATAAATGTAATTAATTTTTTATGCCTCAATTTCTATGTGTCAGACTTTTTAAATGTATAATTAAATTTAAAGCATCTGAATAAAATCGAAACTTAACACGTTACCTAGATTTGCTTTAATGTATTTTATGGGTGTTTGGTTTATATTTGCAGTATCTATGAAAAGTTAAGTAAAACAAAGATAATTTTAAAAAATTAACAAACTATTTCACCAAAGATGAATAATCCAAAAATATTATTTAATTTTAATGAAAAAATAAATGTAATTAATTTTTTATGCCTCAATTTCTATGTGTCGGACTTTTTAAATGTAGAATTGACTTTAAAGTATCTAAATAAAATCAAAACTTAAAACGTTACCCAGATTTGCTTTAATGTATTTTATGAGTGTTTGGTTTATATTTTGCAGTATCTTTGAAAAGTTAAGTAAAACAAAGATTATTTCAAAAAATTAACAAAATATTTCACGAAAGATGAATAATCCAAAAATATTGTTTAATTTTAATGAAAAAATAAATGTAATTAATTTTTTATGCCTCAATTTCTATGTGTCGGACTTTTTAAATGTAGAATTGAGTTTAAAGCATCTCAATAAAATCGAAACTTAAAACGTTACCTAGATTTTGCAGAATTCAATGAAAAGTTAAGTAACAAAGATCATTTTAAAAAATTAGCAAAATATTTCACGAAAGATGAATATTTCAAAAATATTGTTTAATTTTAAGGAAAAAATGAATGTAATTAATTTTTTATGCTTCAATTTCTATGTGTACAATATTTCATACCTTAAATTAATAATTCATAAAAACATTTTCAATGTCCTCCATCCCCTTAAATAAATATTATTTTTTATAAACTTTTTCAAAGTTATTTATCTACACATTTAATATTTCTTCCTTATGTGATACTTTGTCAAACGTTCATCTTATGAGGAAACTGACATATTTAAACACAGTAAACCAGTGAAAAATGATACTTTCTGTAACAATAAATCATCTTAAACGATATTTTATTCGACACCAAGAGCTTCTTTATTTACGCAATGCGTTTTGAACTCCTTTTCACTTGCACAACAATTTAACTTATTTTCAAAAGTGGTTATGACAGTTAAGTATTAAAACAGTTGCTTATTTAAGTATATAAAATGATCATGCAAATATTTCTGAGATATTGATACAACAGAAACAATGGTTCAGATATTTGTGGTCTCTAATGGTAAATTTAAAAATATACATTGGAACTGTACAAGAAGGCTAAAGATACTTTCCTGGTGTAAATGCACACCAATAATGTATACTGAGAGGACAAATTATCAACCTGTCAATAATGATTACATGTCTATAGCGATATAATATTTTTTAGTCTTTACAGTAACGTTATGGGGTGTGTGGCAGTGAATCACCTCAGCAGTGCTTCGGCGCAGCTCTGGAGATGAGCCACAGGGTGTTGTACTATGGTACCTCACCTAGGACAGCTATCAGCCTCCTCGTGGCGCCCCTTGGTAACTAGGAGTGTCCCTCCTAGGCCAATGATAGCCGTCTGACAACCTCAAGGGGTATACCTCCTTTAGGTATACTCGAGTGTCACGAACCCTGGGTTTCCTGAGTGATCCTTCTCTTCTGACTTCCCTGGTAGTTACGAATTTACTTTGTAGTATTGTTCCTTACTGGGGTCGTCCACATTATTCTCGAACCATGACGGAACTCTTGTAGGTCAGCAGCACCCTGTGGTGTTGTGGTTACGTCGTGGTGGCTATGTCATCAGTTCACCGTGTGGCTTCTTGCCGGGTCGGAGTATGAATTCAATTTACAGTAACGTTATATATGGGTTTCAATGTATCTTTTATCGTTCTTTTTTGCTTTGATCTTCAGACTTTGCTATTTTTAATAGGATGTTTTTACCTTTCTTTTTCAGACTATTTTCTTAACTTTTAGAAGATAAACTATGTAAATTTATGCTTTTTTCGTTTTCGAACAAAATTCACATTTCGTTTAAATTTTTAATATTCCTTTTATGTTTTCATTTTTATTACGAATTTATTAGGCATTTAAAGTTTCCTTGTATAAGGTAGATTGTACTTCAATTATCGGGCAGAGCCATGGCCGATTGGTTAGGGTGCTGGCCTTCGGAACCGGAGTTCGTGGGTTCGAATCCCACTGAGGCATGGATGTTCATAGCCGTTCGGATTCGGCTTTAAGCTGTAGGTCCCGGTCTCATTAGCCCTCGTGTTGCAAAAAGTAGACCGTAGCACTCCAAACAAACAAACAAACTTCAATTATCGGTAACAACAAAAGTAAAGGCAATGTGTAAGAAAAGCAGCACAGAATGCAGAATTAATTTCAAGTTGAAACGTAGATTTATGTAGCCTATTTGAAGAAATGGGAAGGGTAAAACGTAAATTTACATAGTCTATTAGTTAACTCCTTACATGTGATGAACCAACTCTGTTCGGGTAAAGCTAATGAGTCATTTTTGGAATGCCAGACCAGAGTTCTGGGAAGAGTAAAAACAGTATTTCAATTTCCGTCAAGGCCAAAATCGGTTAGCCCTGTGGTGAGGTTATTTAGATCTTTTTAATTAAAGGAATTAATACAAATAGAAGAGGAAGATCAAATGCTTAGGATCTAAATCTGACCTCATCGCATATTTTGTAAAGAAGAAAGGACTTATAAAAATTGTTCATCAATGTGGGTTTCTGATCCTAGACCTACATTAAAATTGCGTATCCGTACATGACATTAAGTAAGAATGTATTGCCATCCCACCAGTCAACTTAAGGAAACAGTGATCCTGTTTCTACAGTACTGTCTTTGACAGCTCCTGACCGACGGTGTTACTGATGAATAACCCTTACAAATCCACAAAGGTACTTGATATTATAATTTGAATTCAGAATTAGGTCCTCTCTTTTATATAGATATACTAAACGACCCGAAACACGTTGTCCTTTTTTAACGCTATAAATTCAAAAATTGTAAAATGTTTCTAAATAAATTATAAATTGGAACTTTTTGATGGAAAAATAAAGAAAAAAATATATTAAAAATACTTGACGGCCCCACGCGTGCAATCATCACAAATGTAATTAGATTAAATTAAAAATCCCACATCACCTGCACAGGGTTTGATCCTGGGACATCTCGTATTGAAGCCCATTGCGCTGACCACTGAGCGACAGATGAGCTGGCAGGGAATGATTTCAAGAGGTATTATAATAATCTCAAT
>CM063505.1:95810925-95835925 GCA_032207245.1 Pardosa pseudoannulata | reverse complement strand
AAACATACGAACAATTTCAGCCAGTAGCTTGTACATGGTTTGTGTTTACGTTTATAAAAACTAATAAAATTAAACTCGATGTTCGTTAAGTATTTTTACAACAATATAAAATTGTAATTATCTATCTTTTAACTTAAACAAAAAATTATACATGTTCTCGATTTATAGAAGAGTTTTAATTTATCAAAATAATTTTTTTACAAAGTTTTTTTTAAATGAAAATATTATTGCGCTTTTCATGAATATTTGTACCAGAGCCGCACTTTAGAAGCCAAAGAGCCACATGCGGCTCTGGAGCCGCACTTTGCCGACCACTGCCATAGGCGATGGTAATGAGCAACAACTTGGCAGCCGTTCTTATCATAAAAATATATGCCCGTATTGCCAGCTGTATCGGGAAAAAATGTACGTGTTGTGAGTAGTTATATTGCATTCGTTCAAATTTTTATAACAGGCTGTTAGTCAATTCGGAATATATTTCATAAAAAAGATAAAAACATTTTATGGTAACGTATTACATCTCAACCCGAATATTCGTAGATAAAATTGAAAATACCGTATTTATGTGAATCTAATGCGCATACCCATTTTAAAACTTTAAATAATAAAAAAAATTGTTTGTCGGCGAATGTAATGCGCATCAATGGTATGAGGAATTTATTGAATCTTATTTTATACAACAATGGATTTGTATATAAACTATCAATTAATGGTATGATAATATTATTTAAATTTAGATACTATATTTTATACAACAATGGATTAATACATGAAGTAACGTCCAGACAAAGCATTGATGGTGGATTGGAGAGCCCACCGGAACTGCGTTCCCATACATTTCGGAGCCAGCAATTTGTATCCTTTAAGCAATAATGTGTCAACGAATCTAATGCGCACCCCAATTTTGAATACTACATTTGGCCAAAAACGATGCGCATTAGATTCGAGTAAATACGGTAACATCCACTAGACTTGACTCACAGACAGACCAGGCAACTTTCAAATATTGAAAATTGTAACACTTGACAACTTTTGAAATCAAAAATAGTTGCACACTAATTTGCGAGGTAGTTCGGATGGCGAGATTTTACACCATAAATGCTGGACAATCGCACGTGTGTCATAACGCAATGCACATACTAAATGATTGTGTGTAAGATGTTTATTGCTCAAACAAAACAATCAATTCTAATAAAGTATCTAAAATTCCATATAAAATTTCAAATAGACAATATTTCATTTTCAAAATATCACATACATTTATATACATTTCTGAACTGAAAACCCCACATAAAAATTTAGATGGATTATTTTATTTAGATTTATTTTAGTTGTATTTAAATGTTATTTCACACCTTAATATTTTTATTTCAGAAATAATATTTTTTTTAAATCTCTTAAACATACTAAGGGAATAACACAGAAATATACTGTTACATTATAACCAGTATTATCAGACAAAAAATCTAATTTTTAATCTAAAAATTTCTTCCTTCGAGAGAGTATGGTATTGCATAGTAGTTACACGAAAATTGATCGGAAAAGTTTTTTAAGGATTTCTTTGTATAGCTTGCGAAAATATATTCATTCATTTTGATTTCCCAGATACGATGTAATTTTATATTCCTATATGTATTTTTTGACGAAAATACGTATTTTTTGACAGATTTTCGCAGAATCGTAATTATTTCTTAAATTCGTAGAAATTAGGAATTTTTCGTAACAGTTGGAAGGTGTGCATAGACTACACTCATAGAAGAGAAAAGTAGCTATTTTTGTTAGTCATGTTTTGTTGTCATTTTCACTCAAAATATGAACGTTATGACATAGACAATATCTGTCTTTTAGCTACATTAAAGTTAAAACGTCATTCTATAAACTTCGATAAAAAAAAAGGCAATGACTTGGATTAACGATGGGAAATAGCAAGTAAACCAGAAGTAACACAAAAATTGATAATAAAAAAATTACAATTTTCCTAATATGTACGTATTCAAAATTTTGTGTTTTAAAGTCACGTAATAAATGTTTTCAAGTGATCATGTTCACACATACACATATGATAATAGTAACTCACCAAAAATAATATTGAGTTCAGGGAGAAGTAAAGATCAATTAAAATCTCGGGGTTTAACTTTTGGACTATTGTAATATAACATACATGAAAAAGTAAAAAATTTTAAAAATTTCTCCAGGAAGAGTGAAGATTAGTAAATCGTTATTTTTCATAGTTAACGAAATAAGTCATTTAAATAAATTTTCACCAGACAATAAACGAAGGAAAATACTGTTTTCTTTCTCTAAACTCTTATTTTGTCTTTTACATATTATTCATGCATATCGAATATTCTAGTGATCATGTTCACACTTATGCACATGATAATAGTAACACACCAAAAATAGTATTTTCGAGTTCAAAGAAACACAGATGTGAAGATCATTTAAAATCTCGAGATTCAGCTTTTGGACGGTTGTAATACAACGTATAGAAAAAAGTAAAAATTTTAAATTATCTTTCTATTAATTAGCGGTATATAAAAATCCCTTAGCCAGGAAGAGTAAAGATCAGTAAAGTGTTATTTTTCATAATTAACGAAATAAGTCAATTAAAACAATTTCTGACCAAACAATGAACGGAGGAAAATACTGTTTTCTTTTTCTTGACTATTATAATGTCTTTTACATATTACTCATGTATATCAAATACTTGAGTGATCATGTCCACACATATATACATGATAATAGTAACACACCAAAAATAGTATTTTCGAGTTCAGGGAGACACAAACGTAAAGATTAATTAAAACCTCAGGTTTCAATTTTTGGACAATTGTAATGACGATACGAAAAAGTAAAAATTTTAAAATATTTCTCTATTAATCGGAAATATATGAAAATTCCTTTGCCAGGAAGAGTGAAGATCAGTAAATCGTCATTTTTCATAATTAACGAAATAAGTCAATTAAAATAAATTCTCACCAAACAATAAATAGAGGAAAATACTGTTTTTTTTTTTCTAAATTCTTATTTTGTCTTTTACATGTTACTTATGTGTATGGAACACTCGAGTGTACATGTTCACACACTTAATAGTAACACACCAAAAATAGTATTTTCGAGTTCAGGGAGACACAAACGTAAAGATCAATTAACGTTCAACTTTTGAATGATTGTAATATAAAGTATAAGAAAAAGTATAAATTTTTAACTATATCTCTATTAATCGCAGATATATAAAAATCCCTTGACCAGGAAGAGGAAAAATCAGTAAAGAGTTATTTTTCAAATTAACGATATAAGTCAGTTAAAACAATTTCTGACCAAACAATGGACGGTGGAAATACTGTTTTCTTTCTCTTAATTATTATATTGTCTTTTACAAATTACTCATGTATATCGAATACTCAAGTGATCATGTCCACACATATATACATGATAATAGTAACACACCAAAAATAGTATTTTCGAGTTCAGGGAGACACAAACGTAAAGATTAATTAAAACCTCAGGTTTCAATTTTTGGACAATTGTAATGACGATACGAAAAAGTAAAAATTTTAAAATATTTCTCTATTAATCGGAAATATATGAAAATTCCTTTGCCAAGAAGAGTGAAGATCAGTAAATCGTCATTTTTCATAATTAACGAAATAAGTCAATTAAAATAAATTCTCACCAAACAATAAATAGAGGAAAATACTGTTTTTTTTCTCTAAATTCTTATTTTATCTTTTACATGTTACTTATGTGTATGAAATACTCGAGTGTACATGTTCACACACTTAATAGTAACACACCAAAAATAGTGTTTTCGAGTTCAGGGAGACACAAACGTAAAGATCAATTAACGTTCAACTTTTGAATGATTGTAATATAAAGTATAAGAAAAAGTATAAATTTTTAACTATATCTCTATTAATCGCAGATATATAAAAATCCCTTGACCAGGAAGAGGAAAAATCAGTAAAGAGTTATTTTTCAAATTAACGATATAAGTCAGTTAAAACAATTTCTGACCAAACAATGGACGATGGAAATACTGTTTTCTTTCTCTTAATTATTATATTGTCTTTTACAAATTACTCATGTATATCGAATACTCAAGTGATCATGTTCACACATATACACATGATAATAGTAATACACCAAAAATAGTATTTTCGAGTTCAGGGAGACACAAACGTAAAGATCAATTAAAACCTCAGGCTTCAACTTTTGATCGATTGTAATGACGGTACGAAAAAGTAAAAATTTTAAAATATTTCTCTATTATTTGGAAATTTATAAAAATTCCTTGGCCAGGAAGAGTGAACACAATATAAAACCAAAATGAATTATACAAAAATATTATCACTCTCAATATCAAAACTCTTCACAATAAATCACAGTCCAGTTTCAAATATTTCATAATCATCAACAAAATTTTATCATTTCACTTAGTTTTCATCATAAAACAACAATTTTCCAAATAACACTTTAAAGTTTTTCTTTTGTTTTGACACAATTTCATATAATTTAATATTCTTGTTCCCCCCAAATGAAAAACAAAAGAAAATTTTCACATAAATTTGACAATTTATTTTACTACAGCTTTACTTCAGTTGAAAATCAGTGTGTGGATAAATATTTTCTATTTGGTAATGTGTACAATATCAGTTAATTTTCCAGTATATTGATTTGGTTTGTCAATTTCAAAACTTACATTAGATAATTTATTTATGATTTTGAATGGGACTATGCATGGATTTTGTAATTTATTCGAATTTGGATAAGAGAATTGTTGATATAATTCCAAGTCTCCAACTTTAAAATCTCATTCAATAAAATGTCTGTCATATCTACTTTCATTCCTTTTATGATATTTAATAGTTCGTTCGTTGATACAAAAAACCATACTCAGCAGAAGTTGTCAAAACATCATCTCAGTTCGATTTGCAATTCAGTTCAGTTGGAAACTGCTACGTCATAAAAATTAAGAATTCATAGTTTCTTGCAATGGTCATAGCATTCATATAAAAAGAAAATTATAGATTTAACGTTACCGGAAGCAGCAATTTATGCGCTCAAGTTGCAAACAGGATGCAGTTTTAGATTGCCGGGATTTGAAGTTACAACTCGTACAATTTCGTTAGTTTCCAAGGTCACAGACGATTCACATTTTTATCGATGAAAATAGTAGAAGTTTTAAGTTAAATTTTCAAATTAAAATAATTTTTTCTCTTCGGTCAAAAATTTTGCCCATGTAGGTGGGCCTTTTCTACGTGATAAAATCACAGAATAATCAAATTTCTCTAGAATCAAAATTTTAAATCCCTAAGCAAATTATTAAATTTGAACACTGTTAAAATATATGAAAACCAAAATTGTTCTTATTAAATTGTTAAGTTTTACAGTGCACAATATTTCGATTCTTACATTTCATTAATCAAAATTTGACCAAACATCACTATTAATAAAAGACCAAATAAGTAAAATTATAACCACTTCTTCAATATTATAAACCAAAAAGAAAAACAACCGTAATAAATTTTTAAGAATTATCTCATGTCTAGAAATGTTATTAACCCCTTCCGGTATGATTTAATAATGAAAAACTGTACATGAAATAACCATTTAATTTTTATTTAAAAAACTTGTTTCATTTTACAATTCTTACATATTCTTAATTAAAATCCACTTTTTACATAGTGTTAAATAATATCAGAAACAGTAAAATTAAGAAAATATCAAAGCAAAACATTAATAAGGTATACAGATAATAGTCTTCAAGCTAGTGGTACTTTTCAAAACAAAGTGCAAAGGAATTCTTAATTGTTTACACCGCCAAGTAGTCTCGCTTTTAATTTGATTCTTGTAACACACACGGCATTTCTTAGTAGGTTTTCTTTTATTCTGACTCATTAATTTGGCAATGACTTGTACCAAGTAAACAATATGCAATAGTGACTTGTGATTTTCACAAGTAATAAAAGTGTTGCCAAATTCAGTACACTAGAAATTTTAAACTAAATTAATTATCATATTTAACAGTAACTTTAATCGCATGACGAGTGTAGCTCGTCATTGTGCGGTATGGAATGAAAAACTAATGACGAGCTAGACTCGTCATTTTACCGGAAGAGGTTAATTTATACAAATTTAGATATGTTTACAAGAACAGAAGTTTCTAACTGTAAATTCTAGAAATACAAATACACATTAATTTGAAAAAAGTTTCGTATATGAAAAGTCTTATTATAACTTTTTATTCTGAAATCTTAATTGATGAATATTTTGAAAATGCTCTGTCAAAAATATTTAATTTACCTTTATATGCTGAAAATACAGAGGTCAAGCAGCAAGTTTTTGTAGAATTTTTTTTTCACTAATTTGCTGAAATTTAATATTGTCCTCGTTTCCTCGTTTTGAAGAGTTCTTGCGTGGCTTTAAAAGGAAATCGGTGATCTTGATCCGGAAGGCGCGTTGTAGGGAGCTTGGATGAAATGAGCACTTGGGGATCTCGATTAGACCCTGCCAGGCCAGCAGGCCAGATCTCTCGAACACAGGTTGACTTTTGGGGGGTTTCGTAACTCTGTCTGCAGACGGAGGATGACTGCCATGTTCTTGGTTGATTATCAGAGTAACGTAGCACTGTCTAAGTTCGCTTGGTAGGATATAATTGTTCACGTTTGAGAATCATAGCCATAGTTCATCCAGTAGTATAAATTCAAAAGAAACAGGTAAAATCTCAGGCAGCGAATTTCAGTTCAGCGTAAGTCCAACACGAAAAGTCCCGCAAAAGTGGAATGTACATGAAGTCAAATAATTGTAATCCCCATAGTTTTCTAATCCTGCCGGCTTGTACCGTGGTGCAGAGTTAAGGCGAATGGTAAACAGTCTTTCTTGATTATAATAAGTTTATTAAATCGTCGTTTCTTCTAAAATCAAAACCTGAGCCATTTTCATTGTTCGCGGCGGAGCTAAACGTGGAATAGGTGTTGACAGCTCCATGTCAAATCGCTGACTGAAACTTATCTGTTTGTAAGCTCATCAAATAGTTCAAAAATGCTTCCTGACCGGATTATCCTAAGAGCTTACGCGAGCGTGGGCCTTTTTCATTTATTTTATTATTATAAAAAAGTTCCATTTTTAAAATCGTTTATAACTCTCGTAATTTCCAACTACCCCTTTTTTAGACCTGACATATATATATATATATATATATATATATATATGTATATATATATATATATATATATATATATATATATATATATATATATACATGCATACACACATACATACTGTACCGAGGTTATTTCTCAAGGTGAGTTGCACGTGCATGCATAGCCGTGGGAGGATTTTCCTTGACGAATTTAAGACCCCAATTATTTACGTCAAGTTTAGGGACCCCTGCAGAGAGGATAATTCACGGAATGGCAGCATAACGGTCAAGCTCGCACAGAACTATAAGCGGGAATTATGGGAGCAGGGGCTAAAATGTAATGTCAGCTTGAACAAAAAGGGGCTACTTTAATGAGCCCACCTGCACTCCCGAAGGGCATTTGATGTGGGAAAATTTCCCAAAGAGAAGGGATTGGATAAGAAGAAAAAAAGGGGCGTTGGGACCTGAGGTGAGGTTTTTTTGAAAAAGGAGTGAGAGCGTGGAGTTGGAAGAAGTGGGCAGTCGAGAGAAGTGGAACAGGGATCCACTAGCACCAGCTCGTCCCGTGCACCCGGACCGACACCGCCCCGCTCACCATCACCAACTCGTCCCGTATGCCCGTGAGGAAAGCCCCTGCCTGCTCCCCTGTGACTTTAATGGAGGTAATTTATAAATAATATTTACAGTCATTTGACTTAGGCCTCTGTTAATAATATTAATTCCTTATAAAGAATTGTGGGATAATTATAATGTAAATAGAAGATATAAATGATTGATTATTATAACCAATGATATTTTTGTAAATAAATGTATAGAATAAATGTCTGAATCTATATAAAGTATTATATTCATTCTGTGTTTCCCCCTTGTAACGAACACTGGTGTATTGGTTGTATGTACATTACAACACACACACACACACATATATATATATATATATATATATATATATATATATATATATATATATATATATATATGTACGTATATATGTGTGTGTGAGAGAGAGAGAAAGAGATAGTGTGTGTGTGTGTGTGTGTGTGTGTGTGTAGGATTAGGTGTCTAGGGGTGTCGTTAGACAAATTCGTTGACAGACTAAATTAACAATAACAAACATTTAATGACGTAACAACACAAAAAACATTTAAGCACAATGACAAATAGTTAAACAACGGTGAAGACGCGGTATAGACAAGACTTTCTACTCAAAGTTTAACATAGGCAAGACACCCTACTCGGTTTTTAATAAATTGAGGGAGCTCAAGTACCAAGGGTCCTTCACTCGACCTCATCACTTCTTCTCCACAACTCCAACTCGAATGTCCGTCTGTCGTTCCGTACTTACCCCACTTAGGGGTACTTTGAGGGCGCGACCTTGCGAGGATGCGCTACACTAAATTCCTACACACACATATATATATGTAATCCAATAATTATAAAACTGCTGGACATTATAGCCCGTATTATTTTTACTTGCCCGTGCTACTGGGAAAGAAGAAACCTAATCAGCTAACAGTAATAAAGAATGCAGTTGGGCCATTGAAAGAGAACTGCACAAGTCTAATTAAAACTTTATTTTAAAGCTACAAAAACGGACATTATCGTTAAGTAGGATGGATATCATTAAATCATCGTTTCTTTTAAAAGCAAAACCTGCGTCATTTTCATTGTTTGCGGCGGAGCTAAGCGTGGAATAGGTGTTGACAGCTCCATGTCCACGCGCTGACTGAAAATTATCCGTTTGCAAGCTCATCAAATAGTTCCAAACCGCTTCCGCCTGACCGGATTATCCTAAAAGCTTACGCGAACTTTGGTCGTTTTCATTTATTTTATTATTATAAAAGAATTCCCTTTTTAAAATCGTTTATAACTCATGTAATTTCCAACTACCCCTTTTTTAAACGGCACATGTCGAATTAAAACTTTATTTTAAAGCTGCTAAAATGGACATCTTTACTGGTCAACGACAGACAAGAGAAAAGACACAAAAATCACTCTGCTCGAACAGAGATGGACCCAAGAGCGAATGCAGAAAGAATTTTTCCAAGGTAGAAGAAACTTACTCAGTGAATTAAGTGTTAAGATCAGGAAAACACGCGGAGCCATTTGCCGGCTGGAAAAAGTGTTGTATATACAGAAAATTTAGATCTATAGGACAGAAAGGTTTGGGAATTGTATTGAAAGAATTTTAAGTTGAAGATACTCCTTTGATTAAGATATTTAGAAGCTGGGAAAAAGATTTTAAGGAATTAGAATGGGAGAGAAGAAGATTTTAAGGAAATATTATAGTTAAATAATTTTTATATATTATATATATATATATATATATATATATATATATATATATATATATGTATGTGTGTGTGTGTGTGTGTGTGTATATACAAATGTATATATGTTTATATATTACATTATACATATATAATACATATACTACAAATATATACATACATTATTTGAAATGTAGCTTATATAAAAATGTTTTACATATCTTTATATATTAACATAATAATTTCTAAATACATATATAGATAATCATGCTACAAATCTAAAAACTTTTCATTGCTTATCATTACGTAGTATTCAACTGAATAGGATTGACTCAGAAAATGATTTCTAATTCTTTCTTCATATGAATAAGATGCAAGCCAATCAATGAGCCTCTCAAGATCGAAGTCGCTCTTCAGTGTTCACGCTATTGTGCCTAATTAGTAGAAACTTCGCTAAACTTCTTGACATATAACAAAGATTTTTATAACTAATGAAGTCTTTTGACACAATATGGGAATGTGTGTTTAGCAGAACAACTATTTCAGATCCGAGATTGAAAAAGAAAAGTTACGAGGTTTTTCTTTAGAGATTCTTTTTTTATTCATTTAAATATGTCATCAAGTATATATAAATATATCTCACAGTATGGAATTTTACACGTATTACATCCAAAACTTCTTAACATGAACTAGATTATTATAACTAGAAGTCTATTCTGACACAATAAAACAAATTATTTCAGTAAGATTATAGCCATCTAACACTATTTCAGAAGAAGTCACCAATGAATTTGAATTGTTTTTGTTGAAGAATAAATCAGATTCTTCGATTGGAGGTTTTTTAGATATACTTTTTTATTCCATGTAAATAGATTGTCATCAAGGGTATATATAAATATATCTCACAGTGGAAGAAATTTTACACAGAATAATTACATCCAAACTTATTAACTATGAACTTTTTCCCGTTAGATTATTATAACTAGAGAGTGCACTATTCTTCGAACTAAGTAAAACAAATTATTTCAGTAAGATTATAGCCATCTAACACTTGAATTATCAAAACGCCTGAAGGGAAGTCATCAATGAAGGTATAGCGACTGGTTACTGCTCCCTCTTGACTCCATAAAAAAATGAAGGAATAAATCCACTCTGATTCTTCGAACTTAACAGGAAGTTTATTTAAACAGCAAAAAAAACATAAAAAATAAAGGCTGTACAAAGTTACAACGGTACATAGATTGTCAATAAAGGCTATACAACGTTACAGAAGGTTAAGTTCGGTAGCGGGCGTTAAAGGGGGGAAGCTCGTACTGTTGATCGAGTTAACTGCCGGAGAGTCGAAAGTGGTCGCCTTCGGAGGGAAAACTGCTGGAACGTGCAAACGCTTCGCTCCTTGAGGGCTCTGCTCCGGTATTTAAAGCGCATACGGCTGCGGAAAGCGGGCGTGGCCACACGCAGAAATTTGCATTTCTGGTGCCAGCCACGGTGATGCCACACGCCTTTTATATAATATAAATTTTTAGACTTATACCGATGATATTTTTTAATATGTGTAGAAACCGGAAATTTAAAATAGTGTCTTTCATTCCTATGATATAGGAACTTAAAATTTAGATCATTATTTCCCAAAATTTTTTTCTTAGGGTGTTTTTAGTATACTGAACACCTTTTAACCCCTTCCGGTAAAATGACGAGTCTAGCTCGTCATTAGTTTTTCATTCCATACCGCACAATGACGAGCTACACTCGTCATGCGATTAAAGTTACTGTTAAATATGATAATTAATTTAGTTTAAAATTTCTAGTGTACTGAATTTGGCAACACTTTTATCACTTGTGAAAATCACAAGTCACTCTTGCATATTGTTTACTTGGTACAAGTCATTGCCAAATTAATGAGTCAGAATAAAAGAAAACCTACTAAGAAATGCGGTGTGTGTTACAAGAATCAAATTAAAAGTGAGACTACTTGGCGGTGTAAACAATTAAGAATTCCTTTGCACTTTGTTTTGAAAAGTACCACTAGCTTGAAGACTATTATCTGTATACCTTATTAATGTTTTGCTTTGATATTTTCTTAATTTTACTGTTTCTGATATTATTTAACACTATGTAAAAAGTGGATTTTAATTAAGAATATGTAAGAATTGTAAAATGAAACAAGTTTTTTAAATAAAAATTAAATGGCTATTTCATGCACAGTTTTTCATTATTAAATCATACCGGAAGGGGTTAATGAAACCTAAGAAAAATAACTAATATAAATTGCTTTTAAAATAGTAATATTATACGTTCAGTCTTGTTTTCTTAATAGTAACGTAAAAGTAAAATATAAATAAAACATCTTGATAAAATAATACTTTTTCAAGTTATTACTTTGTGTTTTAAATTATAAATTTCTTGTTTTCAATACCACTAAGGAGATGGTTGAACTTGATGAGAGTATATTTAAATTCAGCTCTATATCTGCAAGATTCGCAAGTCTTCCAGGGCATTAATTTCAAGCCGGTTTAATGTTTTTTTTCGTGATGGGCTCATAACTGCACTAAACCCACGTTCTACTCAATAGGCAGACAGGAATACAGTTAAGAGCTTCTGTACATTGACCCATAACGAAAGATATCAAATGTTTTTGAAACCAGAATTTGTAGGATCCTTGTTTAAACGGAATATTTCAATAAGGTGATCTTTCATTGGTATGTAATAATTGTTTGTGAATTATCTTGCTTGTGTTCAACCCAATCGAAGATAACCAAGTGAAATATGTTTGGTAATTTCTTCCTGAGGTCGTAATAAAGATCCGTTGACGATAAGCAAGTAAATTTTCATTTCGTTTTAGGTGAAAAGCCAAATTAATAGTTATACGTTTATTTATTGCTATTTATTTTAATTCTCGTATAAATGAAAGTGGTTAAATATATTATTTTATACTAAACCTTTGGTGAACCCCCAAAACGTAGCCCACGCACCAACAAATTAATATTATTAACCACCTATTTCCGTATGTCTTTAGCCCGAGTAACAATACACTTACCACGTAAACCTCCTCACTCAAAAACACACCCTTTATTTCTCTGCAGGAGCCACTTAGGGTCTACTGATTGAGATCTGTGTATGCAACATTTTTCTTTATTGAATTCATACTCTTTATTATTGTTAATGTCATGTAGATTTATGTCATGAGTAATATCCAGTATACAAATAAATCAATACAATGAAATAACACAAAGTTTATATATAATCTATACATATATTTGAATGTCAATAATTAGTCTGTTACTAGTTCTTTGTTTGTTTTTGTGAAAAAATATGTATTAAATATATTATTTTTTAAACTGAATTATTTAAACTTTTCAAGGCGGGATGTTCCTACATATTCCCTTTGATCAGGGCCGTAGCTAGAAATTATTTTCGGAGGGGGACCAAGGGAGAAAGACATCTTTATTTGTGAATGATACTTCAATTGATGTAAGGAAAAGAACTGCATTTTCAGAATACAATACCGAAAATACAGTGTTGTATTTCCGGCCAACGGCCTAGCAAAACTTTTATGGTATCAGCGTTTTTTTTTTTCTAAGAGAATAACTGTCCTTGTTCATTAACAGCTAGGCAGATAGCCCATAAACACACAAACGTAGGACATTGTCTATCAACAAAATGGTCTTTCAAAGTTTGGGGGGGGAACTGTCCCCCAAATCCCTCCCCCTGCCTAAGGTCTCGCCTTTGATACAGACGGGAGTCTACTATTCACATCTGAGAACAACTTCATTGATATTGCCACGTCGTAAAACAAATAGCCGAAATAATGGTTCTTTTCAGTGTGAGTCAAAAATTCACCCTAAGATAACAGAGTTGATAACAAAGTTAAATGCAAGCTAACTGCATTGATTCTTTGCCTTAATCGTGATTAACCGTTTGAGTCTCAAGCAGCGTGATCGCGTTGTTCAGTTACCAAACACAAGGATCCCATTCCTTGTAATTAAATTTTAATTATAATTTAATCTTGGTTACTTAATCTGGTTTTTTGTGTGATCCATGGTTTTTTTTCTTCAGTAAGTAAATAATTTTAAATTTATGAAATCAAGAAGTATAAAAGTGGGCACTTTACGTTCACATTTTGCCTGTTGTTTTCGCTTTTGTTATTGCCTGGTGATGCCTGTTGCTCGTCGTGTTTTTGCTCCAATATAGTTTTTTCCCCCATCAGGTAAATTACATAATGCCACACTTGCCAGAATGTTGAATTTGAAGCTTTAGTTTAGTATTATCTACGAACTGTTTTGAATGTTTTGTTTAACTGTTTTATTTAAGTTGTTTTTGAGAAAGGAAAAATAAACTTTGATGTTTTTGAGCTTGCTGATAGTTCCTTTGAAACACATATTCCGAGCGTTGTGGACCACTGATGATGCGCCATCGACTGTCAAAGTCACTCGTGCTCAGATTTACTAATGCAAGTACATCACACAGTGTTGTGGTGTAGTACATTGCTGTTGTTATTTCATAGTCATTTATAACCCAAAGTTGCTTTATATCGTCTTTAATTACAGTATAATACCACTGATCTATATTACAATGTTTAAATATAGAACAAATGACAAGGAAATATGCAATATATATATATATATATATATATATATATATATATATATATATATATATATATATATATATATATATATATATAAAAAATTAAAAAGTAAAAGAAGCACTCCACGTGCTATTCCCCCCCAAAAAAATTGCCAATGTCCAAGAGAACGCTGCATTCTTTTCCTTCCTTCTTTCTACTCAGGCAACCCTAACTTTTTGCATTATCCTGTGCTGATGTGTTCATTGTTCCATTGTCCTTTTTACAATACGTCCTTCCCCGGCTCTGACCAGGAGTACCGGGACTCCAAGGATGGTCCTAAATCGCCGTCTGGAGACCAATCACAATTCTCCAAAACTTGGTGAAGTTTAAGTGCAATTATTTTCACTGGCCACACCACACGCTTCCTGGAGTCGCGAAAAAAACTTGGGCCTTCAACCCACAACGTGTGAGTGCGGCGAGCAAATCAGTTTCGCAAACCTTATGTCAAATATAGCTGCACTCTCACACACAGCTTCTCTTTTTATGTAAATAATACATTGTACTATAGGCACACTATTATAATAATTGTGCAGTTTTGAAGCATATATGTTTAGAATATAAAATAAAAATAGAAGAAGTGCTATCGAGCTTGGGATTTATCGACATAAAATAAAAGAAGCACTTAGAGTGCTGCTTGGGTCTTTTCATACCCATGTAGATACAGCGAGGTGGCACTGTTCGAGATTCTTCAACAGTGTTTTTTCAAAAGCCTCTGGGACTCAAACGGTTAATAATAGTAGTTCTGTCTCTCCTGTATGATTGCTGAATAGTGAACAGTAGGAGAAATAGGTACTTGGTGCATATTTCAACCAAGCCCGTATTTTTGAGGTTTTCATATCTTGGCTGAAATATCAACCATCCGTCCTCAAAAGGTTAAAAGAATTGCATCTCACTCTTTCATCAATAAGTTTTTAAGAAACTCCTCTCTTTAATTTTCTTGCATCTCATTAAAATTATCTATGCAAAATTCAAATACTTTTTTAATATATTTTTCCCGCAACAGAATGTTTAAATAATATAACACGTTCTTTAATAAGAAGTTCTGATAAGATATTTTTGTAAATATCACTCGTTAAATCCTTAATTATAAAGAATTCCCTTAATTATTTTTTGTCAATACTTTTATTATAAATATATAATGTAGTGAAAAGTTTAATGATCAATAATAGAAATTTTGACATAGAATAATTTAAATAACTACCCATGGCACAGTTTAATTATGTAAAAGCATTCATTCTAGCAAAATCAAACAATGTTTGAAGCAATTTTATATTTTATAGCATAATATTGTTTAAATATATTTTAAGAAATTTTATTAATTTAAGTGTACATTCTTATGTGTTTTCGTAAGAATTATTTACAGAAATCTTTTTCCATGTATGTGGAATATGCAATTTTCCATGTTATAAATGTAAAACTTAATTTTTTAAGATTTCAACAGACAACATCTATTTCTTCCGATGAAAAAAGATCTGACGGGAATAACTTTTGAATTCCTTGAACGCGGATTAAGTTCAACAAATTTTATTATTTTGTAAGATGCATCATCAGGATTATCATTTGCACATTATCTTCAAAGCTCAAAGTTAGTTCCTTTTCTCAAGGTAACAGTATGTTTGTGCATAGCTCAAATACTACCGTCTGGTGGATATTAAGTATTATTGTACATTATACTGATATTTTTTATAACAAAGATATTCCATTCTAAATCGATATTTTTCACATCATATTAATAATAGACATTCATTTTTGTTTTCTAAAAAAGAACTTTTAAAGTACTGTTACAACTGCAAATGAATGTGCCGATATGTATATGTTACACTAATGTAAAAATACACACCTGTAGCTACTATGTTCATTAAATTGAGATATTTCTTGTGATCAAGAATGGAGATACTTACCTATATGTTACAAGAGTCCTAACTGAACTCTTGAAGTTTTATAAAAACAAGAATAAAAAGAATTTTGAGTCTTTAGAGATCTGTTATAAAATATTTGAAACAATCATTATGATATCGTAGCAATGAATCTTGTGAAAGTAATTCAGACATGTTCAAAATGATCAAGATTTCTTTTAAAACCTAAGCAGTGAAATTTTTTCCCTGATATAATACTTTTTCACTTTGTAATTAAAAAGAAATGCAATCTTTTGAAATCAGCTTAGACTCTATATAAACATAGCTTAAATTTTCAGAAAAACCAAACCTTTTCTTACGTTTGATATTTTGTAGCTAATGCGCCTAATGATTTTAAATAAATCAATATTTTCTGCATTTTTATTGAGATTTAATTCTTTAAAAAATCTCAGTTCTACTTAAGCCTCTTCTTTTTTTCAGTTTTCCTATTAGATGAGATTAACGAGCCAGTTATATGATAATCACATCTATTGCATCTTAAGTTTTTATTGGCAATTTGTTATCTACTTACCTTCCTTACCTGAATCGATTTTCATCGCAGATTCTTTGATACCAATCTTTTGGTGTTCCGAAAATAAGAGGAAAAAAATGTATGTCTCACAAAGGAATTCGATAATCGATTTGAGTTATCAGAGAACCAAGTTATTTGATTCTGCCCAGTAAAAAAAAATATTTTGAACAGGTTTATTTGAAACAAAAGGAACACATAAGAAAATCGAACTGTATTTTCGAATTGAAATATGATACAAGCATTCCTCATTTTACGACCAACCAACGTTACTGCGTTCTGACGACTACGTTGTTAAGCAAATTGGTCGATAAACAAGGAGCTGACGCTGGGAATATAGAAGCGTTATCTTTTTATATAAAATTCTTTTGTTCGTATGTTTGTAATAGAACTCCTCCTAAAAGGCTGGACTGATTTTGATGAAATTTTGTGTATGTAATTAAGTTGATTCGAGAATGGTTTAGATTCACAATTTGATCGTATAGAAAATGTTTTTTTTATTAAATGCCAGAATTGCGCGCTTATTGAGATTATTATAACACCGTTCGAAACCCTTCGCTGCCTACCTGTCTGTGGCGCAGTGGTCAGCGGTAAGGGCTTCAGTACTAGAATTCCCAGGATCAAATCCCCTCACAGGTGATGTGGGAATTTTAATTTAATCTAATTACGCTTGTAATAACTGTACACGTAGTGGCATCAAGTATTTTTAAAATAATTTTTTTCTTGCTTTTCCATCAAAACGGTCCAATTTATAATTTATTTTAAAACATTTACAATTTTTGGATTTACAGTGTTAAAACAAGACAACGTCTGTCGGGTCTTCTGTTTTTAACTTAGTATTACTTAGACTATCTTTTGAACACTTTGAGGTATTATTTTGTTGATAAATTGGGTAGATAACTTACAGGAATTTTATTGTGTCTGTATGAGAATTTTTTTTTTCAATATTCGGATTTTTCTAAACTTAAATTTAGTTTTAATATTGAAACTAAAGGCGAAATTTAAAGCAGAATTATTAAAATATATATGAGAAGACGATTTGTAGTAATATATGAAAAGTAAATTAGCATTAGCAAGTACCATTTTCAAAATTACCAGACTATTTTATAAAAATGAATGTCTTATATATATAACAAATTTCAATGGGATAAATTTACTTATACATCAATTTGTGTATGTATAAAGTTTTATAATTTTTATTAATAATTTTTAAAAAAGATTTTTAACTATCCACCATCCTTTTAATAGGAGGATAAACATAAAAGATCAAATCTACAAAATTACAGTGTTTGACCATGCAATAAAGTTAAGGCCAAAGAAAGATATTTTCTGAACTTTAACTATAAATGACCAATTTTGTAGATGATGTACAAGAAAATGGTGTGTCCCGACTTTATTGAGGGTTATATCTTTAATCCCTATCTTTAATTCCCTAACTAAAAACAAGACATTAGTTATTTGCGCACAAACTCATAGTTTAATCATATTATGTAACTGACTAAGCATTAGAAAGTTTTAATTATCGGCACAGTCGCAGTTAAATGCTCTAAGTTATAAGACATATCTGAATAATATAATAATTTTTCACTATTGAATAAATGGTCAATTAAATGAAATGGGGTGTTATAAAGATCATTTACGTAGATATTGTTTTCATAAATGTTAATCAGTTCGGAATTAATTTTTCCTCCAAGTTCCTTAAACTATATTTCCTCTTAGTTACACAAAACACACAGCATTTTCAGTGTTTCTAAATGCATTTTGGTATTTATTAAATGTCCCAAACGAAAAAAAAGAAAGAGGAAAACTTAAATAACTATGAATATTTTTTACAGTTAGAAGGCAATGATGTAAATGTCATAATATTTACGATACACGAGGACTTTTAAAAATACAAATCAATTTAACTTTTTGTTAATACCAAAATTTAATTCATTGTATTCATATATAAATCATGATTAGTTTTTCTATGCATGAACAATCACGTACAAACTGTATTTGGGATGTATAAAAACAAAATCTTTCTTATACAGGGTGTCTCAAAAGTGACAGGTATATTTGATAAATCAATAAAAAAATAAATGGACAGTGATAGAAATACACAGTTTATTGCAATATGCTTATTGCAATAGCCAGATATTAATTTTAAAAATACAATTATAGTTAACATAGCTAGTTTTCAGATATAATGTCATTACAGATGCGAGCGCATACACACACATACATACATACATACATACACGCGCACATACACACGCACACACACACACACACACACACATATATATATATATATATATATATATATATATATATATATATATATATATATATATATACAGGGTATTTCAAAAAGGACTGGTATATTTAAAAAATCAATAAAAACTAAACGGTCAGTAATAGAAATACACAGTTTATTGCAATATGCTTGGGACAATATTAAATTTTCATTCAGACAAACTTTCAAAATTAGTTACAATGTTCCATAACAGATGGCGCTGCAATCTGGAAAAATCTAAACTACGATATTTTCCAGGCTCAGCAATAATATGGCTTATACTCAGAACGAAATTATCAGAAACTCGTGTAAACGTCTCAGACGGGATGGCTTCACATGCAGAACAGATGTACTGCTCCAATTATTCAATTGTTTCTGAATAGTGGCGGTACACCTAGTTTTACAAGAGTACCCACAGACAAATATCGTAGTTTAGATTTTTCCAGACTGTAGCGCCATCTGTCCTGGAATATTGTAACTAATTTTGAAAGTTTATCTGTCTGAAAATTTAATATTTTTTCAAGCATTTTGCAAAAAACTGTGAATTTCTATCGCTGTCCATTTAGATTTTATTAATTTTTCAAAACTACCCGTCATTTTTGAAACACTCTGTATATATACACATATATATGTATATATGTATGTATCTATCTATCTATCTATATATATATATATATATGTATATTTATATATATATATATATATATATATATATATATATATATATATATATATATATATATATATATATATATATACACACATACTATATATAATATATATATATATATATATATATATATATATATATATATATATATATATATATATATATATATATATATATATATATATATATATATACTTATATAGAAATATATATATATATATATATATATATATATATATATATATATATGCCTGCGTAAGTTTGTCTGCCTGAAAATTTACTATGGTCCCAAGCATATGGCAATAAATTGTTTATTTCTATCACTGTTAGTTTAGTTTTTATTGATTTTTGAAATATACCGGTCATTTTTTAAACACCCTGTATATATTAGTATATGTGTTTGTGTGTGCGTACAAAAAGGTATTAAGTTTAGAAAAAAAACAAATTGGAGATTTTTATAACATCCTTGTGTTTTTATTTTACAATTGGAGGATTCGGTGTTGCGCTTTTTCTTTCAAAATAACTAAAATTATTTCTAGCCTAATGGCTTAATAGTCATTAATTATTAATAATATTTACACTAAATGAACTTTCATTGCAATTTAATTTCGAATAATAACAGAATTTCTGAAAAAACAGAGAGAGTATCATCTTACTCTAGAGTGGAAAACAAGAACTCAGTCACCAAGATTTTAGTTTCCTTGAAAAGTGTCAATACTGATAAGGGATCTTGTTCATTCTTTAAAACATTGGTATCATACATCTCTACATACCCAAGAATCAACAATTGACTCTCTTTATTATCTAAGAGTCATCTTGTAGAAAAAACTATACTTATGTTATGATGTGATACTACTTTTATCGATCTTTCGGACTGTAAAAATAATGTTATGTTGGCCTAGTGTTTGAGAAAGAAGAAATTTAAACTCATTAAAAATATATATGGACAAATATGTCTTGATTAAAGGATTTTATATATTAAATGCCTAAGGAATACAACTAGAATACAACTTATCATTTGTAGATATCGAAAACTCCTCTCGACTCGGCGTCGGCCCTAAAAAAATTGTGATGAGGTGATTTAGATCAGTAATATAATTGATTCATTCATACAAGAAGTAAAATGCTCGGGATCTAAATCTGACCTTATCACATCTTTGTAAAGAGACAGAGGACCATAAATTTATATTTTACGGATATTGTTGTCTTGTACGGTGGTCTCGGACGGGGTTCTGATCCCAGTCCCAGATTAGAATCCCGTCTCCGTACTTGACGTTAAATAAGAATGTACCTTTGTGGAGTATTTATGAGTCCCTAAGGGAAAGTGCCCAATTAGGAGGGATAAGGTTTTTCACGTTGGCGGTCTCAAGGCGGGGTTTAAGCAGATCAATGAGATTCTTACAACTATCCCGATTGGACGATAAGAAGGAGGAGGGAACAAGGTTGAAATAAATAAATATGAAAAATCTAAAAAATTAAGAAGGTGTTCGGAGGTCCCAAGAAAGGTTCAATAGTCGAGACGAAGAGAGAAGTCCGACAGAAGAGGTTCAGAAGTTCGACAGAAGGTGTTCGATAGTCCAGACGAGGAGAGAAGTCCGACGTAACGAGTTCGAGAGTCCAGCCAAGTCCGACGTCAAGTGTTCCTACATCAAATAGCACGGCCGCACCTCAAACACTCAGGAGGAAACCCCGGACCAGATGGACGAAATATCCATAGATACCCATCAACCAGCAGTGTTCCGGGCACACCATTTTCACTCCCCAAAGGTACCCCTTTTACATCCATTTTGAAATTGAGATTAGGTCCTTTCTCTATTTACAAAATTACTTAAGTATTAATAAAATTGTCAAAACTAATTTAGAAGATGTTGACAAAGCTTATTTTATGAAAATTAGCATCAGTTTTGTATGTACATAGATGTATATATATTATAATAAATTTATTTTTTTATATTAAGCTAGTTTCGGATGCTGTTAATTTAGCTTTTAGTTTATCTTCACATTTATGTCTGTAGTTTCTCAGAACCTGTGGTTAAATTTAGTACAAAAAATACTTTTACACAACGCAATCAAAATAAAATCACCACTATACAATTGATCACAAGTTGATACTCAAATATAAACGAGGACTACACGACAATAAGAGATTTGAAAAAAAATTTTCAATTTTACAACTCCTCTTCAACCTCCACTCAAAATACAGTTTCTTGGAAATTGTAAATTAATTTTACAATTTACACTAAATCACAAATTTGTGATGAAAATCACACTCAGTTTATTTAATTTGTGATTAAGTGAATGTTTCAGTCTATTTAGTATGAATGTTATGTGTTTCCTTTGTGTTTTCTTTGTTAATTCAATTAGATTTTAAATATTAAATTTTGTAAAATTTTTCCTCAAAATGTTGTTTTTGTTTATGTATCAATTTGTTGAGTCACGATCCCCTCGCCAGATTTCAAACGCCACGCTGCAAGCACGCCACGCACGCAAGCTGCAAGCACGCCAATTTCGCCAAATGTGGTTGAAGCACCAACAAGATCCATGATTAGAAACAGGAGAGTGGGCTAAGAAGAGGAGTTGAAAAATGGCGTTGATTTTCCTTCTTCTCGTGTCGCTCCAAAAAATGTCTATCCCGCAAGCAGCGGATGCCAGCAGAGTTCACCCTCTTCTCTTCTCTAGTAACAACCTTGTCCTCTAAAAAATCAGACTGCCCCCAGGGAGAAAAAAAGAGGTCCCTTCAAGAACTGAGGGGTCAGAATCCTTCCAAATCAACGGGCCCTTCTATTGGTTGGGAGAAGTCTAAAGTTTCTTCTGGTCCTGTTCTGTATGTCTTTGATGAATCTTACGAGAAGGGGTTAAAAAAAGGCTGAACCGAATGTAACTTATTGTTACACGGACATCAGGCAATTCATATTTAAAATATTTTAATACATACGGAGCTATAAAAAATAAAAGCTACCACATTAATGAAAAGTTTAATGAAAAATACCTATCATTATGTAATTAAAAGGAACTGGATTGATTGAAATAACCTCTGAATTGAAATCAAAGATAAATGACGTTCTCATATTAGGTTACATCTTCGATATGCCTCTAAAATCAATTTATGGTAATGCTTAAATTAATAACTTCGTGTAACATCAGCTCTTAATGAAAAATCATTTATCAATTAGAACCATTAACCTTTCAATCTATATTAACTGAGGCTAAAGAATGCTATTCATTAAAACTGAAGAATTGCTACAGTTATGCCCTTTAAACGTGTAGGCTCATTAATAAATAATGACTTCATTTCCAAAGACCTCAAATCCATTATCACCTCGTGTTTATTATCTCCTATGAAACATAACATTTCGGAAATTAATTGGTATCACAAAGTCATAAACTTAGTTGACTTTTATAAAAGATAACAAAATGAGTAGAGAGGCCACAACAGCTTACATTGACAAGCTATAGGGAATATAAATCTAAGTGATAGCGCTTTAAACGTAATTATCTGTCAAATACTATTTTAAGATAAATTGATAACCATTTAATAAAGATAGTAAATTAAGGGGGAACCTTATTTCGGCGAAGAAGAAATTCAGTTAGCTAGCATTTAACTTCTTAATGAACCTTAGAAAGAGGGTCATAACTTTTTAAGCAATCATTCACGTTCCTTTCGAGAAAATGAAATGAAATTTGACGTAACTACTTTTATAAGATTAATATATGAAGCTATATGTTCGGGTATGTAATGTCGGATAATATATGTTGGAGAATTATGTATATAATTGAGGTGATTCAATCATATCAAAAAAATATAAGAAAGTTTTGTTGCAAGGAATTAGTTGATATATGGAATCAAACATCATACATGGTAATGTAGTTAAGAAGAGAGGGTCACAAGAAGTCTTATAAATGATAAGAAATGAATTATGACTCTTCAAAGAGTTTAAGATTGCTAGGAGATAAGAAATGTGTCTGCAATAATGACACTATGGTTGAATAAGGGTTTGTTCAAGATTTACAGGCGCCGGCTAAGAATAGGGTCTGGCAGTAGGTCGTGTTACAAACTAGTGGTTTTATGATCATGGGGGGAACGGAATCTAAGGCAACGAATAAAGAAGCAAGTGTGCCAATTGAATTTTGCTTTCTGAAAGAGGGGCTTAATTAATTCAATAAAATGAGATCTCCAGGAGGAGGAGTCGGTCGGTAGAGAGAGTAGTAGAGGAAGTGAGGAGGAAAGGAGAAGTAAATGCAGCGAGGAAGTATTGAGAGCTCGACAGAGCTTGACACTGACTTAAAGACGAGAAAGGAGAGGGGTTCCCCTTTAAGCAAGAGGGAGAATTTGACTAGAAGGAAGAAGGAGGAAGAGAGAAAATTAATTATCTCATGAAATAACTGGTCAAGAGACCCGATCCAACTCCTCCATACGAAGCAGTCGAAGAGAATTGAGAGCTTCCTCTGCATCTGCAAGCCTAGCTGTCCAGCGAAAACGCCACTGCGCCCCTAATTCCCAGAATACCATAGAACCATTGAATCGACCTCCTGTCTACGAATTAAGGCCCCACCTGCTAATGATCAGTGAGTTGATGCTTCATCCATTGGAAGTATCAGACTTCTTTTGATTTTATGATATTTATGAATATAGCAGTTTCTCTCTTCGGAAAGTAACTAATTTATGTAAGCAAAATATATTTTATGATTTGATTTAGTAATTCATTGTGTTAAAAGATTTTAAATGAATTTGATAACATTTATTGCACGTAGGATCTTAAGTTGTAAATAAAGGTGTAAATGAATTTTTGTTAATTTGTTAATTCTTGAATCAGCTTTTATATTTTTGACAGTATCATTTGTTCTGGTACCATGAAAACTGTTGGTAGCCACTCAAGAGCCTGTGGTTAAACTTTTAATTAAAATATTTACATAACACAATCCAAATACTTTTAGTCTTGTACTAAGTAATACTCATCACTATATTGATATCAGGTAACTACCTAAAATTGGAGATAGCTACACGACAATGTACGCTGGGAAAAGGTATATTCTTTTGGCTTAGAAGACAATTATATTTAACATTAAAACGGTGGGATATTTCGACCTATCTAAAACCGCAGACCGGGTCAATCTTACCCCTATTAATATGAATCCTTGTAATTATTCAAAAATTCCATTGTATTTATACGTAATAATATTTATTCGTTTTTATACATTAAAACTATTATAACAATCGATAAAAAAATAGTAAGATATTGCAATATCGAAAAGTATGTGTAGTTTGAAAAATATATAGACAGCTATAATGAAATTATTTAGTTTCTTACAAGTCAAGGTTCCTTACACAGTTCAGACGCAGTTTGAGCAACTTGTATAAATATATGTATGTATGTATGTATATACATATATATATATTTATGTATATATATACATATATATGTGTTTATGTATGTATATATATGCATGTATGCATGTATATATGTATACATATATATATACATATATATATATATATGTGTGTGTATGTATGCATGTATTTATGTATGTATATATGTGTGTGTATATATATGTATATATGTATGTGTATATATATGTATATATGTAT
>CM063505.1:95783425-95800925 GCA_032207245.1 Pardosa pseudoannulata | reverse complement strand
CATTCATGCATATACACACAGAGAAAAAGATAATATAAGTTCACTCTCTACTGTGGAAAATTCAGAACTCAGTTATCGAGATCTAAATATCCTTGCCAAACTTTAATAATGTAAAGTGGAAAGTAAAAACTCCCATGAAACAACAGTTCACCCACTTTATCATCTTTAAAGAGTCATATTGCGGACAATCCATTACCAGATATATGGCCACGTATCTATCTCGATTCCGGATATCTTCAAATAGAGAAATACTTAAAAATTGATTTATCATCTGCCAGAGAAACAAAAGTATCGTTTACGTATTTATCTTGACTGTTATGGCAACAAATAAGTTATATATATATTCTCCAAGAACACATTCTATTACAAAAAACTGTTTATTTTATACCCTCTATCTTCCTTTAAAATTTTGTCAGAACCCTGCATATATAGACTTAGAGTTACTAATAATCAAATACATTTATACAAATCTTAGTTAAATTTAATGGAGGTTTTATTCTATTTATTATAAGTAATAGTCATCTGTGAAAACTATTCACAAAGACACTATGAAATCCAGTAAAAATTAAAATTAATTTCTTATTTTATGCCAAAGTTTGTTACCTAAGCAAATATTGAACTATCGTGTAGATGGTAATTAAAAATCAACATCAAAGTATTTTGGCTTATCCTTCTTCCAAAAAATATATCAAGAATTTTTTTTCGCCAGATTACTGAAAAGTTAAGATTTAATGCGTTTGGATTACGCAACCGAAAAAAAATATTTTTCTTTAACAAATTTGTCAAAAGATTAAAAATTTGAGATAAATCTTATGAGGATGAATTTTAATGCTCCTGTCACTTTCAAACACCTTAAAAAGTTGTGTATAAGATTACAAAGAATCCAACAAACATAAATTCCTACAGCTCTCGTATGTTTAAATAGTTACGTGTTGAAAATATTAAGGAGACCTGTAGTAAGAAATAAAAATTAATAAAATATAATAAACAAATAATTTTAATTCTTTTATAGGAGCAATTTGTTGGAAATGTATAAGAAAAATACATTGACGTAGCAAATGTGAATCAAAGGGCTTGGTTTTGAACTTTTTGCAGAACGGGATTTCATTTTATAAGATTTGGTTTGGGTTTGGAGTGCTATGGTCTACTTTTCGGAACACGGGGGCTGCTGAGACCGGGACCTACTGCTTAAAGCCGATTCCGAAAGGCTATGAACATCCCTGCCACATTGGGATTCGAACCCACGAACTTCGGTTCCGAAGATCAGAATCCTAACCATTCGACCATCGTTCGGCCATTTTATAAGGGCTTTCTTATTAAAGCTGATTCTATGCCACAGCAAGCACTCATACAAATTGTGGAATTCAAACTCATTGGCTGTAGTATCGAAAAGAGGCGCATTCTAAGATACACTGGTGAAATAAATTAAGAGAATTTGCATATTTTATATTAGAAAAAACACTGCTTCTAGATAACAATGCAAATTCTCTAAGGCAAATATGTAAGCGTACAAGTGTGTATAGGCGGAGCAGGCAGAAAAACAGGCTTTATAATCTCGTGGAGGGTAAGAAGAATAGCGTTCGCTAGCATGCCTCGGGGAATTTCTTGGTGTTATCTTGCATCAATCGGAAATATTCACATCTGAACAGTAAAATGAGTAATCCTTTCTGACAAGCCTAACACAGACATTACAAATCCCAAGACACCATTCGCAACAGATCATTTAATCAATCGAGCATTTTAATTACAGAGAAACCAGTCCCTTAACATATAAAACTTATTCACAACTACCACAAAAACAATTTTCACCAAGACAAGCTTTACAATATCTTTTAAAGAAAAGAAGTATATACATAAACAAAATAAATTCGTTTAACTGATTATATATAATTTTTTAATTATTTAGGGAATATATCCACTAAAGTAACTAATTTGAATAAGCAAAATATATTTTATGATTTGATTTACTAACTCATCGTGTTAAGTGATTAATTTCATAAATGAATTTAATGACGTTTATTACACGGATCTTTAGTTGTAAATAATGGTGTAAATAAATTTTTGTTAATTGTTAATTCTTGAATCAACTTTTATATTTTTGCCAGTATCATTTGTTCTGGTACCATAAAAACTGTTGGTAGCCACTCAAGAGCCTCTGGTTAAAATTTACTTAAGATATTTACATAGCGCAACCCAAATACTTTTAGTCTTGTACTAAGTAAATAATCATCACTATATTGATACCAGGTAACTACCAAAAATTGGAGATAACTACACGACAATGTATGTTAGGGAAGGGTATATTCTTTTGGCTTAGAAGACAATTATATTTAACTTTAAAACTGTGGGAGTTTCGGACTACCTAAAACCGCAGGCTGGGTCAAACTTACCCCGATAAATATGAATCCATGTTATTATTAAAAAATCACATTGTATTTATACGTAATGATATTTATTCATTTTTATACATTAAAACTATTATAGTAATTCATAAAAAAAAATAGTCAAAAGTACAATATCGAAAAGTATATGCAGTTTGAAAATATATAGACAGCTATAATGGAATTACTTAGTTTCTTAAAAGTCAAGGTTTCTTACACAGTTTAAGTACAGTTCACTCTTTACTGTAGAAAATTCAGATATACATGTGCATACATGCACATACATGTGCATACATTCATTTATACATATACACACAGAGAGAAAGATAATATCAGTTCACTCCTTTACTGTGGAAAATTAAGATATAAATGTGCATACATTCCTTCATACATATACACACAGAGAGAAAGATAATATCAGTTCACTCTTTACTGTAGAAAACTCATGTATACATGTACATACACATACATTTGCATACATTCATTCATGCATATACACACAGAGAAAAAGAGAATATAAGTTCACTTTCTACTGTGGAAAATTCAGAATTCAGTTATCGACATCTAAATATCCTTGCCAAACTTTAATAATGTAAAGTGGAAAGTAAAATCCCCCATGAAACAAAAGTTCACCCACTTTATCATCTTTAAGAGTCATATTGCGGACAATCCATTGTATGGCCACATATCTATCTCGATTCCGGATATCTTCGAATAGAGGAATACTTGAAAATCGATTTATCATCTGCCAGAGAAACAAAAGTATAGTTTAAGAGGAATAGCTTTCGCTAGCATGCTTCGGTGAATTTCTTGGTGTTATCTTGCATCAATCGGATATATTCACATCGGAACAGTAAAATGAGTAAACCTTTCTGACAAGCCTAACACAGACATTACAAATCACAAGATACCACTCACAACAGATCATTGAATCAATCGAGCATTTTAATTACAGAGAAAACAGTTCCTTAACATACAAAACTTATTCACAAATACCACAAAAACAATTTTCACCAAGACAAGCTTTACGATATCTATTAAAGAAAAGAAGTATATATATAAACGAAATAAATTCGTTTAACTGATTATATATATTTTTTTGTTTATTTAGGGAATATACCCACTATAGCTCTGAGCTTTTCATTTTTATAAATATACCATTTTTATAAAGCCCATACTCATTCTTGCAAAGTGGCCAATTTAGATTATAGTAGATATAGGCCAATATAGATATAGTGGCTAATATATATTTAGAGTATTACCAATTTTCTATTGTCAATACTCTAAAATATTTAATAAAGTGGATCTCTCTATAAATGAAAAAACAAATTATATAACGTTATATCTATTTATTGAATCTTTGGCCAAATCATGAACCAAGTTGATATTAAGATTTCATACTAACAATACGATACCAAGTGATTTTATTTATTTTTTATAAAATTCTGGCTGTGTACTACTATACCGTGCACACAGGTTGAGAATCGCCGTCTTAAACTGTTGAAAAAATAGCAAGTAAGAGGGCTTATTGTTTATATTTCTACTCAATAATCAATACATTAAAAATGTATTTTCTCGATTGTGCAACAACCTCGAATTTTTAAACATCGAATAAAAATTATATTTCTTAGCATCATCAAAATATGCTGCTAGTCTTAACACGGAAGGGGTCATTTTGACACTCAGCGAACTTTTATCTCTGACAGCTCTTCTATTTTTTTGCAAATATCATAATCCTTTCTTGACTTTTCCTAAATCATTGTGATTTACGAAATGGTAAAGATTTCAAGAAAATCGTATATTTATTTTAGCCCTAACAAATTATTAGACAGATTAACAGATTATACCTAGAAATACGGCAGGCTATATACTGATGTTGAAGACAAGTGTAAACTTCATAATGACTCTTTCACTATTTTATTAGCAGAGCTGGAAGCATTCATAGCGTTGTTGTACGTAAGGGGGCATTAGCCGCCAAGGGCTTACCAATTCTTATTTTGTGGTCCAAGACTTGGGGACCAAAGTTTTTCATGAAACTATAAGTAGAGATAGGTGTCCGGAAGTTATGAAATTTCTTCATTTTGAAAATAAACTAACAAGGTCTTCACGTTTGCAGTGCGATAAATTTACACTAATATCCCAGGTATGGAATACTTTTATAGAAAACTGTAAGCTTTGCTACAAACCAAATGAAAATATTACGTTTGATGAACAGTTATTCCCTACAAAAACAAGATGCCGTTTTTTTGCAGTATATGCCTAACAAGCTCGATAAATTCGGAATAAAATTTTGGCTAGAAGTTGATGTTAGGACAAAAAACTTATTAAACGGATTCCCATATTTAGGAAAAGATGAAATGAGACCAAGTGATCAAAGTTTAGGAGAGAACGTAGTAAATCGTTTAATTGATCCTATATACCTGCAAAGTCTGTATATTTTTAAAAACAAACTGTAGCTGTCATAATTTGCGTTATTTTAATTTATTTTTCACAAATATATTATATCATATAGAGAAATATGCTGGTATCTTATCAAGGGGTCAGAATGACACCCGCCGTAATTCTAGGTATACAAAGACCACCGTAGTTCTAGTGTTAAGTGTGATATCAGTAGTTGTTGCTTTACAAATCAAAGTTTAAATATGTCATTTCTGATTCAATGCTTTTGATTCTGTGAAAGAAACATGTTTTATTCATTCCCTCAGCATATCTTTTTCTTTTTTTGGTACTACACAGTATCTTCGAAACATTATAAAATATGTTCTCAGATTTAACCTGTCATACTTTGACATTTGGTTCTGAGATAGTTCAGGAAAAAACTAAAATGTGGAATAAGATAGTTTTCGTTAGAAATGTTGAACATTCTAGGAATCCGGCTTGTCGAGTAGAAATATCATCTGTTTGCCATCCTTCAAATATTTATCTTAAAATCCTCAATCCTTATTCGTGATATCTTGCTTAAAGTATTTACTGCTAAGGAAGACGTTGGAACAACTTCACAGGTCATATTTTAAACATTCTGATTTTTTAAATTTTATTTCTAAGTTTTTTTTATGAGTTTTATATATAAGTATATCTTGATATTTCTTCATAATACTAGTATGTGGCCCGTTATATTATGTTAAATGATAAGTAAAATTTTTAATTTTCCAGAATTGTAAAATACCCTATGAGGTAGGTAAAAAAAATGGCTTGCTTTTTGGCTGAGAATTATCTGGTACAAGCTCAATAATTTGTTTATCTTCATACTCCTCTAAAGTATCCCGATACAGTGAATGCAGTTTAGATTCACGTTGAATTCATTCAGTCAAAAAAGCGAACAAACTTTTTAATTTTCAGAGATGTATAACTTAAACCCTAGATATCTGTCAGTCCGTGAAATAGACTCCTAGACGTTTATGAAAAGAATTTGTTGTTAATACCGGTGATAAAATTTTCATTGCAACAAAAAATAATCCATGATTAAATTTAAAATTATCACATATGTACCTAATCTATTATTTAAGCCAAATATAAAAGAATATTATTTACGTAATATCTAAATTCAGCGATAAAACGTATGAAAATAATGCAGACGATATTTAAATAATTTAAAATAAAAGATGATTATATGAGATGGTTAAAGAAATGACGTCATAATGCTAGAAAAATGTCACTTTTGCCTATTTATGTGATAAATTAATAAATTTAATCGCCTGCTCTTAAACGGGGAAAATAGAGCTTAAATGGCATTAAACGCTCGAAAAGGGGAGAAGGGGGGGGATTTCGAACATTTTAAAGATGACAGTAGTTTTTGTTGTGATAAGAAGCACATTTATACCAATTTATTTTAGAATCGGATCTTTACTCGCTTTGAATTTTGCTAACCCTAACTCATCATGAATCTAATATGGATGCCTCTATCCATTTCAGGTCCAACCGCTTTATAAATTCGAGGACAGACGGACACATAACTTAGGCTATTATTATATAGGGGATGAAGAAACGAAGAGCTAGTGGTTAGAACTAGATGCTATCTTTTTAGTTGTTAGCTTTTAATTGTTGCTCTCTTATTCCTGTTTACTGTAAATTTATATCTTCTATTGAACTTTTTATTGTTTCAATTAACAAGACATATGTCTTGTTAATTGAAACAGTAAAAATATGATGGAACATTACGATACAGTAATAACTTTCATAATAATATCAAAATTTTGATGATGTTTCCTTTATAACGAGTTAGTCTTTTATGTCTTTAAAATTATAAAAGTGATCTTTTGTAGCTTCTCTTATTTCCTAAATTTTTTTATTAGTTTTATGTTTGATTCATTTGTTTCAAAAATTTGGGCAAATGTCTTTAGTAGAAGTTTCTAGGACATCATTTTTCTACTGTTTTATTGGAACAGTTTGATGGGATATTTCATCCACAACTAACAAAATAGCAACATAATTTTAAAATAACCATGTACTGAATTTAAATATCCTCATTTAGATTCGGGGGATGTTTTTAAAAGAAGAAAGGAACGTTTCGTCACTAAAATTCTTAAATTCTAATACTCATCAGTAGTCATGCATTTTAAAACCAAGGTTTTTGTTTGGCTTTTCCAAGATGAAAGTTCTTTGAACTTTATGCATTACTTGCATTTCAGTTCAAATGTTTTACATACTCCAGTTCTAAAGACTTTGCCTGTAAGATATATAATAACTTTTAATGTTTTCCATATTTCAACCTTTTGTTTATACTTTTTACCTTCTTGAGCGGAGTGACTGCTCGTATTTCACATTAATACTGAGGAATAGATGCATTGTAAACCCCGGCCCCGTCCGCCATATTTTTTTTGGCGACCAACAGAAAAAGGTGTGTTTTGAAAAGGCGCGAAGTATAAAAACATGGCTGCGGTCAATGGCATATTTAAAACACAACAATTAACAAAATAAAATTTTTTTACAGCAAATTTCTGGAATAGGGCCGGTACTGACATCAGAAATCAAGTGCAACAATGGGGTGCAAGAACACATAGTAGCTGTCATATCCCACCTTCAAAGTCAGAGCAAACACACCAACCCACTCGTCGCCGCATAAAACCACCAAAAATTGCCAAGTTTGGCGGAAAAAAAAAAAAAAAAAAAAAAAAAAAAAAAAAAAAAAAAAAAAAAAAAAAAAAAAAAAAAAAACACGGCGTCTATAATGTATCAGTACCAATACTGAAATATCATTCTTGTCCATCCATAAATCCATTTACACATATTCCGTTGTGACATCTGTACTTTATATTTAGTATTTCCCATAAAGTAAAATAATAGATTATCCATAGAATATTGGAAATTTGTAATTAGTACTATTGAGCAGTAGAAGAAAGCACAGCCTACTTACTAGTGTTAGACTTCTACTTTGCCATCCAAATGAGTTCTTACTAAACACGAATTTATTTAAAAAAAAAAGATATGTATGATAAAAACTATTTGCAGATACTCGTGGCCTTAATACTGAATCGTTACAGATGGAGGACGTTTCCATGGATTCATCCACTCCGGTTAGGTATTTTAATACAAATTATATTATTGTCAGTGATATTAAGATATAAATATACTGTGCAAGTGATAATAGTTTCCAATAACATTACAGGATTATGCAAATTTACAAATGCGTACGCGCAGTTCTCCTCACTTTTTAAGGTCCCTCCACACTATCGTCCACTGAAAGCCATTACCACTGCACACCATTATTTAGGATGGCTTCCGAAGCTGTTTTTCTCCAAACATCAAAGACAGCAAACATGCGCTGCTAAACTGCCCAAAAAGAGGAAGATAAAAGGACGTATTCAAGCTCTCGGTGACCATCTACAAAAACACATGTGTTCTAGCAGGAGTTGGCTCAGCTCATTTAGTGGCCCAGTGTGTGGATGTGACCCATGAACCATCTTACCAAGATTTCCATCAGGGCAAACACTGCAGTGGTCAAAAGTGGGATATAGTGGGGAGGAGGTTTTAAGGAAGACTATGGCCATTTAATTCCACGACTGAAGTTGAATCTTAAATGGGATCACCTTTGAAGTGGTGTTTCAGAAGCTACATCTTTTATGTTACTCTACGTTTTTGAGAGTATTTAAAGCTGTATAAAGTCTATTTGTGTACTTACCTTTTCAATTGCAATTCGTGAAAAATAAAACAAATATAAATCATTATAAGGAATATTAATCCTGTCAGTCACAGCCAGAAGGCAGTAGTTGAGGTTTAATCAATGATGAATTTTAATTAATAAATATATGATGTTATTTCTGTTACTAAATAGCTAAGAATGTTTAATGTAGATTCATTTTGACAGAGTACTAAGAAAATGTTTGAAAAAAGAAATACAGGTAACGATATTTTAAACTTCATTTTGCTTGACTGAATACCACTGTTATAGAGTATATTTTAAGCTTCACATGAGAAATTTTTAAAAAAAGTATTCTAATTTATTTTCTCTAATTCATATTAAAATACATATAAAACATATTTTAAAAAAAGATAGAAAAATCCTGATAAAACTCGAGTTATAGTCTGTTATGTCAATTACTTATAGGTTGTTTAACTTTACAGGGTGTTTTTTTTTCCAAAAACTACAGTTTTTACAGTTATCCTTAAGATTTAAAAAAAAATCTAATACATAAACACGGTTAAAATTTTTCATATTTGAATATATGCTTGTGCTCTATGGTCTGAATCAATATACTGAGAGTATTCTAATATAAAAATTTAATTACGCATATATATATATATACATATGTGGGAGATTTATTCCCACGGTGAAGAGATGCACAAAAGCTCTACTAAAATGGACTTATTTAATTAAACTATTTATACATTATATATAAAATTGGTGTCTAGGGAAAATTAAAATAAAACTGGACATCAGTGCCCGTCTGGCACAACATCAGCGCCCGTCTTGGCGGTCAGTTAGCGGTCAGCGAGAAGTGCCGTCTGCACACGTTGCCGTCTATATCTGCCTTCCACTGGAAAGAGTTGTTGCCAAACTGCAAAAGGAAAACTTCATATATGTAGGTATGTTACACTTGGCAATGCTCAGCGAGGTGAATTTACTCCGAGCAAGTGAAGTTTTCCTTTTACAGATTGGCAACAACTCTTTCCAGTGGAACGCAGAGGTAGACGGATGCCTGACGTGAGTTAGACGGTAACGAGTGCAGACGGCACTTCTCGCTGACAGATTTTTGATCGCCAAGACGGGCGCTGATGTTATGCCAGACGGGCACTGATGTCCAGTTTTATTTTAATTGTCTCTAGACACCACCATTGTATATAATTTATAAATAGTTTTATTAAATAAGTTCATTTCAGTTAAGCTTTTGTGCATCTTTTCCACCGTGGAAATAAATCTCCCATATATATATATATATATATATATATATATATATATATATATATATATATATATATATATATATATATATATATATATATAGATAGATAGATAGATAGATAGATAGATAGATAGATAGATAGATAGATAGATAGATAGATAGATAGATATAGATAGATATAGATAGATAGATAGATAGATAGATATAGATATATATAGATATATAGATATATAGATATGTAGATATATATATATATATATATATATATATATAAACCTTTATCTTATGAAAATATTAATAATAATACTTTATAAAATTATGTGAAGTCAAATTTGGAGCAAATTTGCACTGTAATTTAGTAGTTAAAAAACCCTAAGGTTCCTTATTACTTATTTAAAAAATATTTCTCTCATATAAATAAAAGATTTTTACGCTAAAGTCAAATCGTTTTTAGCCTGTAATATTACTTCATATGATTACTAGAAGTGTTTGCAAAGCTATCACCATTTAAGTACATAATCAGTAAAGACTCAAGAACTTTTAATTGCTTCTGTAAATATTTATAAACTACTTAAAAATTTCTAGGCGATCGACTTCAAAAAGTTTCACAAACTAATGAAGAATGACCTTTAAAAAATAATCAACATCGTTTTCAAAGATTAAGTTGCTTCATTTCTCTCACGATAACAGAAACGAAAATAACAGAATAAAAATATAAAGTTGAAAAGTAGTTTATTTTTCTTCGGGTGCTAAACTTACAATCAAAATAAACTGAAATGTAATTTGAGTTCTGTAGAAATCGATTTAACACTAAATTGATTTAACATCCTAGTGTAATTAGTGCTATTATTTCTACTACTAAATCTTATGTGATGTTTAATGCTTAAGCCAAATAATCCAATAGAAATTCACTGAATGTTCTTCTAAAAGATCTTATATTACAATGTACTATCTTCTCACCTTTAATTAGATTTAGAGTATTTTAAGAAGCCTTGACATCGGATATTGAAAAGATATTTACACAACTTTTTGTATCAAAGAGGTATACTCATTTACAGAAGTTTATGGTGACAAAATCCTTCAGATCCATTACTAGTCTAAAGGCTAAATACTGTAACATACGATATTGCTTGCGCACCCTTCTTGACGTAACGAACTGTCCAGCAGCTTTGCGTTGATGAAAAAGAAAAACCACGGTGCTTTCGATCTTAGAACTAAGGGATCTAACGAACCGAGTGTGATTTTCCCCCAAGTCAGTAAAGACGAGCCCTGTAAATTATTCCTTTTGCCCCGATTCCTCACAAACAATTTTGAAACTAAAGTTGAATTTAATAAACGATTCTGACAAGTTTCCGTGACTTAAGAAAGAGGTGTAAGAACTAAGCGTCAACTCTTCTAAGTAATTTCTTGTATTTTCGAACTTCTGAGCCTGTGAACTTCTGAGCCTGATTCTGTGGCATGTGTCATAAGCGTTCTCTGCTGTTGTCTCCTTGAAAACAATTGATTTTATTAACCCCTTCGCGATCGTCTCGTATACGCGATGACGCGATTTCACTCTTATCAGTCCAGCGTTGCTTCCAAGCGATGAACTCCGGTTGATATTGAGAGGCCAGTATGCGCAATCGGAGATCGAAGCGTTTTGTTTTATTTTTTAAATTCTAGATTTAATTTCTAGATGGCGTTAAACGGCAACCGTTTTCACAACGGTCGACTCGTATAGCATTTACTTGCTGATACTCAAGGGGTTAACGTCTTACAGTGGCATAAACTCAAATTGCCCTTGTTAGTCAAGTAACTTTGCCTAGACTTAAACTATGTTTAGCCTTCATGTTAGCTGAATTAATTAAGGCTGTTCATGAGGTATTTCAACTTACAACATCTTGTTGTAGACAAACTTCCCCTTTGCACTGCTGTACTTAAGCTGAATACTTAATCTACCATTAAAAGAAAGTTGATTTGGATTAGCTTTGATGGTGAAGAGTTGCGTAAATAAATGACACATTAAACAAAATTAGTTGGCTGCAACAAATATATGTTTGAGATATACAATAACTGCTAACTACAGAAAAATTTCCATATGCTACAACGGCTATATGATAGAAATATTCCGAACATTTAGTTTGGAATATTGAAAGTGAAGAATGCAATAAATCATGGAGTTTAAATCAGCTACATGATTGGTTTAATCAGAGAAACTCCTTTTTCAAAACTTGAAAGCTTCGCAGGCAAAACTATGAAGTTTTAAACAGATTAAACGAAACTAAGCAGAATTCAAAGAACATAATACCTCAAGGAAAAAGAATAGAAAAACTGTTTCCACTCATTATCTTTTGTCATTTAAATATAATTCTAAAGTCTTAGAAAATGAAAACTCATATTTAAACCTAGAACACTATTTTGTTTTTATCGAAATAAGATGGCATTGTTACTATTGTTACGTCTCCAACACAACTTTCATAAAATTTTCTTTAAAGCAGTGAAAGGCAATATTACATACGCTATCTCTTATAAAATAGTTTATTGTATACTGAAGTTTATTTTTAACTTTTAACAGTTTATTACTTTATTATGAAGTCGAGACATTAGGACAGCGTTCTCAGGTTAAAAGAAATTCTATTAGGATTATAAAAATGGTGTAAGTTTTCCACCATCTCAGCAAGAAAGTTTATTCTTGTACAACAAAAAGAGAAACGTGAGAAGAATCTTTATCCATTATTCTTTTTATTCTGCTTTGCGTAAGTGAGTTTTAGCTTTCAGACTACTTTTCATACGCCATTATTCTCACAAAATTTTATTAAATATGACTTCAGACAGTACAATATAAGTCGGTTTCAAAAATTGACTTTCTTATTCCGTTATGAGAATTCTTGAAAGGAGGTGGAGAGGAGCAAAGGATAATTCTAGAAAATAAAGTTGGATTAATTTACCATCGTGATGAAACAGCTGAATTTTTTTTACTTCAAATAATGCATTTAATAATTCATCTTTTCTTGGTTGAGATATTGATTCAATTAAAGAAACATACTTTTAATCGGAAACTATTTCATTTAATATTTATACCTATTATATGCTATGGAAAAAAATTGATAAATCCTAAAAGTTTTTAGATTTGGTGTATATTTTTCTTTTTCTTAAATGAGTAGTTTTGTAGATATGCAAGCGTATTTGCTCGTAAAAAAAGTAAATATTCTCGGGGTGTATTTTTGTTGACTTTTTGGGTCTAGCATATTACACGAGTAAACATATTATTTCTTCGTAAAGTGTTTATGCATAATATTTTCTCTGTGTTTCCAAAACTGATATTTCCATAATAAATGTAGAGAAGGAAGACAGTATGCTAATTAAAGCACCCAATTTAGTATAAATACAATATTGGCAAAAAGCCAAGTAGTTGGAACAGGATGATTACTTTTAATCATTCAAAGCATTGTTTTTCATATATGCATTGCTATGTGAACGATTTTCTCACCTTACAGCTTTTTACTTTCGTTTTTAGAAAGCCGCTGTAAACGTACTAAATTCTTGTTTGGCTACTTGTTTTTCTTGATTCAATAAATTATGTTTTTGGTCTTTATTCGTTCGGAGGTTGAAATAGTACTTTTTATCATTGCTAGGTACTCCGTACAAACCAGCTACCTTGGCAAGCCAAGTAGTTATTTGCTTTGTGAGTTCCGTTGAACTAAGAATTGTTTGGAAGAACATTGTCGCATTGCTGTAAAATGTATTATCCCAGTAAATCGATAGGGTGTTTGGGGGGGATTAAAAGATATCAATTGAAATTTTTAATGTGAATGTAGTCGGTTATTATCCATTCATCAAGAATAAAGGTTTTATTTACTGTTATATACCTATCTTTCTTTTATATAAGCTATGGAACGAAACAGCGACATCCTCAAACAGCTGGCGTCACAAGCTTTACTGTAAAAACACTCTTTGAGAAAACAGCAGTTTACCCAAAGAATCACAGCCATTAGAAGATTTAATGCATTTTCGGATTCAAAATCTATTGTAGAAGAAAGCACGTGTCGAATTCTTGCTGTTGTGAGATATTCCTTTATTTTCCAAAAACTACGTAAAAATACGAAACTTCTCATTATGAGACGTGTAGTCTACAGTTCTGTAAGCTCATATTTGAAATCAAGATTGAGGAAGAAGGATCTTCAGATTGAAACTCATTTATTGTACTAATAATCCATCTTGTACATACCATGAATGTAAGATCAGTATGAAATGAAAGTCTTTTTGACTCTTTAGTGGCTTATAATTAAAAGAAACTGAATTCAGTAGTTCATCTTATTTCAAATGTCTTGTATAACCCTTGTATAGAAAAATATTCTCTGTAATAACTCAATCTAATCCTATTTAAAGAGAAACTAAAAGTGGGATACCTCTAGCAGCAACCTTTTATTTATTAGTAAGTCAATAAAAGAAAAGGTAACTTTACAATTTTAGACAGAGTTTGATGAAATGTAATATCCAATGACAAAAATAATGATCCTGGTTGATTTATCTGAAGGTAATATTTTCCTGTGTAATAATAAGTTTGAAAATTGATTTTGACATTATCTTTGAAAACTCTAGTGATATTTCATATTTGAAAGTCGGAAGTTTTACTTTCAAGGCCCATTTCGTAACATTTTACCATTCAGTTTTACACAATTTAGGCTATATAAAAAATAAAATCTCTTTTCTATTAATTTCCTTGTTCTCATTCCCTAAAAGATGCTTGTGATATTTAATGGGAATTTTGTAATGGTTTATCCAGTGATTGATGTGAAAATTTAGCATACGAAAGTTGGTCAGGGGGTAAATACACTGAAAACAGTCTTTTTATTCTTGAACAAAGCTTGGCAACTAAGGCCTAATTCGGCTAACGAAAATAAATAAAATGGAAATAGCATGGCCAGTCTTAACACATCTAAGTTTTGAATAATTACCGAACGTGGATTAGCACGTTGTTAGCTGAGCGAACATTAGTATGGCTTTAGCGACACAGTAATCTTTTACAGCACTATATATAAAATCCTAACATAGTCCTAATTTATGATGACCGTTTTTAAACAATATTAACGAAAAGAATTAATAACTTGAAATACCAGTATAAAGAAATATTGTTTCAGAAGAAACAGTTTCATTATTCACATTAATCTAATTGCTCACCACTCTCTTATAAGTTAATTAAAAATGTTTTTATTGGTTTCAAAGTATCAACAATAATTAGTTTAAATATTATGTATGTAAGAGTATAAATTTCTAATAAAAATAACTGCCTCTTAATTAGCTTATTAGTTGTAGCAATAAGTTACATTCGGTTCAAATTTTTTTACCTCTTCCTTTGATTTGGTTTGGTTTGGAGTGCTACGGTCTACTTTTTGCAACAAGAGGGCTAATGAGACCGGGACCTACAGCTTAAAGCCGATTCCGAACGGCTACGAACATCCATGCCACTGTGGGATTCGAACCCACGAACTCCGGTACCGAAGGCCAGCACTCTAACCAATAGGCCATTACCTCTTCCTGTGAGTCATCGTCAAAGACATACTAGAACAGGACCGGTTTGAACTAGAAAGAAACTTCGGACTTCTCCCAACCAATAGAAGGATCCTTCGGTTTGAGGGATTCTGACCCCCTCCGTTCTGGAGTGGACCCCTGTTTTTTTCTCCACGTGGCAGTCTGATTTTTTTAGAGGTCAAGGTTGTTACCAGATGAGAGAAGAGGGTGAAAGCTGCTGGAGCCTGAGACTTGAGAGATAGACATTTTTGAAGGTCACAAAAAAAAAGAAAAAACGACGCCATGATGGCGAGACTGACGCCGAATCCAGAGGAGTTTCCCCTATGTACAAATGACTAGTTGTATTCCGTAGGCATTTATTTAATTGTATAAAATCATTGAATCAAGATTTAATTGTCCATGCGTTTTTTAATGAGTTTAGATTTCTTCTTTCTCAAACACTAGGCCAAAGTGACATTATCTTTACATTAGTAGATGTCTGTATAAAAGAAAAATATGCCTATCCAAGCTTCTTTTATCATATATATGTCTTTGTCTTAAATGTTTTCACTTCAATGGTTATTGAATTTTTTCATATTATATATGCCTTGTTTAATAAACTCAAACATTGACCCATTAAGAAATATAAAAGATTCTTCTTACTTAAATAAAAACATACACTTTTTATCTTTTCCCCCTGGATTAATTTTCTGTGTCGCCCTATTACACCTACTTTTTCTTATTAACGTCATAACTTATACCATTTTTGTTTAGAGTTTGCTTAAGGGATGTCTGTATTTGCACAGCGATATTAACACTTCTCCCTTCCTTTTCCGCTAAGAATTCCTTTCTAGGCTATTTTTCATAGAATTTCTTTGGCACTTCTGTTCCCGAATCATGATTCGTGTGTGATAGCGCAGAATATTTACTTTCGAGGATATCGTCGGAGAACTCTTCGTATTCTCTTTTGTTTATTTAGGATCCCGAGCGTTAAGAATAGGCAAAAGACTGGAAGACCACTTTCTTGGTATTAATTTTTATTAATTTCCCAATGATAAATAGTATCTATAGAGAAAGTGCATGTTTGTAAACAAATACGAGTGCTGAATACAACTCAACTTTTCGTTGGCAAAACATTGCTTGTTTTCATTGTATCTTATAAGCTTCGATATGGGTCACGTATACAACAAGTTTTATTTAAGGGAAGGAAAAGGAAACATCAGAAACTAGCCAAGTAATTCAAAATATATTTTTAGCACTTACAAAATTATATATATATTTTTTAAATTAAACAGTTTACACAGTATTATTAAGTATAATCAAAGTATAACTACTTTGATTATGTTAACAGGTACAATAAACTGTTACAAAAATAAGAATCTAATAAAAATGTGCAAAACCTGATCATTTTAAGGACAAAAAATAATTACATTTATAGGCACATTGTTATTTTCAATTCTCGATTGCATTCGAGAGTGAAAAATTATAGCAACATAAAGTACAATTCTCGAATTATCTCGAGTATGCACAGTTTGGCCAATTTAGCGCGCTCGAGTTAACTCGAGAGTGCCACATTAAGGGTTTAATGCTATATATTTATCCTTTACTTGCGAGATTTTAATATGCATCTCCCCTTTTACTGCAAAACTAACGTTTACCTAAGAATCGGTGCTTTTAAAGTAAAATACTTTTCCAAGAAATCTGCACCAGAATTTATACAGCAGAATTAAACTGAAAAACGACTTTACGAAATTTGCAATTCTACACACAAAGTATCTAAACATTTGACCGTTTTCATATTTATCTCTGAACAAAACAATTTCATTTCCATTCTGAATGTAGCATTGCAAAATGCCTTCTTCCTCGCCAATTCAGGGAAACAAAGCGCATAGCACCATAACGGCAAAGCTTCGCGCTGGTAATCACAGTTTCGGCAGACCACTTAATCTGGGGATAACAAATTCATGAATAAATAGTGGGCAATGCTTTGGGTGAATATTTCATCACTGGACATTGTCTATTTCTATACTTTAGGTCTGTATAAATACACATGTTTAGTGAGGAACATCCATGTTACCCTTTATGTAATCATTTAGAGGTATGAATAATTTCATTTATTTATAACAACAATTTTATTCATGCACTCGCCCAAGCAAATAATGTTTAACTCGAAATAATAATATTACTTATATTACTTGTATTAATTACATTAACTTAACATTTTAAAAAATTACTTTAAAGTTTATTACTTTATTTAACTTATTTATATTTATTTTATGCAAAGCACAT
>CM063505.1:95620925-95778425 GCA_032207245.1 Pardosa pseudoannulata | reverse complement strand
CACGAGGGCTAATGAGACCGGGACCTACAGTTTAAAGCCGATTCCGAACGGCTACAAACATCCATGCCCGCAGCGGGATTCGAACCCGCGAACTCCGGTTCCGAAGAGCAGCGCTCTACCATTCGGCCATCGTTCGGCGGAATTTTGCCAATTGTCTATATTCATCCTAGTTATGCAATGGGGAGACCCGGTTTGGTTTGGAGCGCTACGGTCTACTTTTTGCAACACGAGGGCTAATGAGACAGGGATCTACAGCTTAAAGCCGATTCCGAACGGCTACGAACATCCATGCCATAGTGGGATTCGAACCCACGAACTCCTGTTCCGAAGCCAGCACCCTAACCATTCGGCCATCGTTCGGCTGACCCTCCTTTGTTCAGAACACTAACGACCGAAATCAGCTGATCTGGATCCACCTGTTGAACAGACTACAATAGCGCGGCGACGCAGTGTCTGGGATGTTGAGAGTTTTGCTGAATAGGCGTCACGTCCTGATCGGTCGCGGTAATGATTCCGGAACATTGCCTCGAGAATTCCGGAACGGGACAGCTAGCGAATGAGAATTAACTAGCTGTAACCTTAGCTGTAATTCTCGAATAACTGGAATCGTAACTGACCAGTAAACGGTTGGCGGGACCGTAACTGCCCCCCCCCCCAAGTATACAAAGCCTAGAATTTTGCGACTCGGAGCTTTTCGACATTTTTTACGTAGGTGCTTTGACCTCGCGGAGGCTTTCGTTCCTTGTGCCAGCTTTTTAATAATTACGTTCGGGAGACGCGTAAAGTCCGTTCATATAAGGAACGGCAGGGTCTCGGACACCGAACGGGGCATAGATTGTGTTCGCGTTGCACCCTTGAAAAGTCTCCCCATGGTGTGAGAATATTTAATTCTTTTTTACGACTATGATCATCGTGGATATGTTATCCAAGAAACAACCCTTTACATTTCGAATTGTTTTGGGATATTGGTATCCCTTTGTATATAGCAATTATTTACTCCAGAAAATACAAGTGATTTCCAATTCTGTTAACTCTGTGATCCTTCTTCAAGCTACTTCTTCACTCGAAGGACATTGAAGGTGTCACAGAAATAAAAGGATTACTTCAACACCCAAGGCCATTTTACATGACTTATTTACAAAATCTATCCTGTACAAACTTCAAATAGAAACTCTTTGATCACCCCTTATATTAGCTCGATTTTAAACCAAACATTTTTATGTAAATAAGTAATTAAGCATTTTGAAACTTTATATAAAATCCTGTGTTAAAAAATTATTCTTTTTCTGTTTAACTGTTTTTTTCATTTTTTAAAAGGTTTTATCGCTTACGGCAATTACTGATTTTTTTTTCAACTTGAAAAGAGCTTTTACTAGTTTTACTACAGAATGTATTTCCCTTTTCAAAAATTCTCCCTTCGGATACTAAGTTGAATAAGGAAGAAGTTCGGAACATTTACATAAAAACAATGAGTTTAACTATTACCTTTTGTAATATTTCCTTGTAAAAACACAGAAAAAAGTTTTCTAGCTTTGTGTGTTACGCTGTCTCATTTCCCTTTAGGGAGAAACGGGACTTAAAGCTTTCTGTACGACAAAACAGATTTTATTTTTTTATAAGCTTAGATTTATTTTAATACTTTAATCCTAAAAAGAGAATTTTCAGAATTAAACTTGGCTATTTTGTGAAGCAGACATAGAGCAAGTATTGTAATCACCAAACTTTTTTTTTCTCGAGGTCGAAATATTTGTGATTATTATGGTGGCATCAAAGCCTTTTTTAGTTATTATCAAGGCAACAAAAATCGTTTCGATTTCGTCATGTGAGTGGTTTAGGTGGTGAATCAAATTACGACGTCAATGAAAATCCTTTCTTTTTTGACGAACGGAACATTTATTAACACTAAAACAAAAGACTGAACAAACAAAAAATAAAAATACAAATAAAACATATGGTTCTCGTTTCACGAGTGGATCAGGACAGCTAATTTTGGTGCTGACAGAAATGAAACAGGTGGTTGAAACAGAAATTACATCAATTAATACAGATTTTGATCACGCATATTGCAGCTCAAAGAAATAAAATTTATTTGTTTTTATTTCCATGATCTTTCACTTTTTAAAATCATTAACAATAACTGGTAAAAATATGCAATCACACTGCATTATTCAGACAATGTTTGTTCTCAGTTTATTGTAATGGACATTAAGCATGAAAAAATTACTCATTGAAATATCATTCAATAAAGTACTTTAGAAGCTTATATTTTTCTATCAAAGAATAATCAAGAAGAATTTTTTTTTACTCTTTACTAAGTGAAATAATTATTCAATATTGCTGTTTACTTTTGAGAGGAATTGTAAAATTTAAACTTCATAATATTCATAATATTCTTTGATAGAAAAATGTAAGTTTCTAAATTATTATAGTGAATAATATTTTTTCAGAACAATGTTTTATCTTTAAAAATTAGGCTGTTTACTGCTCATTATAGACAGCTTGAGGTATAAAATTTATTATTGATTTTAAAATAATAAAAAAAATATAAAAGATAAAAAAAATGACAGTTAAAAATAAAAATCAATTTTAAAAACTGTCAAAAATGTAAAAAAAAAATATTAGAAATGAATATTAGAAATAAAATAAAATATCAAAATATGAAAATAATAATATATATATAAATTAGTAAATTTATTAAAATAAAATATTAGAAATACTAGCACTTCTCGAGCTCATTTCTTAGTAAAAACTAATTTTATAAACTTAAAAAGACAAAAACTAACAAAAATAAAAATAAAAAATTTATAATTCAGGTAACAAAATATAAAAAGGAGAAAATAGAAAACTGACTGAAAATATTGTCAAAAATTTAAGTAAAATAATAAAAAAACTGCCCAATTAATTGAGTAATTTTAGTCAATACACTGGTGTGCAAAAATTAAGGACGAAGTCGAAAAATTAGCATATCAGCTGAACGAAGAGGCAGAGCAGACAGAAAGACCAATCAGGAGATTAAGTAAGGTGATGTACGGTATCACATGCGCAGATATGCAGGAAGACGTAATGGGGGAGTGTCTGAGTAGTATAAAGCATGTTGTCGGTGTAAGATCAGTATTTCAGGCAAAGAGATTGCATGCCGTATAGCAGTGAAAATCGCACCGAGTTGCTGCCTCAGTGAGAAATGGCAAATAATCAATCTATTAGACGACATCTGGATGCTTTTACCCGAGGTCGAACCATTGGGAAGTTGGAGGAAGGCCGCAGTGTGACAAGAGTGGCTGCAGAGTTCGGAATTGCTCACAGCATCGTTTCACGACTTTGGAAACAATTTTAAACTACAGGAACAGCCATCGGGGGGTTTAGTAGTGGTCGTCCACGAGGAACCACACCTGCAGATGACCGGTATATTGCCTTACAGGCCAGAAGAAACAGGCGGCAGACAGCGGGAGAAATCGCTGTACGACCGATATCGCGTTTTACCGTGGCCAGAAGACTGCACGGTGGTGGTCTGTTTGCACGACGCCCTGTACGGTGTGTACCTATAACGCCTGCCCATCGTAGAAGGCGTTCTCTGTGGTGCCGGGAACACCGCAATTGGAGAGACAATGAATGGGAACGAGTACTCTTTACAGATGAGAGCAGATTCAGTCGGAGTAGCGATTCTCATCGCATACTCATCTGGAGAGAACGGGGAAGCCGCAATCATCCCTGGAATATCATTGAAAGGGACAGGTATGGAGGTGGCGGTGTTCTCGTTTGGGGAGGCATCATGCTTGGTAGTCGTACAGACCTTCACATCTTCGACGCAGGTTCAGTCAACGGGACCCGTTATTGTAAAGAGATTCTTCTTCCATATATGCGTCTTTTTAGAGGCGCTATGGGTCCGCAGTTCCTTTACATGGACGACAATGCACCATGTCATCGCACAATAGCTGCCGAACAGCTCTAACAGAGTGAGGATGGTGAACGTATGGATTGGACTGCACGATCTCCCGATCTGAATTCCATCGCGCATGTATGGGATTTTTTTAGGCAGACGCTTGGCAGCTCGTACTTTACCACCAGTAACGATTCCGGAGCTTCGATTGGTGCTGCAAGACGAATGGACAGCAATACCTCAACAACTCATTGACACCCTCATTCTCAGCATGGTCAGACGCTGTGAAACCTGCCTAGCAGTCAGGGGAGATCATATCTCCTATTAAAGACCGGATGTTTTTTGCTGGACACCCATCACAAGGATGTTTCGGCCTTCAGTCGCATTGCGCTCCATGCTACTTTTTCAATAAAGCTTCTTTTTATCCCCCTGATTTCTCTTTTAGTAAGTGTTGCTTCCATTACTCATGTCCTTACGTATTGGGGATTTTACTGTATAAAATGTGTTGATTTGGAAAACGTTTGTACAAAGTTATATTGAAAAAACCGTCTCGTCCTTAATTTTTGCACACCAGTGTATATTAGTGAATAGACGGCGCCAGTAAGCCATGCAATTTTCTACCGAAAGTGTAGCACCAAAATAGGCTGTCCCGATCCACTCGTCTCGTTTCTAACTATCCGCCATTACACTGACTCCTTTCTACAGTACTTCTGTTGCCACTCTGTAAAAACTAAAAAATCTCTGACCATGGTGCTTCCGATTCGGTAATTTGGATTCGCTCCGCTTTATGGATCAAAAGAACCTAAGTCCAGATCCTTACAAAAGCATTATTGCCGATTATCAAGGTTTAGATAGATATTTTAGTCTAAATAAAACCATTTTTTGCTTGGTTTCGAGTGGCAAGATCTCTTTTTCAAAACACAAAGGTTTATACTGATAAAAAAAAAATACAATCTTACTATTTTTAATTTCTTAACTAAATATTCAACTTATCTTAGGTACTATATTTTCCTATATTCAAATAGACTGACGATTTCACATGCCTGATTCTCATCTCGGGACTTCTTGGGCTCCATCTGCTGATTGTCATTCAAATAAAGTTTCTACTTTCATTAACAATCATTTTACTAACTACGGAACAACGCAATACTACAACATTTAATTCTAAACACAAATTAAGGGTTTCGTGATACATTTGTTAGCATCAATTTGGAATAACATTTACGAACATTCTCGCTTTCAGTCGAATCTCACATCTCCTTCTCAATCTGAAAAAAATAGAAAGGAAAAAATAGGATATTCACACTATGGTCCGCTGCAAGCCATTACCACCGTCTGGAGCAGGTAGACTCGACAAGTGCAGACGATAAAAGGGCCTCGACAGGGGATGGCTTCGGACGTGGGTTTTTTCCCTAAGGTCAAAGACAACCAGCATGCGCTACCAAAGTGCGCAATAGATTCTATGGATACATACACTCTCTCTATTAGTGACTCAGTGTATGGGTGCAACTCGTGAACAATCCTTAAAGGTCACCATCAGTGCCAGTACTGGAGTAGTGAACAATTGGTCATAGTGTGGAGGCTACATAAAAATTAAAGCCAAAGTGAGTTCAAGTGGCACCGTCTGAAGGCGGGATTAAGTTCGTAATAGCCAATCTGCATCAACTGGGACCTACAGCTAAAGTCAGTTCCATGCCTCTAGTAATATGATTCTACCCTAGGACTGGGGTTTTTGAAAAATCTGTATAGTTGTCTCACGTGTTAGAGATCCTGTGCCAGATCTGCGCATTAAAAGTAAAGATCCAGATATCAATCTGTAATTAATTTTCTTTATTCATCACTTACTGGCCACTTTTCCAATATTTTAGAATCCATTTCTCATCCTTTTCAACTAGTTCATAAAGTAGGGGTCGACTGTATAAGTTTAAATTGTTCTAAGGTAATCAAAATTCTAAGGTAATAATTTACAGAAACGCCTCGAATGTCCTCGGTCTCCTTTGGGTGGGTCTGTGCCTGCCATATTGAATTCCTCTCCCTCAATGCTTACATATTAAGAAAATAAAAAAAATTTCTGGATGGCTAGTATTTTAAGAATTCTTTTTATAAAATTATACGTGAAAGAACAGAGTAACGAATTTTTGTTACCTTAAATTCCCATTTACATACTTATCTACTGCCGTAAGAAAAAACGACATATAGTAGAAATAATGAACGCGTGCTTTGTGTACACTTTAACTCCTCAGCTCATCTTTCATTGTGACAGTACTTTGGCGCAGAATATGATGCTAAAGAGAGAATTGTTAACACCGAGAACCATCTCACTCATTCTGTCTTCGAAATTCAGTGGAAGGCATGTGAAATGTTTCCAGTGTCGGTTTTAATGGCATCCCAAAGAAAGAATCTCACATGACAGAAACCCTCTATATTGTAAGTGAAACAGCAGTATTTTCCTCCCTTGTTCTCCAGAGGTTGACCAGAGACATCGATTAATGATGTCCTACAGATCGTCGAAATTGCTCCCGATTACTGAGAACTCCCCTTGGAACCTGGCTTTCACCTATTCGGCTACAGTTCTAAAAAGCGGTTCCTCACCACGTCATCAACCAAGTGTCCGATCAGCTGAAATGGAAATTTGCGGGCAGACGACGGTGTAAAATGACCGGGGTTCATGGCCCAGGCTGATTTTTGACCGATCGAGTCTCCTGTGAAAGCATCGGCTGATAGCGTCTGAAGAGCGACTGAGAGTGTCCTCCCCCCCCCTTTTCTCCCCGTACCTGATTATTCACAGCAGTGACGATTAGGAAAACTGTTTCCTGTAACAATCAACAATGCACTGTATAAACCATCTTCATCATATCTGTGTCTTCATCATAACTTTAACGTATTTGTGTTTCTATTAAAGATCTTTAGTCTGTACGTAGGCCTCCGCTATCCTTTTTCCAGCTCACTTAGAGTTGAGTACGCTACAACAGTAACTGAAATGCAATTTTTTCCTTTTTTAAATTTATATGCCTGTATATATATAAAATACATTTTTCTCGGTGTTTGTTAAAGGGAAAGATTGCATCCTAGGGAATTTCCTATTATGTCAATTACTTTTTCAGTTTTTTTTATTTAAGAATTCTTAAGATGTGAGCAGTCTCTCCTTAAAGTATGAAATTTATTTTTCTCATAAGTTAACACTGGAAAATCCAATATGGTAAATACAAACACAGCTTAAAAGATAATCAATGTTATATTAAGAATTTTCAACTGGTGTCCCGTGAAGGTTCTTTGAAAACAAAAAGTAAAATAATTCACAGGTAGATTGTGTTCCTTCTTCGATGAAACGGATTAAAAATCAGTACATAACTCGACTAGTAGATTCGTCCTTGCTTAATCTTTTGTAATCAGCATTAACAGAATTGGTAATGAACACCGCTCATTGGTTGATGCAGTTGACCATCTAAAATTTTCTCGCTAAATTATACTTTTTTAAAGTTCTATTTTTTTATAACATTACTGATTATTGCTTGTTATTAGGTTATTTTTTTTCTTCTCACGATTTGTAAATATTTATTCAAATAAACTGACACCCTTTTGATCATCCTCAAAATTCTATTGTTTGGGATATATATATATATATATATATATATATATATATATATTGCTTCTTTTCGATTATTTCTTTCATCCAATTGTCAAATAGCTAGTGTTATAATACCTTGCAATGTTTTGCTGAAACTTAAAAAAAAAACTATTTTGTAGTATCGATTTCCCACTTTCTTACATTTATTCTTGCGTTTAAAGTGTACAAATAGTTATGAGACCTCCAGAAATGTACTGTTATAACACAGGAGTTTCCAACTGGTTTAAGCAACTAGAATAATTAAACCTTTGTTATTAATCAAACTGTACGTATGATTTCTTACTGGTAGCTCTATCCTGCTAGAAAAACTATCTAATTATAAAAGTGCGGTTTGTAACCATAAATATCCCTGTGTGGCCCTCGAGCCTGTGTCTAGATTCTTTGCTAGATTCCTTGCAAGTTAGATATCTCTACCCTGTGTACTCATATGAGCAAAAATACTTATTCGCGTCATCCGCATCTTCCACAATGTTTAACAATTTCATAAAATGAACATGACCAAGAGATAGAACGAAAACTTTTCTAGATAAAGAGTATTTCAAATAATGATTCTTAAATGCTTGTATTTGAGATCAAAGAACAAGTGTGACAAAATGGTTCCCCTAAAATTCAAAATTAAATACATTTTTCTCACTCTTTTTAAAAATTGATTCAGACTTAAAAAATTCTCCTTTCTGCCACGTAGCAAAGTTTGAAAAATCTTTGATTTCATCTTGTTCATCAGTATAATATTTTCCCAATAGATCAACATTGAATTGAAGAAATGCGATGTCCTTGTCACTTTAAGAAGCCCCATTTTGCGATTTTCCATGTGGTTGTCCCTTTCGAAGAGATTTCCTCAAAATCTCTTCAAGTTTCTTCCTCAACACTCTCAACAGTCAAGATGAATACGTGAATTTTACTTTTCTGCAGGTGATAAGTTGGATATTAAGTATTCATCTATTCAGAAATATCCTAAATGGGACAGATAAAGGACTTATCTCACGTCAACGTGTACGTGCTGAAAAAATATCGTTGAAGTAGCCTTATGTTGTAGAATACGTGTAATTCTCGTGTAATAACTAAATTTTTTAACCAATTAAAGGATATTATCACACTTCAACCTGAACTAAAATAAATAGGTTGCAATTTTACTGTACTGCAAAAGATCTGCGCGCTCTTCATCAGTAAGAATCATAAACTAACATAGTATTTTGAAATGTGATAAGGACTTTAGAGACCAATCTGCTGACAGATTATCATCAAGAGGACTCTGAAAGATGATAAAGTGGGTCAATGTTTGTTTCGTGGATAGGTGAAGATGCATGATATTAAATTTATGTAGACTTTATTACATGCAATTTAATTACCATTTTATATCATTTACCTTTCACAAGAAACTTGAGGTATCAGTAACTGATTTCCTGTTTGAAATGACTAAGCCTTAGTTTTAAACTATGAATATTAATTCATATCTCTGTCCAACTTGCAGAATTTTATAAAAGTTGTCCAATTAGGAAACTGTGGCTCAGAATTCTGCATAAAGTTTGCAGCGTGGTTCTCAAACCCTTACATATTGGGAACCCCTTGATGTAAACGTTTTTACGTTATAACTCACATTGTGGAAGCACAGCACGTATAGGAGATACGGTTAAGTCCTGATTCAAGTGCTTCCTATTGAAGCGGCATACGAAAATTATCCCGTCTAAAGCAGTAGTAGATAAAGGACATCTTTGATATTCCGGTTTGAGACGGCACTGTCATATTTGGCGATACAAACTAGTTTGGCTTTAAAATATCTCTCTCAAGCCGTTAGCCAAGTTTACTCAATACCCCCTTCCCCATTTTCAATCGTATTCTTTTTGTGTATCGTAGTAATAGGTATAAATTCATCATGACATTTTTGCACCTCTTGCTCTTGTATCTTCTCTAGAACAATCTTTGCCGCATCGGGTGTACACAAACGGCCTTGATCGCTCATTATTACATTTTCATTAGAATTCTTAATCAAACTTCAATTTTATTCTCTAGTTCGGTATAAACATTATCTGTTTCTGTTCTTGAATTCCACTTCAAAAAGGAAGACCTCCGAGTAAAAATTAAACTTTTTTTCCCAGTTTTTCTTGTTTCTATTCCATTACAATAAGAATACAAGTGTTGTAATGTACTTACAACCTATACACCAGTGTTCGTTACAAGGGGGAAACACAGTAAAAATATAATACTTTATACTGAGACACAGACATTTATTCTGTACATTCATTTACAAATAGATCCTTGGTTATCATATATCATAATCATCATTTATTTATGTCTCCATTTACACTATAATTATTCCAATTCTCTTTATAAGGAGTTATTATTTAGTAACAAGGATACATTATTAACAGAGGCCTAAGTTAAGTGACTGTACTAATTATTTTATAAATTACCTCCATTAAAAGCACAGGGGAGCAGGCAGGGGCTTTTCTTGTGCTATGCGTTGGTCTTCATTGGTGCAGAGGGTCAGGTAGAGGCTTTCCTCATACGGTGAGTCGGTCCGGCTGTTCGGGCGCACGGGATGAATCGGTGCTGGTGGATTCTTGTCCCACTTCTTTCGAATCCCGACTCCAACTCCTCTCCCTAACTTCGTTTCCAAACTCCTCACCTCGGTTCTAAAGCCCCTTTTTTCTTCCTTTCCAACAGCATGTTTTCGGGAAATTTTCCCACATCTGCATGACCTTCGGGAGTGCAGATGGGCTCATTAAAGTAGCCCCTTTTGTGCAAGCTGACATTACTTTTTAGCCCATGCTCCCATAACTCACGGTTACATCTCTGTGCGAGCTTGACCTTTACGCTGCCATTCCGTGATCTATACCTTCTCTGCGGGGTTCCCTAAACTAGATGTGCCCAATGGGAGTCCTAAATTCCTCTAGGAAATCTCTCCCACAGCTGTGCATGCACGTGCAGATCACCGTGGGAAACTACATCGGTACAACAAGAATGTATTACAGATATAAAAATCAATTCCGTTGATTTAAAAAGCAGCAGGAGTCAGAAAAAGCAGTTGATAAATGAAAAATGACGATGCATATACAACTCATTTGAAAACCGAATGCGTGAAGATGTATGGAAGAGATCTTCGTTGTCCTCAGTTTTTACTGGCTACAAAGTCAAGGAATTGGTTTTAAGAGAACCTATCAGTGAAAAATTTCCTACATGATCCACCGAACAAAAAAGATCAAAAACATAATTTGGATCATCAATGCACAATAGCCAATCGTGAATTTAGAACGCTCACAGCAACTTTCAAATCAAAAGATTGGAAATTCATCAAGATTTTGAGGGTTGGAAAACATACTATCTAATTAAAAGACTAATTAGACTGTACCTAGCTATTGGCTATAGGTGTTCGCGTTTATACACCTATTATAGTAATCTCAAAACCCACCGCCTGACGCTGGAATAGCCGACAACCTTTTTCACCCTCAACGTCTAAAATGGGACAATTTTCCATTACCGCCTTGAACGATAACTAAACCAGGGTACTACTTCTAATTTAATACATTTTTCTTTTTAGAAATTAGAATCATAAAACTTTTAAAAGTTTAATGTGACCGTGTAATTCAGTTAAAAAATAAAATCAAAAATCAACAAACGTATCTCTTAAATAATAAATAAACTGAGAATTATGATTAATTTTTATCGAAATCTTTAATCGAAAATAAAGTGTTACGGATAAATAAGCTCAAACTAAATTATTGTTGTTTAATAAACAATTCATAAAGTAATCGGAATCATATTATTTTCTGTTCCAAAGATTTCAGATGTTAAATACAAAGGAAAAAAATTGCTTTTGAATTAATTTTTTTTCAATATACACAAATGAATTTATTTGGCTCGTTCTTCAATGGCTTAAAAATTAACAATTCAAGCGAATGAAACTAAAATAAATAAAAGCTAAAAAACAAAAAATAAGTTAGCAGGAAAAAATCTGAGGTATTCAAAAAGAGCTTTAATTAAGAAACTGGATGAAGCAATTATAACTTGGAAAGTTTAATTTATATCGAATTAAGAGGAAGCAAGGAGCAATCAACTGTGTGTTTTAGTCTCTATCAATTTTATAAAATGCTTTAAACACCTTCTGTTATCACATAATTACATCAAATATTTTTTTTCTCTCAAAAGTCAGTCTTTTGAAAATTATTCTTTTTACTTGAAATACAAAACAATTTTAAATGGTTTCTTTTTTGTTTCTAAGAAACTGCTTAGCAAGATTATTTTTTACACTAAGAAAGTTCTCTTATTTGCTATGCTTTCAATGTTATGTCGATTTATTGATAAATTGTTAAATATTTATTTACAAATATTAATTTCGAACATGATGAAGCAAATGTTTATCCCAGAGGTATAAGGTCCATGGTCTTTTAATGTGACAGAGTCTTTTGAATTGGTTTGATTTGGAGCGCTATTATCTCCTTTTTTGCTGCACAAGTGCTTGGTTTGGTTTGCTTTGGAGTGCTACGGTCTACTTTTTGCAACACGAGGGCTAATGAGACCGGGACCTACAGTTTAAAGCCGATTCCGAACGGCTACGAACATCCATGCCATAGTGGGATTCGAACCGATGAAGCTACACAAGTGTTAGCGAGACATGCACTCGTGGACTAAAGCCGATTCCGAAAGGCTACAAACAACCATGCTTGCAGAGGGATACCGAAAGACAGTGCCCTACCATTCAACCATTGGCGGTTATTTTGGATAGACAGTACTGTTCTAGAACAGGTCCAATAGATTTCGTTAGAAGTGTATCTCACGCTGACAGAATTTACTAAAAGTATGTATATGTGTGCATGTATATGTATGCATGTATGAATGTATGTATATATATATATATATATATATATATATATATATATATAAATATAAGGAAAATTCTCAGGGGTTTTCAAAACTTAAATCAAGGGATAAAATTTCCAGCGTCATTTTGCATTCCCCTTTTTAACCCCTAACCTAAATTGACCACTGGGGCTACAGTTTAAGCCCTCAGAGAAGGGGCCTGACCAATTATAATCCTACATGGCCCTAGCGGACAATTTAGGAAATTTCCAAATAAAAAGGAGATACACGCTGTCGGAGACAGATTTTTCTAGAGATATTTTCCCACAGATGTTGACCCAGATGTTACGTGTCTTGTACATAGAACTTCATTCTAGCTGACCCTTCAGTTTGTCCTGTCCCTATGATGAAGTGGGAACCCGTCCTTCAACGTTATCTTAATAAAGGTCTTTAGCTGAAACAGTATCATTTTTATGGCCATGACTGCAACCACCCATCGAGAAGTCCGTCTCATTACATATATGTGTGTATGTGTATATTTAGAGAGAGAGATGAAAATTAAAAATAATACATTATTAAAGTTATTATTATTAATTTAAATTAAAATAGAAGAGTTAAAAATATAAGTACATAAATAGTTATAATAAGTAAATTAATCGAATAATATTTTATTTAATACATAAATGTGGCATTATCAACTGTACAGTTTTCAGAATTTCGCTGAGGGTTTCAAAATTTTGGGGCTGGACCACATGTAGTCCACATATTGCTATTTGACCACTCCTGTTCTAGCGTACTTTTTTCCTCTCTCATTTTTCATTTTAATCCTACCAATTTAAGTTATGTAACTTTTATTTTCTTAGCTTCGATTTATTACTGGTATTACAATTAGAAAAATTGTATTTTCACTCTTAATAAGAACATTTACAATTGTTTGGTTAGAGAGTTTTATATTTAGATTACCGTACCTGCAAATTTAAACGTCATAAAACAATAGTAATAATAACAATAGAATAGTAAAAAAAAGATTGCAAAGGCATTTTCAATAAAACTTTGTAGAAAGTTTCTTTTAATATAATTGTCACAGTAAATTATTAAACACTGAATGGATAATTTCAATAACATAAAACATCACTTTATAGAATTAAGAACTGTTTTCCTCGAATGAACTGAGAATATATCTACGATTGTTATTTCTAGGAAGAAGCTTCCAGTCTCTACATATATGTAGGTAAGTAGTACTTACTACATTAATGTTTGAATGAAAAAAAGATAACATAAAGTATATTTAAATGCAAAAGTAGCTACTGAGGAAAATATCTCAAATTACAAAGCAGAATGTATGGATGTTTTACAAAAATCATTACTGCTTTTTGTAAAACGTTTATTTACAAAAATTTCATAATTTTATGTTCAAATAAAAAGGTTCATGTTCAAATACATGAGGGCTAATGAGCACGGGACCTACAGCTTAAAGCCAATTTCGAACGGCTACGAACATCCATGCAAGTAACGGGACTCGAACCTGTGAACTCCAGTACCGAAGAGCAGCATCCTACCTATTCGGCTCACCGTTTTTGACTCCATGGCGAAGAGCCATCCAAACTAATGGCGAGTTGCTGGTCATTGTTGCGACTATTCATTTTTCCCAGAGCAGAATAAGTCGTAATCGGTCCATCATATTCTGGTCGAACCTTCGTACTGTTACGAATTTGGACTGCGAAAATACCTCAATTGGGAGCACTGATAGCCCCACTGTTTATCTACGGGTTTGATCAAATATCGCCAGATCAGCGAAATATTAGCTCTTTGATCATGTTCTTAGAAACTACTTTTTTTTTTCTAAATCTGCCGTTATGGTCACCAAAGCAGCCAAGTTGGCGACGGTTCTGGCGATTTTTAGGATTTAATATATTTCTGAAAGTTTTTCGGCCTTATAAAAACATGGTTAAAGCCCGTTAGTCTGTTCATACTCACTTTACTATTTTATCTTGCTATCTAGGGCGCTATTGTATTGAACCTTTAATGTAATCTCTTCAATTTATATATTTTTTCATCTTTAATGTAAATCCCAATTTTCTGATGCTCACCCTGATTGAATCTCTCACCATCAAGACGGGGGATACGGCTTTATGCTAAGGCGCCTCGAACAAGCTATTACTGAGTTCCGATTAGTCTGTTCAGTTGTAAACAGGTAGTTGTTGAAAGCAGATCTATATTAAAGAGTACTCTAGTCAGAGGTATTGAAGTTTGCCATCCATGCCTGTTGTAATATAGTATACTGTTTTCTTGTATGCTGTGTTCCCATTGTAAGCGTTGACTATTTCCTGACTAGCATACAGCTCGTCATATGACGGGATCAGTAAAAGTTTTAATTTTCCAGAATTCTAAAATACCCTATGAGGCAGATAAAAAATTAATTGATTTTTGTCTGAGCATTATCTGGTACACACTCTATAATTTGTTTACTTTCATATTACTCTAAAGTCTCCTGTTACTATGAATATAGTTTAGAATCACGTTGAATTCATTTAGTCAAACAGTGGGGATATGCATGAAAACAAACACACAAACGGACAAATTTCTTAATTTTCAAAAATATATAGCCTAAAAGCTAGATATTTATGAGTCCGTGAAATAGGATCCTAGACTTTTATTAAACGTATTTGTTGCTAATACCGGTGATAACAGTTTCATTGCAGCAAAAATAATCGACGTTTAAAAGTTAAAATTAACACATATCTGCCTAATATATTATGGTACACAAATATAAAGGAAAATTATTTACGTGATATCTAAATAAAATGATAAAGATATGAAAATACTTCTGGCGATATTTAAATAATTTATACGATATTTAAATAAGAAATGATTAAATGAGATGGTTAAAGGAATGACGTCATAATGCTGGAAAAAATGTTATTTTTACCTATTTATTATGTGATAAATTGATAAATTTAATCTCCTGCTCTTAACCGGGGAAAATAGAGATCAAAATAATGGCATTAAAAGTTCAAAAAGGGGGAAGGGGTGGATTTCAAACGTTTTAAAAACGACAGTATTTTTCTCTGTGATATGAAGCATATTTTTACCAATTTATTTTAGAATCGGATAGATAGTTTAGGAGAAGATAAACTTTGAATTTTGCTAACCCTAATTCATCAAGAAATCAATATGGATGCAACTATCCATTCCAGGTCCAACAGCTTCATAAATTTGAGGACAGACGGACAGATAACTTAGGCTATTATTATATAGGGGATTAGTAAACTGACCTGTATTACTGTTTATTTAACAATTAAAAAGTTTCTGCAGATCCGTGGTAGCTTAATCGTCAAAGGTGTCGAACTCATCATTAGAGGGTTGTGAGTTCAAAATTTCCGGTCAAATTATCCGCCGTGTTCTTTAATGGTGACTGGGGTTCGTAAAATAGATTCGTGGGCTCAATATTTTTGAAGTTCACAAGATATCTCAGGAAGTAGCAGGTCAAACCTGGGGATCTTCTGCATGAACTGTGATTCTAAATTATCAGGATCTATTTTACAGGAGCCATGTTATGTCCATAGTATTCTTCAAGCTACATTTGCTCTCTCTGTTATGCTAAATGAGTAACAGCTTACAACCGAGATCGGTTGGTGTTTGTATGGTGTTAGGGTAGTTGAATTATTCTGCCTCCTGTATTGAAAAAATATAAAACAAATAATTGTTTGTTATACAGTAGAACCTCTTTTTAACGACCCCCGATACAACGACCCCTTTGTTACGTTAGAACGGCCACTTAAAAAGTTCCAATTATTTTACCATAGGAATAATTTTAAATCATTACAACTACCTCAAGCGTATTATTTTTCGTTAGAGCGACAGCCAATTTAGTCCTCAGAACTCATGAGCAAGTGGGCTATTTCAAAATTATTGCAGCCGAACGATGGCCGAATGGTTAGGGCACTGACCTTCGGAACCGGAGTTCGTGTGTTCGAGTCCCACTGAGGCATGGATATTCGTAGCCGTTCGGAATCGGCTTTAAACAGTAGGTCCCGGTCTCATTAGCCCTCGTGTAGCAAAAAGTAGACCGTAGTGCTCCCAACCAACCAACCAAAATTATTGCACTGTGGTGCAACTTCAAGAAACTTGTACTCCTCTCTTTGTGTTTGCTTAAAGAGAGCTCTCTCAAATTTCCTGATCTTCAATTATCTTTTGATGAGGTTGTTGCGGTAGACGAAACTTTACGCTGATGTGAAGAAAATTTAAATGAGGACGATTTTATTGCCCGTATTTCCGAAAATGAAGAAATCTGCTATTCCGATGACGGAGAAGAAATTGTCCAAGCTTTTGAAAAAGTGAATGAAAAAGAAGCCCTCAATGCAATCAATGCCTTCCGTCAATATTTTGAAGGACAGTTTAATTCTGCAGATTTCCTTCAAAATCTAGCGGATATGGAATCAGTGATAATGAAAAATTCCCAAATGAACTTGAAACAGCCGTCAGTCAAGGACTTTTTTTCAAAAATTCAGTAATGGAAATACAAATAAATAGAAGTGTATGTACTGTTGCATTATTTCTTTTCTCAAATTTTTAATTATTTTTTCAATTCGTTACAACACCTTTCGTTACAACTACCATATGATGTTGGTCCCACAGGGAGCCGTTATACCGAGGTTCTACTGTATTTTATATCTAGATGTCCATTTCCCTGAACTCGTAAACTAACCATAGTATGGACAGACAACGTGTGATTGATTTTTTGGACCGTATGCATTCGGTTGTGCTAGGCTAAATAAATCACTTTTAAATTAAGTCTTTCTCCTTGATGAAATAGACAAAGCGGAAAGCAATTTCCCATTTTCAGTTTATTTTTTTAACTTTAATCGTATTTTTATTAAGCAATTAATTGTGTTTAAAAAAACAAGCAAAACAGTAAAGATTTAATACTCTAAAGGTATTTTTACCAAAGAATAAACAAAATTTTTATTTTAAGTTTTTCAAGAAAAAATTTGGGGTAGAAAGGATAATATATCATTTGACTGCACTTGAGATTTATCGAATTATTTATGTAATAGAGCTGAATTTCTATTTCAGTATTATTAAATACTTAAAGAGAGTGCACATTTATCATGTATTGTCATCATCTACTTTCATTGTTGGTTCAGTTTATCCTTGAAAACTAAAGAACGTTTAATAACTCCTCAAATAAGAAGAATGAGCGGTGATTAAAAATGGCGGGTTGGTTGGTTGGTTGAGGTTTATTGGCGCAAGATCCAAGCAAGGATATGCTGCGCCAAACGAGAGTGAAATTCTAAAACACAAAATATATAATCTAAAAGTAGAGGACAATATCAAATGCTTAAAAGAAAAAATGCAAGTAAAAAAACGATGTAAAGGTTCGCTTCAATATACTTTTTTAAAATTAAACAAGGTTAAAAATATCAATGCGAATTAGGAATTTAAAAAGTTTTGGGTGGGGTGTCTCACCCAAAAGCTCGCTGAGACTGGGATGAAAAGTTTTAAAATATATATTGTAAAATCGTGTAAAAGTGGTACATGAAGTTAAAATATGATGAACGGTCAAATGAGTGTGGCAGAAAGAACAATGTGGAGCAGGCTCGGCCAATAGTAAATGTTTATGAGTAAGTCTAGTGTGACCAATGCGAAGACGTGTTAAAATGACATCCAATTTGCGGTTTGAGAGACATGGCCAAAAAGATGTCGACGGTCTAAGAGAGTGAAGCTTGTTTCTAGTTTGTAAGTTCCATTCAACATTCCAGCGGTCATTTGTGATGAAGGAAATGGCTTTTTTGATGTCACTATCAGACAGAACACCAGTGTAAGATGTAGTTGCCTGTCTCGCTAAGTTGTCGACTCTCTCGTTACCAGAAATACCAACGTGACCAGGAACCCAACAGAGAAGTATCTTAAAGCCTCTACGAGAAAGTTTTCTGTGCAGCTGGATAGTCAGAGAAACGTAGCTATGAGTATTGGAATAAGATTTCAGGCTCGCCAAGACACTCGTCAAATGAAAGACACATAATGGCGGGTTAAGAATTGGAAAAGAATATAAAGGCTTTCAAGGCCATGGTTCAACTGGATTCTATGGTCCGTGCCCTCCAATCCAGTGATTTCTAACAGTAAGCATAAAAATGACAACGAGCGGAAAAGAAAACAGCTAAAAGAGGAAAGAATAGGTAGAAGGGTAGATTCATGAGTTCATAAAACAAAAACTAGAGAATAGAAAGTTTAGGGATAGGAAACACAAAATGCTTTTGTAGTAAGGGATATCTGTAGTCTGCGACAAGGATCATCTTTCCATATAAAGGTAATTTTCTGAGCACCTCGCCCGGTTGGACATATCTCCAGTAAGCAAGGTAGGATATTTAACAACATTACTCTGGAGCTCTCATTGACTGGCTTTCCTGGGCCAGGCTTTCTAAGTCAGCACTTCTGTAACTCATGGTCATGAGAAATAACATATAATTGCAACACGATATTGTGGACTAGATACTAGCATTTGATTAAGAATAGGTATAACAAAAATAAAGTTCACGAGACATTCGAAGGTTCGAAGACACAAAAATATAAAAATAAAGTCCAATACATTAAGTGTACTTGGCATATTTAGTTACAATTTCATTTACGTTTAACACTTTAGGTACAAAATATAAGATATTTAACAAGGGAGAGGTTCATAATGAATATTTTGTATATCAAGATGCCAGTTACAGTACGTTATAATATAATAGTAAAAGGAAAATATATACATAAATACATATAAAGTAAATATAAATTAAAAAAGAGGTTGAAGGAGGCCCTAAGTAAAAATATCAAAAGTGGTTAAATACGATGTAAGAATCGCGTCCGTCTCTGTCGGAGGTCGGGAGAACTTTTATTCTTTTGAACAATTGAAAACGGCAGTATTGTACCAGTAATGGTCCTTTTGACACACGGACGATTTGAGGTGTCAAGTGTGCCATTTTTGTCAACGTACCGACAGAGAAAAGAAACTCTGCTTTGTGTAACCGCGTCGGCTGGGCACCAAAGTGCGTTTCGGCTACTCCAAGGACAAAGGTCAAAAAGAGGGGGGTGTCGATCTCCCCTAAAACCGAGGTTTCCTGTTTGGAAAAGAAGAAACGGGAGGGGACTCCCGGCTGAACTTTGAGATGATCAGGTTGTCTAGAGTAATCTCCTCTCTGGACGATTTTACTTATATATTTTAATATGTCTTTAAATGCTTTTTGTTAAATAAATGAATAGTTGTTAAGTTTGAAATCATCTACGGTTGATTTATTTCGTCTCCATACCTACTCCTTATACGAGACCCATGCGAAATCATATCCAGATGATTAGGGTATGACTTACAATCGGAAGTAGAGACATCGCAAACCACTCGGCGAGTTTACATACGATAAAATGTGAGAAAATATGATTAAAAAGAAATAAAAATGTCTGAATTAATGAAAAAACAATAATAAAAGAGATTCATACAGAAACAAAATTATAAATTTAGTATAAGTAAAATTTTACAGTAAGAGAGAGTGGCATATAAAAGTAGCATTGTTATGCAGCGGGCCTAGCCCAAATCATAGAGAAATGCAGTGATGGGTAGACAAAAGTATTTAGCTTAGATATTAAGTGTTTAAAGCATACAAGTGCTTAAAAATACTTATAAAATAATAGAAAAATGAAAAGGTATTTGGAGAAAGAAAGAATTTAAATGAGTAAAGAAGCCCTAGGTCTGCTTCTGAACTCCGGATCTGTGAAATCATAGGGGTATACCTGGGTACTCTGCTCCTAGGGATTACATCAGTGAACTGGTCCTCCAGGTTGGGGTTTGGGCGTAAGTGTTACTTCCCGGAAGATAGTAACTCTAATATGTTAACTCAAATGTAATGGAAAATAAAAATGGTTCGAGATAACAAAAACAACCACGGTCTAAAAGTATACAACTCAATTTAATTATTACTAACATAAGACATAAACTCAGACATTAAATTTAGCAAACATAAGTATAAGGAAATGAAACAATTAGTGTACTTAATGGTCAACAAAACTTAAATCAACTTAAAAACAACGAACCAGCCATGAGACAAAAGTAATACTACCTCCCCGATAGCCAAACGAACAAGCCACCCACTCGGCTAAGCTAACAAAACACTGTATTTAAACAAACTAGGAATATCCCGGAATGACGATCGGGAAAGAAATACTGCAAGAGATAAGGTTTAACCACGTTGTTTAACAATAAGACCAACTACCTTACCCCATAAAAAAATCTCAGATCAGAAACCTCAGCAAAGTGCTCGGAAATCAAAAAGAATTCCATCGACTAGATGAATGATGGCGAAAAATCAGGAATTGGAGAGGAGTCGCTAATGATAGAAGACTCATGAGGGAGCTTGTGGTTGAGGCAGCCAAGGCCTGTAAAGGCTGTTGAGCTTGTAAATAAGAATTAAAGAATAAATAATATGTAGGTAGCGTGCCATATATTCACCCTAATGATACTAAAGCCTAAGAGATATCCTAATATTTGCGCAGATAGCTGTTATCTTAGACCTGACACTTAAAAATATGCAATATATTTTTATATCAATATACTAATTTTTATATTAAATTTATAACATATATATTAATATGCCAAAAACCTAGAAATAAAAAAAAATGTCTGGTGAAGCGAAGAGGAAGTCTGATAATATTCACAGATGTAAAGATGGATTGATATATAACATGCTGAAATTAATACACTCTTAAAGTACTCTTAAATAAACACTAGTCAGTTTACTGAGAATGAATAAAATGTTGACTGTGAAAAACATATAAAAAGTAAGTACTAATATCATATAAAAAGTAAAGAAATGAACGAAATTAATAAAAAAATTACAGTACCAATCCACTGGCGGTGATTTGTTTGTCTTTTTGATTGGTCTTAATGGTTTAATAAGCACTTCAGACATATTAAGCTATATTAGAATTGCGGTTACCTTTCGACTGTTATTACTTCGTAACCAGGGATATTGAAATAGTACTTGGTATCTTTATTGGAGCTTCGATGTTCTTAACTTACGAAGGTGGGGATGTTCTGCAAGAAAAAGCATAATGGTCGCATTCCCTTGTTCACCGCATATGCGTTGAACAATGTTGGAAGCGGTGAAGGTATGCTAGGAATGATCGTTCTGTCAGGAAACGCACTATGTCAGGTTCTTTGGTGCGTTTTCTTTACTTACTTTTAGTAAATACTTCTACCAGTTGTTGAGATCTTCCATTGTTTTTGCTATTCTTCCATGACTGAGCGATGTATTATGTGTTGTCCCAACTTACTGGGAGTTTTACGTCAATTCTATTGATTGGAATCAAATTCGAGCCATCACTAAAATGTCTGCTCTTTTCTTTCTAGCAATATCTATGTGGGATTTTACCCAAGCAAATCCTATACATACGATTTTGCTGCTTATATTCTGTTCAGTGATCTGAATTCGTTTGATTAAATTGATCTGACTGCCAAAATAGAGGACTGTAAATTACAGTGGAGTTTGACATACCCAGTCAATAGCAGCTGCTATGGCTAACATTTCTACCTGGAATACGCTGTTTTGTTTAAACAACATTACCTACTAGCCGTGCGTTTCACACCTTCATGGGGGGGGAGGAACGAGACAAAAGCTGTTCATATGCCTTGAATAAGCTCCATCAGTGTAGATAAATAATTTGATTTTAGGGACAGTGAATCTTAAGGTAACTCTTTTGTCAACCAGATGAATTTGTGATAAGTTATATTTGAGCTGAAAACTCTGTATGATAATGACACTGTTAACTCTTATGACTTTAGCGGCATCAGTTTGTTCTTTCAGCCTTATGTCGATTGGCATTAAGCCTGTTATTGGTTTGCGAACAAAGCGCTTTAGACCTAATCTTGTTAAGGAGAAATGGTCTTTGTAGAGAACGTATAATAGAAACTTCTTATTTCCTGATATTTGTAGTGCAAACACTTGCATAGGACAGTATATATCTGGTACCTCATTTGAGTACAATGACTCTTGTTTCCCATTTTGTACTGTTGTTTGTATCAAGCTATTGTGTATAGAAGTCTTCTGGCATAAGGCATGAGGCTCCAGGGAAGAAGATACCCGGACTTATCCAGCCTTTGAAGAAGCTGCGGGAGTAAGGTAATTATATTCTGCCGTCAGCGGCGGTGCGTGCGCCTATGATGCCAGCCGCCCTATTTAGGCCCACGGTAGCTGGGATAGAGCGAGCAGTTCCAGCTTGCCGACCAGCAGCCCATGTCAAAAGTGAAACGAAAGGTAGCGATCACATCCGGGTCACCACTGAAGGGAACACATAAAGTGTCTTCGAAGGTGTAACTAGCGTAAAAAAATATAGCTACCAGAAAAAACTTAAAAGGCATTTATTAAGATTTTAAAAATAAAGCGAGATATTTACCAGAAAAATCTTAATGAAAAAACAATCAGCAAGCTGGCTGAGCAAAAGTAACAGCATTCAGCTGAGTCCTGCAGAAAGCACAGTGAGGACGCTGTCGCAAAGCAAAGCAAAGCCGTGGCTGGAGCGGGCGCTGCTGGGTCGGCTGGCCGGAACTGCTTGCTCTATCCCAGCTACGGTAATCCCAGCTAAATAGGGCGGCAGGCATCAAAGGCGCACGCGCCGCCGCTGGTTGCAGAATATAATTACCATACGCCCGCAGCTTCTTCAAAGGCTGGATAAGTCCGGGTATCTTCTTCCCTGGCTCCTCAGGCATAATGTTCGAGGAAACCATGATAGCTTCTGCTTTTGAACTAATCCCAGATATTTGATGTTCCTTTTATTAAGGATAATGTGGTTTTTCAATTTCAGCTTGCGTAAGATTTTCTTGTGGGTGCAAAAGTGATTTGTTCCACCTTTCCTGTTGTCCTTTGTTGCTACTATCAAAACCAAATTATCCGCATAGGCTACCACTTGGTATTTTTCCGTTTGTCTTCTGTGAAGAAATGTATCTGGAACTCGTAATCACAAAAGATTATACATATATAAGAAAGAATCCCAATATAATAAATATTAATACTGATCTTCGCTTCCAGATGGTGATTTCTACTCATCACTGCTACCTTAAGAAACGAAACTAACTTTAAACTTTTAAGGTAACGTGTAAAGGATAATTTTGATGATGCATCATACATTCAAAATAAATGGTATGGAGGGATTTCACGCAATGTCACAAAGCACTTTAATGCCCTTCCCATTCATTTTCATGTTTACAATAGCCAATAGGCAACGAATATACTGCTCTTCCATTTGAAATAAAAGCTAGACTCGTCATGAGTTAAGATGTGCAATGCTGCTTGAAACTGCCGTATATAATTTTGCTGACGTGCAAGTAAGTCCCAAAATGTTCCATGAGAGTATGTTTTTATAATAAGGAAAGAGGAGGTTTATGTATAAAAAACTTTATACTGAAAAAAATGTCATGTTTTAAAATAAGTACAATAAAAATATGTTTAAATGAAAAAAAATCGTTCATTTCATATTTTTAGTCGAATCCTTCCATTTTGAAAGTCGTGCCCTAATCAAGTAAAGAAATATAAAATGTCATATGCATAACTTTTCAGGTAACACAGTAAATCAGAAATTAGAATGGCCATTATAAATTTAAAGAAATAAGCACGAAGATCTGCATATCATATTTGTTTCTTTCTTCTGGAATCTAAAATTTGTTTCATTGAATCAAAAGAATTATTTTTTACCTCGGTCCTACTTCATAATTCTCGACATAAAAGAATAAAAATGGCTGCTCTTGGCTCAAAATTTATGAAAACGTGGAGAGAAGAAAATGAAGTGTACTTCTTTTAAAAGGACGCTCTAAATTCAAAGAAAGTAATCTCATAAACATGCAAATGAAGTAATTCTAGAAGTATAAAAGTACTGTGAAATTTATTTCATGTTGGCTATTTTTCAAAAAAGATTTAACCACATTTTTAAGATTTAATCATATTTCGTATTTTAAGTATATTTATAAATTTAAGATTTTTTTTAATAATTCCTTAAAACAAAATAATATACTTAATCTTAAAAAGATCTAATAATGATCTTAACAAAGTTATGGCCATGCCACAGTTTACTGTTAGGACTTATAAAATCCTCCTTATTTTGCTTAAAAACCACTTGAAAATAATTAACTTGAGTTGCTAATGGAAATTATAGTAGAAGAAATTGTCAAGAAAGTAGGGATCGACATTTTAATTCAATATGTGTGGCAATAAATACATTATTGTGATGTATATATTCAATATAGTATTTCTAAAATGAGTATGTTAAATGGAGGCATGTCAGAAAAGATGCCAGAATGCCAGTCTGTAAGCTGTTGCTTTAACTCGTGGTTTTTCCTACTTTTATTGCTTTCAGAACATTTCTAAAGGTTATGACATTTCTGTAGAAACCCACGTAATTTGAAATAGTATATTTCCCATTTACCATTTTTTTTCGGAGGTTGGTAATTTTTTTAATTTAACAGATGGTAGGTGTGAGAGTGCAGCTATGTTTGACATAAGGTTTGCGAAACTGATTTGCTCGCCGCACTCACACGTTGTGGGTTGAATGCCCAAGTTTTTTTCGCGACTCCAGGAAGCGTGTGGTGTGGCTAGTGAAAATAATTGCACTTAAACTTCACCAAGTTTTGGAGAATTGTGATTGATCTCCAGGAGGCGATTCAGGACCATCCTTGGAGTCCCGGTCCTTCTGGGCAGAGCCGGGAAAGGACGCATTGTAAAAAGGACAATGGAACAACGAACACATCAGCACAGGATAATGGAAAAAGTATAGGGTTGCCTGAGTAGAAAGAAGGAAGAAAAAGAATGCAGCGTTCTCTTGGACATTGGCAATTTTTTTAGGCGTAGCACGTGGAGTGCTTCTTTTACTTTTTAATTTTTTATATATATTTTTTTTGCATATTTCCTTGTCATTTGTTCTATATTTGAACATTGTAATATAGATCAGTGGTATTATACTATAATTAAAGACGATATAAAGCAACTTTCGGTTATAAATGACTTTGAAATAACAACAGCAATGTACTACACCACAACAGTAGGTATAAATTATTGTTATTAAAAATGAAGCCTAGCTACATTCTCTACAAGGCGATTTCATGCAGTAGGGCAAATTCTCAAATTATGATAATTCTGGCTTTAGTTTCAAACGGAAGGGCAGTTTATTGTTTATCTGTTGGCTGTTGTAAACATGAAAATGAATGGGAAGGGCATTATAGTAGTTCGTGACGTTGCGACGAATTGCCTTATTAAGCAAGTCAAAAGAATTAATAGAAATAAAAGAAAACAAATGGCAACTTATTTAGAATCATAAAATAATACTGAGTGGTAAAAGGCCTTTTTCTGCTTTGCACAACAATCACACTATGTAAAACTTTCAATGAATAGTGAAAGAGCGAAGGCGATTTTTTATTACAAAACCAAGAATTAACAGTGCAGTTACTAATTTCAATTCAAATCATAAAATAGTATTAATATCAGATTAAATCTGTTATCACATTCCGGTTGTAGTCTGACATGTTTGCAGTTAAAGAATCAAAAATAACATTCTTAAATTAGACTCATTGTATGAAAATAATCACTTGCATAGCATATGTTGTGGTACCGTTGTAGCAGACAACTACACTTGAATTACATCGCCGTTCTAGCAATCAAATAGATTAAATAACCTACTGATACGAGGGTCATTCAATAAGTTACATTAGAACATATCTGCACGATAGCATTCTTTTGATAAAAACTTTACAGCACAATATGATACACATATATTATACTATTTCTCTATGTAGTCACCCAGTCACTGTAAAACTTTGTCCGAGCGAAATACCTACTGTTCAATGCAATGCCCTGTCGATAGAAATCTGTACCTTGATCATGAAGCCATCGTAAGAGAGATAGTTAAAATTTGTATCATTCATGAATTAGCATTCACTCAAATGGTCTTTCATCTCGCCAAACACGTGAAAGAACAGCATGGAGGCTTCAAACCTTTCTCCTTTGTGTTCAATGGTATTTGTGTTCAATGGTGGCCAAGACGTCGATCGCGGTCGACCCTGCAGACATTTTAGGTAGTCCGTGCCACCATCCCGATAATGACCTTGGATATTAACAATTTAATTTATGACTTATGACATAGAATAAATGAATAATTTAAAATAAAAATTTACGCTTTAAAACCTAAAACAAACTGTGCAAAATAATACAATGAATTTGCCGTTTTACAGTGGAGAATTAAATAGAAACAACTTGACAAAGTAGGATGCTTAGATTATAATATAATCGAATCAGTACCATATAATCATTATATGGTACTGATTCGATATACTATACACACCGCGGTTTTTATCGCCAAACTTGGCGATTTTTCGAGCGATGTCTGACGTCGCTGGAGATTTTTGACGTCTTTAAGCTTTCCAAGCTTTTTGGAGCTTTGTAGTGTCAACCCTAGTTCGTAATGGTTCGTTAACAGATGAACATTTAATTTCGTGTTTACGCATTGCAATAAGCTCGTGCCAGCCACAATATGATAAACTTGTCGCAGATATACAGTGCCAAATTTCAACTAAACGAAGTGAATAGGATGGTCAATTTTTGATATATGAATACTTTGATTATTTTCGTCAGTAAATTTTTATTTTGTAAATATTAATATTAAGTTTTTTTTAGAAAAATTAGATAATTTACCATTTTTTCTTGTTACCGAAAATAAATATATAAACATGTACGTTACGTTAATTTAGCTCTGCCATTGGTAGACCACTTTTAATTTTTTAAATGTGGAGTAGACCACAGATCCCAAAAATTTGGCTATCCCTGGTCTATAGCATAGAAACCAATCCTGAATCATCTCGATAATCAGCTGGTTATGGATGATGTGATGGGCACTGCCAACGGATATTCCCGGATTCTGTGCAATTTGAGCACCAGCCATTCTGCGATTGTTGACAATAATCTCGTTCAACTGTTGAATGTGGTCATACATAGTTGACGTTGATAGGCTTTTCTGCCTTTATTCATCGTCCACATTTGTGCGGCCATCTGCAAATTGCTGGCACCAATTTACTTTAGAAGGTCGTAACACTGCATATTGTAAATACACCACTGATATTTCAGGATGAATCTCTTTACGTTTCTCCGTGAGACGTTTCGCCTTCAAAAATTGTACTGTTCCGCGTATTTCAATGTTGGATAAAAATTCTAAATGACATGCCATTTTGTTCTAACACTACATAATGGCTGTTGGCCCTACTAAAACGAAAATGCTATTGTAGAAAGTCATTAAACTAAGACATCCTCTCAAAAGTTTCTTATCTTGTTGCACATTAGTATCATGTATAAGAAACAAGTGTAACTTTTGATCGCTATTCGTGCTATTTGAAATCCTTCTCCGATTGCTACTTTAAAACTACCTACATAATGCAATCCATAGAAGTTGAAGATTTAAATGTTCAGGAGAAAAATCTACCTCCGAATGTAACTTTTTTCACTCTGTGAAAGTTAAAATGGCAAATCAATATTCTAAGTGACCTCATATATATGGTAATACTCCAATGAAAAGCCACAAAGAAAATGTTTCACGCCATTGCGAATCATTTTTCTCCTTCCCTTATATTTTAACATAAAAGTTGCTTCTAGTTTAAAAAAAAACTTTCAGGAAAATCAACAATGGAGGAATAACTTCAAAAATATATTTACAGCTAAAACTTTTTTTATCTTTATTTTGAGTTGTTAGAATAAAAGAAAAAAATGCATAAAAGGATATTCGTTGAGTTCACAATATTTCTCCCCCAAATTCCAGGAAAAATATGTGAAAATTTCCATTTGATCGAAAGCCTCCATTGTCATTTACACTTCGAACCAGGTATCGACGATTCAAAACAGCTTTTGAAAGTTGAAAAGAGTTGTTATTCTTTTCAAGCGATTTTATAACATGGTATTACAACTGGCATTCTTATGCATTACATGCGAAAATTTTTCATATTGCTGCTTACAATATTTCTAGGGGTATATTTTGAAAATTGTAAGTATCGAAAACTATGTTTTATATTATTTAAATAACAGTTTACTACTAACATAACTTCGAATTTTTATTTTTTATAGTACCATAAGTATAGCAAAACAAATATAGATTGATAATACTTAATATACGTATATATATATTCATAAAGTGAAGCTTTGTTTGTTAACAGCTGTGTGCAAAACTGTTGTTATTAAAACAAAACCATTATTTAAAAATGAATGATTATAATGCAGCTGTAATAACAATCCTGTGGAATATAATTTTGCAATGTATCAATGGAGCTAACATAAAGGCAGCTCTCTATACATGAATAATTTGAAACACACACCCACACACACACACACATATATATATATATATATATATATATATATATATATATATATATGTATATATATGAAATATGGGCGAGATTCATACCAAAGTACAACATATTTTATTTATAGTGACGATGCATCCAGTCAATACAACAGGCAAGAAGTTTTTAAACATCATGCATATACAATTTTTAAGTAGAGATTTCTCATGTAAAAAGACTACGAATGATCCCTATACACATTTGATCACGTGATAAAAAAATACCTATGTTTAAAGAGAACGCGTTTACTATTGGCTAAAGAAGTACAGACAGAAGCTGAATTATGTCTATAGCGTGTCTGGAGGGAAAAATCAGAATTACCGCGCAAACCCCAACGTAATTTATGAACAGAAGTTATTAAATTAATATTAAAATATATAAATAGGGGATTTTAATATTACACACACACACACACACACACACACACACACACACACACACATATATATATATATATATATATATATATATATATATCAAGGCCGTAGGCAAGGATGGATCAGTCCCCTCCCGAAATTGTAGAAGACCTTTTCGTCAAAAGAAAATGTCCTACATGAGTATAAGTGCCATCTGCCTAGCTGTATAAGAACACTTTAATTTAATTAAAAAAAAACATTTTGGCTATGAAAAGTTTTGTTGAGCAACTGGCCGAAAATTTAACATTTTCTCTATATTCTTCTGTATTTGTCTTTTCTCATCAGGAAGATAACAATGTAATCAAATCTTTTAAATTATCTGAGTTAAAAATGGATAATTGTCATACCTCATCCATGCCTTAAAACCTTAATTTTTTATTGAAGTATCAGGCCCTCAGGGACACATCTCCATTTAGGTATGTACGGGCTTCACGACCCTGGGGTACCTGAGTGATCTTTTCTTAGCGTTCTTCCTCGTAGTCTCGAGCTTACCTATGTAGTGTTTGCTCCTAACTGGGTTGGACCTCATTAAAATCGACCATGACGGGCCTCTCGTAGGTCAACGGTGGCTTGGTAGCCATCTATGGAGTCATTGTCGTGGCACGGTCACCATTAGGTGCTGCTGTATGTCTTCAGATGGGTCAGCTTAAAACACACTTGCTGAAGTATCGATCTCAAATAAATGTCTTTCTTCTTTGGTCCCCCCCCCTGAAACAATTTCTGGCTATGGCCCTGATATATATATATATATATATATATATATATATGTGTGTGTGTGTGTGTGTGTGTGTGTGTTTCTGCAGAACTAAAAAAATGTCTAGTTTGGTTTGCAGCGATACGGTCTACTGTCTTGCAACACGATCGTATATGAGACCTGGACCTACTGACGCTTGACGCCGATACCGAACTGCTACGAACATCCATGGCTTTAGTGGTATTCGAACCCACGAACTGCGGTACCGAAGAGCAATAGCCTATCCACTTAGTCGGAAAAACTCTTTTGAAAACTTTTAAAACAAAAACAATCTTTGATAGTAGATAATTTTATGCAATAAGAGCAAAACGAAATTTGGGTATGTAAGCATTTCCTTTTTTTATGTGTGTGTGTGTGTGTGTGTTCCTTTCTATAATATGCAGTCTTATTCAGTTTTAGTTCTTTTTTCCAATGCAGTTGGCAATACAGACATGCATCTTTATGCCAAATGCAAACGTATTACGCATTTAGTTTATTTCACCCGGGCAGCACGTGTAACTTAAGGAATGCTACGGACGTTAGTAACGCTGCCTCCGCTGAGTCCTAGAAATTTAGAAGCAGGGAACAATCAAAAGACCCTTCCCCCAAGCTTGGCCTACCACTTTCAAAGGTATTGTTCAGGAACATGTACAGCATTGCAACTACGAACCCATTTTACGGGCCACAGCCGTTATTAATGAGCACGACTTTGGCCGGATCGAGTCTTGAATTCATAACCGGAGAGTTAGGAGATGGATGCCTTTGCCGACTGAGATATCATGGCTCTATATTCAAGTAGTAGTAGTAGTAGTAGTAGTAGTAGTAATAATAGTAGTAATTAACAATATAAAAACTGACTGTATTGATGTTTAACTGTAACCCCTTTGGGGGGTTTTATTTATGCGCATTTCATTATGCACTTTTTTTTCTCTGTCTCCTACGCCCATGCTTAAGTGAGAGATCACTATATTATATTTTTAGCAAATTCACTTTAGAACAGAGACCAAATAAGGAATTCTACCCCCCACCTTTTTCTTTTATTAGAGAGATAATAAGAAAACACTTTTTCTTCCTTATTTCGTCGAAACTGTATCAAAAAGCTGTAAAAAAATTTGTATTATAAAAAAAGACCGTTCTTATCACCTTTTTTCTTTTGATTTCTTATTTTCACAGAGAAAAAAACGTAATTAGAAAAGTAAAGAACAAACCAAAAAATTCAACCAATAATGAAGTACATTTGGTTTACATAATAAATTACTAAAACTTTTTGAAGTAGTTATTTTTTTTTTTTTATTACAAGTTAAATTCGATAGGTTATGAAAGCTTAATCAAATTAGGCATTGATTTGTTTTTCTTAAAGATGTAACTATAAAGGAAACTATTACTTATCAGCGGACGTTCGAGGATAAAACATTTAGGAATAATTTTTAAAGGCATCTATTTTTTTAGTCAAACAAAATGAAAGAAATTGATACAGGTAACTATTAGTATTTTGGCAAATAAGATTTTTTTTTATTTTAGCTTCTGCTGAGCACATCCTGGACTGTTTGGGATTTTCCAGAGAGGACATATATTCGTACCCCTTCTTGTCCTGGACTTCCTTACGGTCAGAGGTCTGATGGATCTTGTCTGACTTCGTCAGACAGCTGGAAGAGAAGCCACAACAAAACATTTTTTTAAGTTCAAAATCGCGATGTATTTTTGATAACATATTTTAAGATTTGTCATAACACTTAATATTAACATTTTACACGACAAAAAACGTTTCCTTCCTTAAATGAGTTTTAAACAGCCTGTTATTTCAACGCCTATGGCCTTTCTTCAACCTATCACTGCAGTGCTATAGCTATTCATCATACACAGTAAAGTCATGTTAATGTGGCCACCGCCTACTTTTAACGCCAACGTTAAATAACCAATCGCAGAAGGCAAGCGTGATCAGCAAATTTGGTAGCTATATAAAGTGTGTTTTAGGCATTCGAAAAACATTTCTTTCCTTCGTTAATTTCTCCCCTACACACTTGCCCGATAGCGCGGCCGTCCAATAGATGGCGCCACGGAGCCTGATCTGAGTTCTCCCAAAACTTCCGATTTTACAGCACAATGTACTCTTTCTCAATTTTTTTACTTTCGAATTGTGACTTTAACTTAAATTTTTCACTTAACTGGCACTTCTGTGCCTTTTCTGTTTCAATTATTAATTAAAAATAAATAAAAAAGTAAAATAAAAAGCTAGCCTTAGCTTTATTTCAGCTCTTTCTCACAGTATTATTTATAGTAATACTATTTCCCTTTTTAATTCACTATTATTACTATTATGGGCCTCTATTATTAATTTATATCATCTTCAAGACCTGCATATTTTATTCATTCTATTTAATGTTTAATAAAAGGAAACTGTGTTCATAAATTTGTAAATTTCACTAACTGGGAATAAGGTCTTCGACCCAGGAACCCCGATTTAACATCAACAACTCAAAAAACATTCCAGTTCTTGGAGTCATGCAAAAACGCAGTGATTTAACCGACATCCAAAAGAGCATGATAATTGGCTTTTGGGCCAAGGGTAGAAGCATTTGAATGAAGCATTATCAGAATTATTTGTGCATTCACTTAAAGATTCAATAATGAGTTTTTGTTTTCTGAATGTAATGACGCTTGAGCTTACTGGGTGAAGCTCAAGCTTCATGGCAGTATTTGAGCTTGATTGAGTCAAGCTCAAATACTGCCATCTGGTGACCTGTAACTTTAGTGTCCATTGAATTGAGATTTTTCGTAATATAGATATTTCATTATAAACTGAAATATTTTGAGATTACAAAATACCTTTTTACATTTATAAAAGATTATTGTATCCAACAGAGAACAATAAGAGAAATAAGATAATTCAGTACATGCACAGAGTTCTAAGAAAAACCTTGAAAAAAAAATGTTTATTCAACAACAGTAACTTCTTTATTCTGTGGTGGAAATAAAAAATTTGGTACGGTAAAGCCCTATTTATAAACTGTTCAAGGAACCAAAGTTAAGTGAGATATAAAACTTTGATTACTTTCAAGTTTAGGTGAAAACAATACTGGCATTAGTATGTTAGTAAATAAAAATAATTCTAAAATTTGAAAATAAGCATTATAAAGAAGAAAAAAAACTTTACTGCATATCCTGAGTATTAATTCTACCATTTATATGATGCTTGCAGGTAAACATTTAAATTAAATAATAATAATCATCATCATCTGACATGCTACTTGTCTGTAAATATTCAGTACAGCACTAAGAATCAAATTAAGTGCATTGAACATTTTTTCACTGGTGTTTTAACATTAAACATGTTATAAAAGGTGAAAAAATGATGTATCCCCAAACATTTGCACTAAAAAAATATTTTATTATATGATGAAGAATGTACTGGGTCTGTGAGAAAACATTGTATAAATGACATGGTGGCCACAAAATCCAAGAAAAGTATCATTATTTCCCTGACAATTTTCTAACTATGATATGACATTGCAGTCATGTACGTTTTCTCAGAAACATACTAAATTTTGATCTAGCAGAGCTGCATCCCTTAAGGTATGGAATTTTTCATTTTCTTGCATTCATATAAGTAAAATGTATAATTAAGTGTATGCTGGAATAATTTTTTTCTTATGAATACACCTAATGATTTCACTCCTCTATCAATTAAAGTAGACAAATTCTCATAAAAAGGGACATACGTTTTTCATGTGCTGATACAGATTACAGTTGAAGTCTCTCAACCAAATAGAATAGTCACATCATTTATATACATGGTGATTTAGCCATGAATGATGCAACTAAAAATAATGAAGTGAAAAAAATAACTAAATTATTCAAAATAATTACATTACATTAAAGTGAAAATAGAAAATGGCATTACCTTAAAAGAAAAGAAAATTCTTTAAAGCTGCTTAATATAATGTTTTTTTTTTTTTTTTTTTAATGTGAGGAACTTGCCTGTTAAACATTTGCCCTTCCAAAACTGTGAAATTTGTTGATTATTTAAATAAGGGAGCACCATTTAGGTAATCAACATTACTCTTTAGAACAGGGATGGCCAAACTACAGCCCGTGGATAGAATTTTTAGTTGCCTGTCTGAGGCAAATTAAAAGAAATATATATTTATACATTCTATATCTCTCCCCTTTTACACTTTGTTTAAATATTATACCCCAAATTTATTATCTCACACCCAGAAGATCAGCAGTATATTTGCTTCTTATATCTGAACAAGTGTTTTCAACTTTGAGCCTTAGAAAGAATAATTTCAGAAGTAGACTGACAGATGAGCATTTACCTCGTTCCTTAAAATCAATACATCTTACTTTGAACCTCAGTATAAGGAACTTTTAAAAATGAAATCACAATTTCATTCATATCATTAACATATTTAAACTGTAATAGTTGTATATTGTTTTTAAAATTTTAGAAAAATTTATCTTGGTTTGCCAAACTTATTTTCTTTCGATTTTTGGCCTGCGACTGAAAAAGTTTGCCCATCCCTGTCCTAGAACAACACAAAGTAGGTCCTCTTAATTTAGCAAAAGAAAATCCACAGGCTTGACCTGCCACCTACAGAGGTATTGTTTGGGAACTTGGAAGACATTGAGACCACAAACCTATATTATGTCACCATTAATGAAAACTGATTTGGCCGACTCGATCCTAGATCCCATAACCTTCTGGTAATGAGATAATGTAAAACTAATTTTATTAATTTAAAAATGTAATCTTTGAAAATTTTCCTGATTTTTTATAAGTACATAAATATTTTAGAGTTTTTTAAACAAACATTTTTAATTACTTGACATAATCACTTTGCAGATTTAAAAAAAAAAATGTAACAAAATCACAAAAGAATTTTTTTTCTCAAATACTTCTTTATTAATATAAAATTATATATAAAATCTACAGTGAAAAATAAAACAGGACATATAAAGAAATATTTCAGTAGCCTTCAAAATGACAAATCGTTAAAAAACACGAAAAATTTCAAATATCTTAGAACATTATTTTTTTATACAAATAAAATGGAATGTTGCACATTGTACTGTCTGCCTATTTTAGACAATAAATATATTACTTATTTTATTTTTAAAAATTCAGAGACTAGTAGCAGTCACTAACAAAAACCTGAGGAAAATGAAATACATATTTTGATTGCTTATTTAAATGCAAAAACATAATACAGTATTCAAAACAGTACACATATAATACATTAACTAAACACAACAAATATATATGTATGTATATATATATAGATATATAAAGAAAATGAGATTATGAAGATGAAAAAATAAAATGTTGTCAAGTTACAGTTAAGTAAACTGTATAGTTATCAAATTTTTTCCCCTGAAATTTAATATCAAACTTGAGTTTCTGAGTTGATCAAAATATACTAAGAGTGGCCATGCTGCAGTTTATTCAGTAATGTGATAAACTAAAATTAATGAATGTCCTAGAAGAATTATTATAGCCCATTTTTTGTTAGTTTAGAAACTTAAATTCAAAAACACAATACTTTTCTTATCAAAGAGTTTTGTCAAAGAAATCCTTATATATCTGCTTGTGTATACTGCACATTTGTTGTTCTTCTAAGCATTTAATCATAAAATGTTGCTGAATAAGAAAGAGTGCTGTATTTGTAAAAGACTTTTTTGCTTTAGAAAAGGGTGACATGAAGCACATAGAACTTCCATTTTCACACCTATTTTAAGTCATGTAACTGACATTTGTCAGAGAAGGTAATGAACATAGGGCAAATCTTTAAATTATATTTTTTTTAAAATTAGAATGTAGCTTTAATTGATTGCATGGTCACTCCTGAAATATAATTTTAATGTATCAATTTAGATTTTAAAGAACTTCCTAAATGATAAAAAAACGCAATAACCATGAAACACATTAAGAAAATACAGAATCCTGCAGCTGTAACCAAAGCTGTCTAGGAATAAAGAAAAAAAACCTTAAAATTTAGGCATAAAAATATGCAAACAGTTCTGACAAATTAATAGCAGTTGAGAAGATAAAATATATAATGAAATCAAATCTTTTAAAATTTATTGATTTAATTTCTCACCACATGTAGTATCAATTATAATTTTGTAAATTTATTTTCAGTTAAACAAAGAAAAAAATAACAAGGCTACAAAAAATAAAATATATGTGAAGACAAATACAGAAAAAGAATTAGGAATGTAGAAGTTTATCATTAAACAAGACATTGAGATTTCAAAGCAATCCAATAAAATGAGATTCAAATACAAAAGAAATACTTAAGAAAATGGACAGTTCTAATAGAACAAATAAAAATATCACACTAAGTGAGTCTAATAACACCAAACTGTGATGTTAAAAGTTATGATTAAAACAATAAACTAAAAGCTTTTAAAATAAACAAATAATGCAATATCTATTCAGGCAAATACTTAAAAAATACAATATACATTTAAAAGAGAACACAGATTTCATAAAACCTGTAATTTAATTTAAAGTGAGGTAAAACACACAATGGCAGTAAAAGTACATATGAACATAAACAGTAAACTCGCTTAATTAGTTGGAAGTAAAAAGATGGACGGATAAAAAAATAAAATTAAAATAGAAAACATTTTGTAAATGTCCTAAATTCATTTAATACATCCACAAACTAAAACAGTTTTTATGAAGCATTACAAGTAAAGAAAAACAATTAATTGAAAAAAACACCGGGGAAATTCATTTAGTAGCTAAGGCTACATGTAAAGAATAAAAAATCCTCATGTATGTAAGAATTTTTAAATAACATTATACAGTGGAACCTTGATCGATCTATGGTCTGTACATTATTTCCGTTCCTGTATTGATCATTCAATTCAATTAGTCTTGAATTTTTAACATAGAACCACTGTTATTTTTCCTGCATTTATGTTACCAGATTATTCATATTATACAAAAAATTCAGACCCATCAACTTTATCCCCAAAACATACTGTTTTTGAGGTAATTAGAACTAAGGCAATGAGTTTTTTTTCTTGGTGTATGTGTTAATCTTTCAAAGCTGTATGGTTGACAAAAAGGTTTTGGCTCATCAGAGAATTTCTTAGACCACCAGAATATGTAACCTAACAATCAGTAACGGTGTAGCGGATTTAAAAGTAGCCAAGGGTGTTTATGAGGGTGAAAAAAAATCCCTAGAGAATTTAACTAAAACAGTAAGAGAGATGTAATAGGTATTAGCAAACAACATTTGTGACCAGGAAGTAAGGATGAGATCCCTACTATAAAACTAATAAAACTTTTAAAAAAGGTATTAAAATATACTAAAAACATTTAAAAGGAATAATTTATACTATGAAAAACTAAACTATTTAGCAACACTTTGCTTCATTACATTTTTATTTATTTATTTTTTGTAATTCTAGTCTCTGTACATTGCCTGGGAAAAGTGGAGTAATCGTATATATCTAAAATTTTAATTTCAATAGAAAAGGATTAATTTTGATAGTTTTTTTTTCCTTAATTTCTCTTTATCACGGACTCTCTGAACACAATAAATATTCTGCCTAAAAAATTTATTTTCCTAAATTTGATGCAGTTTTTTTTCTCCAAGAATAAAATTTAGACATTTCAATTAAATTCAGTAAAACAAAACTTGAAATTAATAATAAATTACTTTTTAATAATTTATTTATTAACTTAAAATGATATCTTAAATTTTAAAAATAAAAAGGCAGTTCTTTTCAGCAATTTAGGTTCTGATATTGTAGAGTATGGTTATATTTTAAATAGCTCCATTAAATAGACATAGTCTTCGAAAAAACTGCACACAGAGCTAAATTGAAAATCAATGTATTTTCACCAATTATTTTGCCATTTTCACCCCTTATAAACCCAAAATTTGCTAAAAATTGCTGGAGGGGAGGATGAACCTGAATCAACATTGTGCTTTTCTGAAGCATTGTAAACTTTAAAATCAATTATATAAGTACATACTGGCAGTGTACTTACAGACAGAGATATGAAACATGCTCATAGTTTACAGTCTGGCAATCCCCTAGTACAAACATGCCCCTATTTTAATTATAAAACAATTTTTAAATGTTAAGTATAATTTTAAAATACAAGTGGTATCAATACTTCTGATTAGAACTGTAAATAATGTATACATAGTTAACATTTTATTGAATTTCTACATTCATTTCCTGCATCAATCATTTACCATTTTTGGTCCCTTAAAAAACAATGGTCCAAGGTTCCTCTGTATAAATACACAAATAAATATATATTTTTAAAATGTTCAAACATAACTTTTAGAAGTGAAATAAGTTTCTCAAACATAAGCCTTAAATATTACAGCTAGCATTAATAAAAATTATTTTTGTAAGATGCAGCCTTTGATCAGTTGTAATTTTTTAAAAACACTAAGCTGCTGTATAATTATTATTATTATTATTATACTGCTATTATTACACAGAAATCAGACTATTTGATGTGCAATGTAGTTATACCACTGAGATTTCACAACCTACTCAGTAATTTACTAAAATCTTTAAAACTTAAAAAGGAAAATAAAAAAGCATAGCTAAGACATTTTAAAACCAGTTAACTTTTCAGCTATTGTCTGACTATGTTATATGGAAGACTAAATAACCGTACCACTTCCTATAACACCAAAATACAAATAAAAAAAAGGAAGGAGAATAAGGAAACAAACTACTCATTAATTTGAACTTCACATCATATAAATCAAAGTGAATACATCACACACCACATAATGAAAATTATACAATATAACAATAAATAAATGTAAAAAGCTATAAATCTTGAACACAGACCCTATCACCGGAATTTATTTGTAATTATATAAATCATATTTTAATTACATAGTAAGAGCCTCTCCACACTAAACAAATCTGAAAGGTAAATGTAATTGACCTAGCTCCAGCTTGGTCCTCCATCACTTAAATACACCTAGATTTAGTTCTCACTTTCATACACCAACTGATTCTAGTTCAATGTACCTTCATTGAATTTCATATGCGATTCAGCTACTCTGAATCATCTTCTACCAGTTAGCCATGAATAAAAAATCTGACACAAGGATGTGGAACTTTTATTTTGAATGTGAAATAATAGAATGTCATTTATAATGTGAGGATTAAAAATCCCACCAGAGATTTCATTGCACCAAAAAAAACGGTTTAAAAACAAACCATCCTGATCTCCAACAAAGATAAGAATTCAATAAATGCTACTACAATTCATGTTTACTCCAGCATCAACTTTCAGAAATCAATGTGAAAGCATTTCAGACACTGAAAAAATGGAAATCATAAATGAAATTCACCAGAGAAAGCAGATTGATTGAGATTTGTTTCATGCAAAGTTGCTCTTAAAGACACATTCAACAAAAAGATAAAAACCACAAAAAATTCCTATAACATGAGGCAATATAAAATATTAATTTTAATATTCGATATGTTGATAAGAATTTTAAAATACTGTCTCCAATTGAAACATTGGAAAACATTCCAAATAACTTACTACAATAATTCTGTAATATTTTTAAAGGGCAAGGGGCAGCACTGGGTGCTGCAAAGCACCAAAAAGGCATCATCAAATATATTTACAATTTTAGTATAAACAACAATTTTTACAGATTTTTTTTTTCCATCACCATCTTAGAAATACACTTAGAACACATTGAAATTCATACAACTTTTGAGATCATACAATGTATAAGAAAAAGTTTATCAAATATAGCCAATTCGGAAATGTCCACAATATAAGAGATTGTTATGGGCAAATGAATCGTCTATGTTGCCTCCTGTATTAATGAGAATTAGTTCAGTTATAGATACATGCGCTGATTAGAAAATCTTGAAAACCTATGATGGGCACAAAATAACAGACTGTGGGAATTTATTAATAGAGAGTTTGAATTTGCATGAGGCATAAAAAAGCAGAAATTCTGAACTTAATAATACTATAATCCATCATTGAAACTAAAAAGTAATACTAGTTTCAGCTATATAAATGTTAAATGTCCCAGCAACACAAGAAGTATAATGATAAACTTAATATAACAGGCACTGAAAAATGAATTAGTTTAAAAACTTGCTGCTACCTATTAATTATAGTTATGAATAAAAAGCTGTAGATTCATGTGATTATTTGAGAAATTGCTGAAAAAGTTTTAGCAGATACATATAGCTATACAATTAAAATGGAAGTTAAACTAAATGAAAATAAAAGAATATATTGAACAGTAATAAATTGATGAACAATTAAATAATTAAAAATTTAGTATCTAATGTATAAAATTACTTTAAAGACATTTATTTATAGGAACTAACATATTAATTTTATTTTATTAGACAGATCTGAAATTCTGCTGGACCAAAGTTTTGCCTTTTTAGGGAATCAAAAAGTTAATTTGATATACCCAGTTATAAATTTCAATTATTATAAAAATAACTAAATACACTAAAAAGAATTAAGTTAAATAGCCATTAAATTTGTAATTATTTAGAGATAATGGAAAAATATTTCAAATAATTTATAATTACCAGGAAATTTTATTTTATCAGACAGATCTATAATAGTATCAGACCAAAGTATTTTTTAACTTTTAGAAGGAAAAAGACTCCATTTTTTACCTAAAAAGTAGTAAAAATCAACTAATAACAGGGTTTTCAAATTAAAGCAGCATAATTTTTTAATTTTAAACTGTTCAAGAATAATTATGAAAAATTACATGATGCCCTTAATTAAAATAACAAATTTCAAAAACTAACAGGCATCATAGTAGAAATTCAAAATAAGGAATAATTCGGTAACCAATTTTTAAGATAAACATATCTTTTAAAGGCAAAACAGAAATTTTGTTGATATAAATTCAGCAATATCTTAAAAATTCCAAACCACATTTCAAAATATTTTCTTTAAACACAACTTACATTTAATATTTTAAGCATCAACACATATTTAAATCTCACATTGTACTCCATCTATAATACTCACTGTAAAATTGACTGTTGTATATTTTTAAATACCCCTTATGAAATAACTTTGGAATTAAAAAGATGCCACAAAGACTAGTACAATAAAACAAAAACTGAAATTAAATATTTTCATGTAATATATTCTAACATGTAGAAATAATAAAACCATTAATTTTTGTTTAAAAGAAGCTAATATAATGTACAAGCTATATATTTGTCTACATAAACTAAAAGTTGATATTGTACATAATAAGAGATATAGAGGCAAGTATTTAATAAATTATTCCTAAACTAGGCCTAAATTTATTAAATAAATGGGTCAGGATAATTACCATATAGAATTTGGCTGCTTAGGGCAAATAAGTTAATAAGAAATGTTATAATATTTGCTAATGCATACTGACAAACAGTCTGCATTATATTTATTTAGATTCATTATAAAGCCTGTGTAAATCATCCAGGATGCTTAAATATTTAACTATAGATAAAGGAACATACATACATATATATATATATATATATATATATATATATATATATATATATACACACACACAATATTTATTTTCCTTTTAAGTGCAACTTTGTTCATCAAGAGATAGCTAATATGGCTACATCTTTTTCTCAGTTAAAAACTTAAAGAATTTCATAAATAGGTGTCATTTACAAGGCAATAACACAAATTTATTAAAAATGACATAGATTTACTAACGATCAAATTAGATCCCATTAATAAATTTCTGTTGTATATGCAGTGGTAACAGCACAGTAAAATTATTTATAATCATTCTCTATAACTTTCTGGCATAGAAAAGGAATGGCATTAAAAAAACCAAATATAAGCTCAATAATCTTTATAAAAGAAATTAAACAAATTACTACCATCAAAATAGTTTTATTCATTTAAGAAACAAAGCTAGTAGCTCAGTGAACCTCAAATGAACGTACTGTCAAGGATTGAAACCACTGGTTAAAAATAAAAGATTTCAATGGAAATAAATATAAAAAATTAAATTCATATCATTGATATTAGTTTTAAAATTATAACTAAATATTTATGGATGAGCATATTTTACTTATTTAACCTTAGTAATTTAGATATATTTTTTTAGACTAGTATTATTCCAGAAGTATGTTTTTTAAATTTATAATACCTGGCAATATAAAGTGAAAATTAAGATTAAAATATAAAGAGAGTGAAACTTAAAGCAGAAAGCAACTGAATACAAAAGGCTAAAATGTATATTTTAATATTTAAAGGACAAACCTCTCTAAGCAGAATTGAAAAATAATTTCCTAAATCAACATAATTTTTTAGTATTCACACGAATATGACTTCACAAATATATAAAATGAATTAACAGAGATTTTTTTTTTCTAAAGGATGAAAGGAAAAGCTTTAAAATTAGGTGTATGATGATGAAATACAACAAAGCTACTCTAAAGTATCACAGATATAGAAAGTTCATAAGAAAAATAGATGGAGTACAAAAGCTATTATACCAAATGATTGATACATTTCTAAATCAAGCAAAACCAAACCAGCAAACTGGATATACTTATTTATTAAAATTTAGATAGCATGAGAAACATGTATCAGAAGAAATATATCGTAAAAATTATAGTTCCAACAATGAAATCTATCGAGAGTCAACAGACCACAGAAGATAATATAATGGGTTAAAAGTTGAGAGGGATAAAAAAAATGTAGTTTGGCAGGACAGGCATAGCTACTTTGAGAATGCATACATTTTGTAAGCTATATTTTAAAATAATTATTAAAAGATTCTAGCAGTGAAAAAATATTTTTCTCTGTATAAAACTGATTTTTTTCTGACTGAAGCTCATAAACAAAAGCAATTCAGCTCTGGATTGGTAAAATACTTGTTGTAGGTAAAATTGCAAGAAATTTCATAGAATAGTTATGCAAGTCATTGAAGGCATCATCAAAAATCAAAGGTATAGTTTTCATACCTTTGCAAAAGTTTCAATTATGGTAAGCACTTTTCTTATGAAACTATATCTTGACTTCATTAAAAAAAAAGAGGGGGGAAATAAACTAATAATACATAGCAGTATAAAAATGCTAAATCATAACTTAGGATATACTTCAAAAAACAAACTATTGATATAACATAGTTACATATTTTACATATGAATCTAGAATACTTAAAATGGTACTGAGTGTGACTCATCAGTATCATATTGCATTCTGTAGATAAGATACAGAATAAACAGAACAGAAATTTTAAAAGTCCAAGATGTGATTTGTTGAGCAAGGCAACAATGTGCTCCAACCTGAGAACACATAACATTCTAGTGTCAGTTAAATAATTTCACCTATAACCTTTGGAACAATAAAGATTTAAAAGTTCTTCATATAAACCATTCTTCTTTTTTCGGTACACCATGACCAGTTTTACCCAATCGTACAGCCGTATCTGCATCGGGAGCATCCTTTGCTCCAGTATCTTCATGGGTCTTGTACTCACCTTTGTGCCGTGACATATAGCGTCCAATTAATATAGCCATCAGAATCAATGCAATGAAAATCAAGGCTAATATTCCTAAAAGCATTAAAATAACAAATATAAGTATGCATATTTTTAATTTAAAATACATTCAATGTACATTAATCAAAACATGTTTATAAAATTTCACAGAAAAGAAATTTACAGGGTATATGCCAAAATAAAATTTTTCAAATCCATGACTTTCCCTGATTTAGCAGATCATTTTCCATGACTTTAAAAAGCTTTCATTAAAGTATATATGCATTTGCCCTTACAATACTATGAAATTTGTTGACTATTTAAATAAGGGAGCACCATTTAGGTAACAAACATTACTCCCTCGAACAACAGTGTTAAAAACAGATTAGTTTGCAATCCATAATACCATTTTAAAATGAATATTTCCCCTAGACATTTCTGAGATCCTTTTGCTATATACTCTGTGTGAAAAAAGGTAGTCTTTAACAGACTATGTCATTTTAAACAAAGAATGGCATAAACGTTTTCTAGACTTATTTTCCTAATGCAGACAAATTATATTCCAGGTATCTGCCAAAATAAAATTTTTCAAATCCATGACTTTTCATGACTTTCCCTGATTTAGCAGATCATTTTCCATGACTTTAAAAAGCTTTCGTTAAAGTATATATGAATAAAACTTCTGATGTACATACAAATAAAATATATGCTTTTAGAGAAATTACAGGATTTTTATCATAAAAAAACTATAAACTTACTTTATAAGTGTTAATAAACTCATACATAAAAATAAATTGTTGTATCTACATACCTAAGTTTAATCATATAGCAATTTTTCAATCAAAATGTTTCCAATTTGAATTCAGGGTACTTTGGTATTATCCAGGTGACCATGAATAATAGCCAAATATAACCCTATAATGTTTATATACAATATCCCTAGAGATAAACTTATATTTTGTGCAAAAATCTTAATTTTTATTAAAAAATAATTATTATATTAATAAAATTTTAATCTACAATTTAAGAAAAAACCAGAATAATATACATTTACCCACCCATTAAGCTTTCTTGCTTTGAGTTTCCTTGGTGAACAAATTTTACTTGGCAATAGGGTCAATAGGATAATACATAAATACCAAACTCAGTAACTTCAGTCAGATGAAAATTAAAAATAGAATTAAACAATTCAATGCATTTTTTAATCGATAGTTTAGCTGATCCATGACTTTCCATGACTTTTACTCATTTTACTTGAAAAATCAAGACTTTCCATGACAAAACCCATTGTCTAAATCCATGATTTCCCCTGACTTTCCAGGTGCGCGGGAACCATGAATTTAAAATTTTAACATTCTTTTTTCTTTAAAAAGAATAGTAAAAGAAAATAATAAGTATGTATTTGGAACTATTTCAGTCAAGAAAAAGTTTTCACACTTGAAAGTATAACTATCAGGGACAGGGAATACATGCATAAAAAGTCATTGCTTTACAATGCTACTGCATGTATACAGTAAATGAAAAAATAATTAATATTTTCCTTCTGTTTGCAATGTATGATAATTTTGCAATAATAAATGATAAACAAACAAGCATAATGAAAAATATATAAAAAAAACTTTGTAACATACATACAAGTAATAATATCTGCAAATGTCTTTTAAGGACACAGATTTGATATTACATTTAACTACCTGACTGTTTCTGCACTGAAGAAGACAAATTATAAACATACTGTAACTTTTTGGGGGAGGGAGGGTGGATACTGAAAGTGAGCTTATCATAACAACACAATAATTTAATAATTTTATATAAGCAGTGATTATCATGCTCATCATAAAGTATGGAAGTATCAGTTCATATTATATAATATTATTCAATTCAAATTAAACTAAATTAAGAAATTTAATAAAATTACAGCAATGAAAACCTATTCATGACTAGTAACAATATTAAATTCTGACATGAGAATAAAAGAGTTTAACAAAACATACAGCTGTTATTCAAACTGCGAAAGAAATACATTCTCACTTGAGAGCTTTCTTCAATTTGGAATGCATTATTTCAAAGGCAACTTAGTACAAACAAAATTTAAAGACCTGAAAACCCAAATAAGATGTTCAAATTGCTAGGGGGACTATTTTTATTAGTTACTTAGTTACATTAAGACCATCAACAAGATGGTATGATAGTCTTAGAAGAGACTTAAAAATTAAGGACTGGAGATGAGTTAAAGCAGATAGAAGACACTGAATTAATAAGGTGCATTAGGCTGAGGTAATTAAGGCCTATTAGGAGCTGTTGTGTTTGTAAAGAAAAGGAATTATTTATATTAACTTTTTTTAAATCTTTGAATGAAGAATGGCATTTAAATACACTGTTTTTCTATCTGTAACAAAAACTATTAACAAGAATCTACAGCAATTTTCTACACTCAATAATAACAATGTACTTTTCAGTATTCGAACATTCCTATGAGTAAAAATATTCTTTTCATCATTTTCTTAAGAATACAGCAAATTCATTTCTGCAGATTTAAAAGAGAAAATATCTTTTCTTGATGAAATGAAAACACCTCCTTACCACCTAATATAGCAGAGTCATCTGACCCTGCAATGTATGAAGCAATGCGAACACCAGGAGGTAAAGTAGGAGGTGGACGGGTAGCTCTTATTTCTGGAGGATGAGTAACTGGCTCAATACCACAGTCATCTTCTCGAATACTTTCTGGAACAGAATACACATTAGACCGTCGACTTTCTTGAAACAACCTTCGCAAGGGGAAGTGGTCATCAAATTGCACTCTTGAAATACACCCAATAAAACCTTCACCGGTGCCCATCGATTCTGTAAAGAGATAAAAAATTTCTATAAATAAAATAAATTTTTTTTATCAATAAAATATAAAAAAAATGGTTAATTTAAGAAAAAAAAACCCAGGAAATTTTACAGAAAATATTGAATTATATTTTCTTTTATAAAGCTTAAATTATAACTAACATGTTCCACTGCAATTTTCTAAAGAATTACATACCATTTCTGCCAACATAAATGCTCTTCAGTCTATTAAATTGGGCATCAGCTTTATCATCAATTTTGAAAGTGCGTATAATAGGTTCATAATTGTCAACCTGCAGTAAAAACAAATAAATAAATCTATAATTCCACAATGAAGCAATAAAACAATAAAACTGATGAATACTTAACAACTTACATCTTCAAACAAATCAACTATTTAAATTCAAATATTGCAGGGTTGGCATGATTTAAATCATTTTTTTTCACTTCTCTTAAAACCTACATTTGAAAGACATTAGAATTGGGAATAAGTTAGCCCAGAACTACCAATAAGTAAATAAGTGTAAATAGATAGTAAGTTTTCTAAGAATTTAGGGATTGTTATCAGAAAGTATGTAGTAGGGCTAGGTACGACTAGTTATGACTAGTGGAATTCATTTTATGTAATGGGGGGTAAAGAGAGTATTACAGAAATCCAGTTTATCTACCAAATAACAACAGCCGTCACATTATCTGCTAGAATGGACAGTTTTCTTCTTTTGGTATTTTTCATTCTACCCTTCGTAACCAATTAAGAGTGGATACAACATCGAAACTAGTGTTTTTATTGAAACAGTTAAATCCATAATTCGTTGCTTAAAAAATATTAAAATAATTCAGAATTTTTAGTTTTTTTAATAAACAGTTTGCATTAAATGAATATTTAATTTGTTCTTTAAATTTACATCTTATTTAGTTTGCACCATCTAATTACAAAATAATGCAATATATTTAGATTAAAATTTATGTATTTAATTTTAGGCAATCAGTGTGTAGAATATACTAGATAGATAAGTTGTTACTTATAACAAACTAATCCATGTATATTGCAAAAAATATAAAAACACAACAATAATTAAAATTAGAATTCAGAAAAAAAAATCAAATAAATCTGATTTTTATTTATTTATTTATTTTTTAAATCATGATTTTTTTTCCAACCCTGAAATATTGATCTATGTAAGTACCTTTTCAGATATCTCAACATACAGAAAATAAAACAGGCTCCATGCAGTTTTTGAAAATGAAATTTAAGAACCCTTTACAGTCCCTCTGAATTGAAAAAAATTAACTTTTAAATTTGAATTTTAACTGAAGAAGTGAAGAATTAAACTTTTTAAGGAGTCTTTTTTAACTTTTTTAGATGTTTTGCTTACCAAGCAGAGACAGAGCAACCACAAACCTATTTTATGTGCTCCACTCACAACAATCTGGTTATGAGATCGGCCCCTTTGATAACTGAGCTACGATGGCCTACAAAACCCAGCTGTAAAAAGTACTATTAACCAATACAAAATCAAAAATGATTCATCAAACTACTACTGTTCGATATCTATTAGGCTATAATTTTTAACAGATTAATTACTTATAAATTCTTTCCACTTTAAAACATGCTTCAAAACATTAAATCCTTACAACTACCGAGTACACCGTCAACACTGAGAAAATTTTAGCCAAGTACTAAGTTTTTGGCAAATTGTCTGAGTACCAAGTATATAACAAGCACTCAGTATGGTACTACTTTCAAGTATTTTTTCAGTTTAGTTATCAAATAGATTTAGCTTATTTTTCAGCCTTACAAAATTATTTAGAGAACTGTTGGAGAATTTAAAAATAAAAAAAGCCACTGCCTGTGGCTAATTTTACTCACATTTGTCTTAAATAAAATAAATAAATAAATATAATAAAAATAGTTTCTAGTACAGTCTGATACAACAAATACAACAATAAATTAATTAAAAAATAATAATTAGATGAATTATTTACCATTAAACTGTCTTTAGATACTAAAATAATCAAATTTGAATAAGAAATCACTAGGAATATTATAACTAAATTAAGCATGAAACTTTACTCACCTTAGTTTAGGATACTTATATAATAACTTAATAACTTTTATTCAACAAATCATTTTAGTCATTTCATAATCATTAACGGCATAACATGCATAATAAAATCAAAGATGAAAATCAAGAAAGCAGACTTACATAAATTGTTATTTTGGAACCTTTATCACTTCTCAGAATTTTCAAATCATGATGTTGTCCCAAAGCAAAATTTTCATTTTTAATTATTAGTTCTTGTCTTTCAAAACCAAAATCGAAAACTAATCTCAAATGACCTAAAATAAAGTAGTATTGAGTTTTTTGAGATTATGCTTTCAAAATACCATGTAGTGCATAGAATTTGAATTTCAATCTTTAACATTTTGCATCACTGTTTTGCATACCTGCAACATACCCCAAAATTGATGCCATTAATAAAAAGAATTTTAAAAGAGTTTTATTAATTGTTGCTATACTTTAACATCACAATCAACACAATTTGTTCATAGAATTCATATCATATGGTGATACTAAGTTTAATTTTATAAGAAAGTTTCATCAGTTAATCAGATGTACATGATTATTACTGAAATAAACCCCACGAAGTTTCTTTCTCCCAAAGGTTATTTCAAATTAGTTGTGTAAAGATAATTTTTGAGTAAAGAAATTTAAAATATATTTTAAGTTCTTACTATTATTTTATGTGTGTTAAAAATTATATATTCAAAGATTTAAAGAAATATTTTCAATTCAGGGCTGTTAAGACACAATAAAGATGTTACCAATGCAAAAAAAGGAATAAGCAAAAGCAATATCTTGCAGCCAGAAATGCAGATGTTCTATAAATGTAATCACACCAAAACATACAACTTAAACCAATGAGCAAGCAATGTGCAATAAGTATTTATTTGCTTGTTTGTTTCCTTTAATCTCAATTACTATTGTACTTTTACTCTCACATTATGAGGGAAGCAATAATCATGAATTTTAATCAACCTTTTTCTTTTGTGCACACACCCAAATTTTTCCTGCTGAATAACAGTTATCTGAGTTTACTCCATATAAAAAAAATCAAGTCTGTCAGATCTAATTCTGTACTAAAAACTGGACTGCAAACCGAAATACACAACACTTTAGCAAAAATAAAACTCCCCTGCTTACATAAACAAACACTACATGGGAATTTAAAGAGCCGTCATAAAACATGTCAATCGGAAACATTCCTTTTCCCTCATGTTTATATAATCAAAAACCACTTGTATGTGTATCATACTACTCTCCTATTGAATACAAGGTCAAATCTACATGTATCTAAATCCATATGGACATACAATGCCATTTTGTGTCAAATCTTATAGTTTTTAAAATGTTCCACAACACTGGCACACATATGTGGCGGTCGGGGGTGAAAGAGAAAAAGCTCTGGCACACCAGTGTGACGGCTGGGAAGTGAGTGCGTTTCTTGCTGGCACATATTTGTGACAGTAGGTGTGAAAGGGTTAATGCTACTTCATATTTATATCATCAATCTTTGCTATTTTTTTTTTATTTAGTTTAGAACAATTCTTACTTTATGAAAATATTTTAAAGACTTTTGCTTTTGCATCAAGTTTTAAAATTTGACAAGTAACTTTTCTCACTCTAAACTTTATAAAAATAAGCATAACAGAAAGGTTACCAACTACTTATTTATATAAATAAAAAGTAATCTCTTAAATATGCAGTAAAGAATATATCTCAAGAAAAGAAAGGGAGTAGGATAAAAAATTAGCATTCAAGAAAGAATTAAAGATCTAAAAAAAAGTTCTTACCACTTGTAGACATCATCAAATTTAAATATTCTCCACTATATGATGATATGCCAACTATCATTCCTGTTTTATCAAATGTTGTGAAACCAACTCGAATATATTCTTCAAAAGTAGAGATTGTATTTTCAAATGTATACCTTATGTAGTTGTCAGATCGTAAATTGACACCAATTTCTGAAATAATCATTATAATGTTTAATTTTTAAAATAGAATCACAGATAAAAAAAAGAAAAGATAATTTAAGTATACTTAGTCACAGACGGTAGTTATAATAGAAATAAATATTATCAAAATTTAATAAACAATAAATTTTTTAATACAAAAATTGTTTATGTTATTTCACCATATTTCCAATGCATGATGAGAAGATACTTTGTGAATCTATGTTTTTATTTGGAGGTTTAGTTATTTTACATTGCTAGGTACTACATATATACCAATACCTTAGCCTTGCTCTATTTTTAGTTAAAAACTTAATAGTATTAAAAGAAACCTCCAGAAATTTATAAATCCCTTGAAAATCTCTATAAAGAAAATACATAACATATCAATCATTGTTATTTATAACAAAGTGTCTACTAAATTGCTAAAAGTCCATTTCCTAACATTTTAATGGGCACTTTTGAAAAATTTCCCCAATATATTCTATTTTTTAAAAAAATTACAAAAAATTGCATTCTTAATATACAACAATCACACACATGTGTGTGTGTGTGTGTGTGTGTGTGTGTGCACGCGTGTATTACAGGATAGCAAAGACCCACTTTTAATTTTTAAGAATATATGAAAAGATTCAAACTATCTAAAGTTTAGAAATAAATAAAAGTAAAATAATTTAAATGATATTCTTATGATGCCTTCCCTTGTTGAAAATACTACTGATAATAGAAAAAAAAATAGAGCTGAAATTACTGATACATTAATTCACATACTTTTCTATACATCTTTATTTTCAGTATTTTTTCATTTCCATTAATATATAAGGTTTAACCCATTATTGAAAAAATTAATTTACTGAACTGCTATGGAGAGGACAAATAAAAATTATAATAAATTATTGAATCAATTCACAAAATTGTCATGCAAAGGATATATAATGAGAAAAAAATACAACTGATTCTCCTGACACAGTTACCATTTTGGTAACAACCCCTGGCAGTATACCCCATATTAAGTATATGCCTGTTTAAAAAAAATCTTGACACTAGGATAAGATTTTGTAATGAAATATAACCCAAATACCAATTTGAAATGCTGACTCTTTCAAAGTTTTAAAAAATTCACTTTTTTTATAATATAAAACAAAATCATTTATGTCGAAACAATAAAACAGAAAATATTAACATGTAAATTGCACAAATAAAATAAGGAAAGTAAAGTAACTTGTTTTGAAACATAACACTAGAGCCACAGCATTACTAATATACTTAAATGGACTAAGAACAGTCATTTTAATCACTTTCTTCATAAGCCGTATAAAGTCATGCATCATTTATACATTCATGTAAAATTAGTGTATGACAGCTAAAAGAGTATTCAACAAATGACAAATATTTGATTAAAACCCAGAATTTTGAAAAATGAAATGAGAGCTTCTCACTCTAAAGACATAAAGCTGTCTGAATTCATGGACACTTTATCTTCAACAAACATTTCAGGCATTAAAGAAGGGCAGAAAATAAAAGTTCACAAATTTTGTTAAAAATTAGTTCTATAAAACCTTAAAAAAAATTAGAAAATAACATGAAATAAATTTTTAAATGTCAAAAAACAAACTCAATAAGTTTATTGGGTGTAATTGTTAGGCAAAGATTTTTTATTAAATCAATTTTTTTGTTGCAATTTAAATCATATTTTTGATAGTAGAATTTTCAATGGAGTTTCTATATTTTGATTCAATATATTTCAGGTTGAAGAATTCATGCTTTTAGATGTAAAAAAAAAAGTTTTAATGCACCATACGCAGCCTATGCAAAAGATGCACACTGGCAGTATCTCTTAAGACAGGGTATCTGCCAAAATAAAATGTTTCAAATCCATGACTTTCCCTGATTTAGCAGATCATTTTCCATGACTTTAAAAAGCTTTCGTTAAAGTATATATGAATAAAACTTCTGATGTACATACAAATAAAATATATGCTTTTAGACAAATTACAGGAATTTCATCATAAAAAAACTATAAACTTACTTTATAAGTGTTAATAAACTCACATACATAAAAGTTAATTGTATCTACATATTTAAGTTTAATAATATAGCAATTTTTCAATCAAAATGTTTCCAATTTGAATTCAGGGTACTTTGGTATTATCCAGGTGACCATGAATAATAGCCAAATCTAACCCTATAATGTTTATATACAATATCCCTAGAGATAAACTTATATTTTGTGCAAATATTGTAATTTTTATTAAATAATAATTATTATTATATTAATAAAATTTTAATCTACAATTTAAGAAAAAAACAGAATAATATACATTTACCCACCCATTAAGCTTTCTTGCTTTGAGTTTCCTTGGTGAACAAATTTTACTTGGCAATATGGTCAATAGGATAATACATAAATACCAAACTCAGTAACTTCAGCCAAATGACAAGTAAAGATAGAATTAAACAATTCAATGCATTTTTTTAATCGGTAGGTTAGCGGATCCATGACTTTTACTCATTTTACATGAAAAATCAAGACTTTCCATAACAAAATTAATCCATTGTCTAAATCCATGATTTTCCATGACTTTTCCTGATTTTCCAGGTGCGCGGAAACCATGCTAAGAACAAGTTACTTTTATTTTACTCAAACATCTTCACTTTACAAGTTTTTTTTTTTTTTTTTTTGTAGGGAAGTAAAATGACTTAAGTAAGATCTTACCATCAGCACATATTGGTCCTTTAAATCCAGTCCATTGACAATCACACACATAACTTGAATAACCTTCAATACAGGTACCATTGTTTAGACATGGACTGCTAAAGCACTTTCCGACACAGCCATCATCAATACCATATGAATAATCTTTAGCTAGGCGCTGCAAATCAACTATTTTTCCATTTAACATGAATGCTCTCATACATCCCACATAACCTTCTCTATATTCAACAGTTGCACCTGAAAATTTCAATAAAATTTAGAATTCAATTATAAAAATAACATGTAAAGGACTATTAAAATTATTCACAATACAGTAAAGAGTTTTTACTTACTAAAAAAAAGATGATGTCAAGTCACACTCAATATTGGAGTGCAAAGGGATAAATGTTGTGTAGGTGATAATTAAAGAACTGAGAACAACATCAAGAAGTTAAGAGTCACACAAGTCTTATTGAAAATTTAAATTAGACAGAAAGTAGCTTTCTTTAAGTGTGGATATTTTGATTCTAATAGAAGTGTCTGAAACTCAATTATTGAAGTAGATCTATGTTATGTTGTATTTGCAATGCCTATATTGTTTCTAATAATTTTGGTTTCCCAGCCATTTTTAGTAAGTATTATTTCACAAATCAATGAGACCTATGTATACCTCCCAACTTGCTACAAATCATTCATAGTCATTATGAAAAACATAAAGTAATAACTTAATTATAAATCATTGCTCAAATTCACAGATTTCATATTTACATACTTTTCACAAAAAAAACAACACAAGTGATATTTTTTTAATTTGCATATACCTGATTGTGTTTGCAATTGTTTGTTAGAACTATGTGAATATTGTTATATTTTAGATATATTTACTTACTCCTGTTTGCATATTGTTTAAACTTTGTTCTCTTATTCCCCAAGTTACCTTCTACCTCTTTATTCATGTTCTAAAGTTGAGTTTCTAGAATCTTAGTAAACAGTTAAAAAGTAATATAGATTATGGTGGCAATTTGCAGCTATCAAATTTTTTCTGTTATATGTTTGTTTTATATACAGTGAAACCTCTCTGAGGGGCCACTCCACCGCTCCGAGATTATTTGGCTGCTCAGAGGGGGTGGCCGCTCTGAAGGGTTTTATTTACTATTATAAGATAATTGCTATAATGCGTAATATAAACAAGTCTGATATATATTTCTTATTTAAAATGAGATTTAAAACTTATCTAAAGAGAAAACAGTACTTTATTTCATGCTTTCTTACATTTTTAAAAGAAGGCTACAATTTGTGTCTGTTTTAAGTTTTTACTTTTCTCTATAACAGCCTTTTTTTTTTTTTTTTTTTGGTAGTTCAATTTTTACTTTAAAAAGCAAATCTCTAACACATTCGTTTGCAACCACTTCAGAATTTTTGATAATTTTATCAATGTTTCCTAAAGTCGCTTGTGTTGAAAGTTTAATGCGCAATTATTCCTTAACTGTACTGATTGGAATTCCAAACAAAGAACCTAGGATAACTGCAATGCCAATTGTCCAGTTCCCTCCTCAGTTTCTCTGGGTGGTGCAATAAGGATTCCCTATCTGAAGGGTGTGGGGAGAACACAAAAGGCAACAGATTTAATCTTTCTAAGAAAGGGGGGAACAACAGGAATTCACTTCGCAAGTTATTCCTGGGTGTTATATTCGATCATAAACCTGACCTTGAGTTTTTCTGCTCAACATTAAAGCATGGAGTTAGTAGAATTTTCCAAAAAATGAAATGGACGATCCCACAAGGTGGCCGTTTAGAGAGGGTCAGGTGGCCGCTTATAGAGGTTATTTTACCATTAGGCCTATGGGTCGAAAAATCTGTGCCATGAAAAATTGGCCGTTTAGATAGGTGGCCACTCGGAGAAGTTTCACTGTGTAAATATATATATATATATATATATATATATATAAATTCGTTTGCAGCTGTATAACAAAATACTGGCAAATGAATACTATATTATAGTTATATAGAATATGACAATGTTTAGGCTGTGCATTGTAGGAAGTGCTATGGATGGTTTAGTGATCAATGTTGGGTATTCCTCTGTAATAATATGACATATAACTGGATTTACAAAATAAGCTCGACAGTCACACTGAACTAGATGAAAAGCCCCATTTATCCACCACTGATATATTGTAACAGATAAACCTGGGGAGTTAAGGGGATTAAAAAAAAATTAACTTATATTACAAAAGTAAAAGAAAAATTAATACCAATAACGAGCATGCTTGTCAGATATAATGCTCGTACAGGTCCAGCTCTTTCTCTGACTTCACCACTTAAACTTCCATCGACTACAACTCTTGCCTCTTTCCTGTTTCTTTCTACTAAAACAGAGTGCCAGTTGTTATCATTTAATTTATAAGAAGTCTCAACACTAACACCAAGAGGTCCATTGCCAGCATGATATTGAAATTGAATCTGATCCCCTTCTGCAAATCAAAAATACACTATTAATTGGATGAAAATAATAAAATTTACAGACAATTTTTGTAATAAAAACATAAAAGTAAAGGTAAATTTTATAAAACTGGAATTTTTGCAAAGAGGTTATTTATAATTAAAGGACATTTGGAATTAAATTCATTAGAGAATTTAATTGCACTAATAAATGTCAAGAAGCTATCTGTGACTACCTGCATTTCTTAAAGTGAAATGAAAATAAATTATTGGTATTGTCATGCAGAGCATACAAAAAGAGGAGTGTGGAAGAACACCATGGAAATCAAAATTAAGGAATGTATGTAATAAAGTAGTTTATAATCACATTTAATGAAATATTTGTACTATATTAAACATCAGATAAACCTAGATAGACATTTAAAGACATATGTATTTATATATCAATCAGAGGCATGCAGTCAATGGATGCTGGGGATGTGACACTTCCATAAAATTTTAAAATGTCAATATTATACTTCATTATATTCAAATCTCATGTAACTTTATTTTGTTTTGTCTTCTTTTTTAAGAGCATGATTATGATTTTTATGATCTTTAAAATACTAAAAAATCCTTTAATACCTCATTCTCAACTGAGCACACAGCATCTCATTCTAGATGCTTTTTGAATTTGTCTATTGTTTGGTACAGACAATTTCTATAGAATCAAAAATGGAGAGAGTACATACCATGCATGTACTCATGGCACATTGTAAGCCAAGTGGTTAAGTGGGTTATTACATATCTGCTACCCATTTCAATTATGAAACTATGCACAGAGCTCCATATGCTACAATAATATGTAGTACAAGCCGAAGTAACTCAGTTGACAAAGGCAACAATATCACAACTGTAGGGTTGCAGATTCGAGGCTTAAGAATGGCCTAAGATCCATCATGTTTGCTAATAGTGACTGGGTACAAAAAATGTCTGTAGTTGCAATGTCCTGCAAATTCTCAAATGATCCTCTGGGGGGTGGTAGACCAAGCCTGGAGGTTTATTGTTTGGTCCCTATTTCTAAATTATGAAAACACACTTTGAGAAAAGTCATTCTTTCACCCTAGTGGTGCTCTTCAAAAATGAAAGGCATAGTTCTTTGCTTTAATTCGAGTAGCCAATGGCTCATATTCTTAGCTTGTCCAAGTGGCAAATACAAATCAATATCAATAACAAAGCAACAACATGATGTGGTCCATTATACCAATTATATGGAATATTTTTTTGGATTAGAAATGTTTTGTCATTTGATATTTTTGTAAGCTATGATCCACATTCAGTAGTACATTTATACAAAGTTAATCATTTTCATTATTTTTTCCTTACCTTTATTACTTTTTTAATGTAGGGTTCTATTACATATAAATTTTAGTTATAACTTATTAAGGCTTAATATAGTAAACAAAGAAAGAATGAAAGTGAACTGATAGTTGAAGTTAATTATGATTTCAACTGATTAACTGAAGATATGATAAACTAATGCATATATCTTAATTGGTGAAAAAGACTATTTTAAATAACTGTAAACCTACTAAATAACACTAAATATTAAATCAATAATGAACAGATTTTAAATAAAGTCTACTAGACTGTAAATAGAATGTCTGCTCTTTTTTAATATTAATTTTTTTTAAATACTAACGTTAAATTTGAAAAATAATAAAAAGGTCTGTGAGGAGAGTATCAGAGTATTTGGCATAAAAAGGAAAAGAATATTAAATCTTAAATAATGAAGTTTGTATTTATTTATTTATTTACTTCAAAAATATTTGGACAACATCCCTTAGTTGAAAAGTCACTGCATATTACTAATATGAATGTTGAAAAGTCTTTGACTTACCAACAAGCATAATTTTTATATAATCTGTTGGTCCTCGACTATGAACTAGTACTCCATTTTCTGCAGTAGTTTTAAACTGAAAGTAAATATCCCCAGAATGTCCCATATCAAATGTTGGCAGATCAATAGTAGCGTCTTCATAGAAAAATGTCACTGTGTTATCAAATATAGCTAAAATAACAAAGAAAAAAACTATTACAACTAGTTAAATACATTACTATTGAACACTCACACAGAACATCACAGCGTTATCAAAAATAACTAAAATAGCAAAGGAAAAAACTAAGACAACCAGTTAAATACATTACTTTTCTCTCATACATTTTACTCTCTCACGTATGCATGAACACACATATATATGTATACATATTATAAAAATATTAGCAAAAAATGAAAACCATTTTACAGTCAACATATACATACATTTAATTTCAATTATAAAATTAGCTACATACATGATAAATATTTTACATCAAATTTTCCAAAATGAACCAAAAAAACTTGTTTTTCAAACATAAAAAAAACTTTTTACTTACAATCTCCTTCACATACTAAAGGCCCTAAAGTATATCGGCCTTTTTTCTCATCCATTGTTGAACCCGTATCTCCAAATCTCAATTGCCTAACTGGAAGGAAATCTTTTTGGGTTAAATCTCCTTCATCAGACAACCATTTATTTTCTTCAAAATAATCTGCATCACAATTGCACCATTTACTAGGATCTTTACAAGTACCAAACAGTCCACAGTTGCATTTACGTGACCCTGGAAGGGATCCTCCCCAGTAGTCCATCTGTCTGTTATTGCGACTTACCCACCATGAATATGGATCAAATGACTTAGCATCAGGAGCTGCAAAAATTTATAAATAGTAAAATTTTAAATAAAATTACAGTTTGAACACATTTATGTAAGAATACAAGACTATGTATAAAAAGAAAAAAATGTGTACACTAATGATTCTTTACTTGTGAGCTGCAGCACACTAACAAGCTACGGGAGATTTTTTAGTAAATAATTAAAGTCACTTGTTACTGTATCATTAGTATGAAATTTTTATAACGCACCACTTCCTTTTTGTGAGTTTTGTTTTAAATTCAATGAGATATTTGCCTTCAAAATCTGAGGTTGCAATCTTTTTATTTATTTTAACCTGTGAACATGCTACGCATTTTTTAAAATCAGTCTTTCAGTTTGAGAAAAGGTTGCATGCTGCTGTTGTGAAGAGATGTCAAAACAAACATCTTGATTCTTACATTTCTGAATAGATAAAAATTCAGAACATAGAACAGGGTTACCACTCTTTTTCCAGAACAAAAATTAAGGACTTAGGACTTTCTTTCTAAGGACCGAAGTAACTTTTTAAAAGGACCTACTTGAAATGCATAGCATAACAACATAAACCCTATTTCCCGAGGAACATATTTTAATGATTATGAACCAGACAAGGCATGTTCAATAAATGCCCTACAATATTTAAGAATTAAGTTTTTAAAAATGACTAAAAATTAATATAAGATAAATCTATTTGACAAAAACTAATTTTGAAAAAAGTTTTTGGTGATCAAACTAAAAATAAGTTGTGAATAAAATACAATATTATAAACAGTACTTTCTCAGGTTTAAAAATGACTGATATATATATATATATATATATATATATATATATATATATATATATATATATATGCGTGTGTGTGTGCGAATATACTGACTGATTAGATTGTACCCAACGTTGCCTGGGAAAGAAGAAAGTTTTAGACTTTTCTATCACATTCAATGCAAGGAAAATTAAACTTGCATGACTGTTAGCTATAATGAAAGGGCAGCTAACTTTATTCTTTAAACCTTTTCAGTATGCGGAAGATTATTTATTTGTCAAATAAGTTCCTAGCTCATGACCATAAAAAGTACTAATAACTAAAAGTATTTTTGTAATTTTTTAAAAATATCAAGGAAAGGAATTCTGAATTACTGCAATAATACACTGAAAACATATATGTATTTGAAGATTTTCTTTATTTTTAATACTGCACTTTTGGCTAGAAAATGTAAAAGAATGTTATGAACATTATCATATTATATTATATTTTATATATTCTCAATATATATATTCTTTGAACAGTACTTATCACCGGTACTGGCATTTTTAGAACTGGTTTTGGGCAAATATAACTCTGAACTTACAAAACTAGAAAGTTAGGAGAATACAACTAAAACTGATAGGAAGTGGAGAACGCGGATTGCGTCAATGGAGAAATTTATTGTATTCTAATTAAAAAATTAAGGAGTTTTTAAGGACCTTTGGCAAAAATTAAGTAGTTTTAAGGGCCCTTAAAAATGAAAGTTAAAATTAAGGAGTTCTTAAGGACTTTTAAGGACCGTGGGAACCCTGATAGAAGTTTAAAAAAAATTAAAAATCTGTAAAGACACAAGATTATGAGTTAATAAAAAAATAAATAAAAATACACTTTCAAACATTCTTTGACTAATTACATAATGAGGTCCATCTCTCTTATAAAGTGGAACATTAAACAAAGGCCTATTATAGGCATAACTATACTGCACACTGCTTATGTTACTTTGAATATTAGTAATTACCTCAATATTAAAAAGATTCTTTTTATCATCTATCATTAAAAAGATCTTTTTAAATTTAATTCTGCCATGTTTTTATTTGATATATTTTAGGTCTGCAGCACCTAATATTACATATATTGTGTATTGTCTGTCAACCAAGTTGAGAAACATTGTTGTTCAAAAGTTATGTTCTTACTTTGAAAGAAAAACAAATTAGTTCTTTAAAAACTTTTGGGTAAACTATAAGTAATATAACAGCACATTCACTTTAAAATACTGTTTTATATTCATTGTAATCCAATGTTTTTCTAGGTAAAAAGGCTTAAATAATATACAATTAAATCTTTACAGTTACCAATTATTTGGTACATAAAGGTGTGATAAACTTGGTTCTAAACAAGCGAAATACTTACATGGTGAATTAAGAAGTCGTGCTTTATAACATTCATAACGTAAATTCTGTCTGCAGCTGTAAGAACGATTCACAAGTTGAATTATTTGTTCCATTTCAGCATTATATATGATATTTTGAATAAAACTTCCAGGCTTATTAAAACCTTTGACATCCGTAGGCCTTTCACTTTTATGATGCAATACTGTCACTGCAGGTCCTTCAACTGTAAAAAACAATAAATATGCCTTTATACCTTCCATTCTTTAAAATGGTTTTGAAATGTACATTAATAATAAGGTTTGTAAAACTTTTTGAAAGTGAAAATTACAGCCTTTTAAAGGAGTATTTATCATTTTTAATAACCATTCTGAAAGCAAATATTAAAGAACTTTAAGGGCTTTCCAAAAGAGTCTTTTAACTTTTTTTAAGGACCTGTCAAACTCTCTGAGTTGGTTGGTTGGTTGGTTGAAGCTTAATGGTGCTAATTCCTCTAGGGAAAACTCTCTGAGAAAGAAAATTCTGGTTGACAGAAACTAGTCAAATTTAAGGTTTTATTACAGCCCTTTGTTCAGAATCAACTAAAATATTGACACAGACACTTGATTTTTATCTTGTAATTTGTTGTTAACATATGCTCACTGGTATCACAAAACTGTATTGAAGAACATGTATTTAACATTTTTTTTGTTTTGTTTTGTTTTGGAGTGCTACGATCTATTTTTTGCAACACGAGGGCTAATGAGACCTACTGCTTAAAGCCGATTCAGAACGGCTACGAACATCCATGCCATAGTGGGATTCGAACCCACAAACTCCGGTTCCGAAGGCCAGCACCCTAACCATTCGGCCATCGTTCGGCTATGTATTTAACATAAACTATTCAGCACCCTAACCATTCGGCCATCGTTCGGCTATGTATTTAACATAAACTATTTCTCAATCACCATTGCATTCTGACTTTATACTTTATAAGGAATATAAAACTTTAAAAACATATGGTAATGATTCTAATTTTACATGAGCAAGACTGTGAATATTTTTAAAATTGTGATTCATTTCAAATGTGGTTGCTATTAAAATAAAGGACCTGACATGAAGATTAAAAGTCTTTTAAGGGCTCTTTTGAATTCATTAATGTCCAGTCATTTCTGTTGAAGAGTTATATAAAATATTAGTCACTATTTACTGCATAGAGTAAAATAAACGTGAAATTTAAAGGACTTTACTAAATATAGCATATTCTCACTAGTGATCAGCTATCATTTTAAACATCACAGGATGTTAATTATAAGAAAGAAAACTTTGTGATAAAAGATTAATTTGGTATTGCATGTAAACACAATAATATAAAGGAATGCAATTATAAAAGATAAAGCCATTTGTTATTTGTTAACTAGAGTACAGCTTTAATGCATGCAGAATCACAGAGGCAAAAAAAAAAAGAGGAAAAAAGAGCAATGTCTGTAAACAAGCTCTCTCAATCTCATATAAAGTGATTTACAAATAGAAAAGAATTCTTATTCTACATAAGTTCTTATTCAATATGCTTCTTAAAGAGGCATGCACATAAGCATGTATTCATGTGTAAAATTTTCACATTCAAATATATGAAATATGTCATTAATTTTCCATTCAGAATTACATTATAACCAATATTTATCTTTAATTGCTTTGTCTTTGTATTACAGTAATGATAAACTTACTTCATTTTCAAATAATTAATAGTAATTGAGCTGATTTTCACAATACTTTATATAACTTTATAAATGGATTATTACAGCACATGAAACAACTGAATTTGTTACTGTTTTAAGTACTAAAAAGTTTTAATAGTTTAAACTATTTATATAGTTTATTCAACACTCTCTTAAATTAAGCTTTAAATAAGATTTCAATTAATACTGTAATGTTTCAATGAAAAAAATATTTATTACAATATATAGAAGGAATGTGAGACATTTTTAATAATAAGTTAGTATCCTTACATGGAAATTTACAAGTAACTGGAAAATATTTTAAAGGTCCACTTCCATCAATATCAATATTAATATCTGCTCTTGTGCTCTTTGGATAGGCCATCTTGTATGCTTCACAGGAAAGAGAATAGAGAGCTAAAAGGAAAAAATAAATTAATGTTATTTATGTTTAATTACGACCCGAAAGTTTTCATACAATAAAACCTTGAAATACATCAATAAACATATTTAAATTATACACTGCATAAAGGAATAGAACAAATATGTAATACAGAAGGAATTTCATTAAAATAGGTTAAATAAATACTACTGCCGTTTGAAAATGTAGCATATATTTCTTTTAAGATGTGAAATTAACAAAAGCAACAAAATCCAATTTTTTTTCTTTTTTTAATATCTTAATAAGTAGCACTTAGGTTACTCACACAAAAATGGTACTGCAATCGTTGAAATATGTCATGACAATCTGACAGCCAAATATTTCACACTTAAAATCTAAATAGCAATTGCTGTTATTACACGATGTTAAATTTTAATCAAAATTGTGATCAAATGCATGGGATAAGTTCAAAATCAAAACAATTAAAACTAAATCAGCATTTAGCACCCTGCAAATTTTTTTACAGAAAATGAAAGAGGAGAAATTGTAACAGTGTATAATGAGTATGTGTATAAATGTATTTAATGAATTAAACCTACAAAAGCTTGACAATATTTTTCTATCACTGCAATCTTACCTGAAACCTACAATGTTAGCAAATGTAAGGAATTTATACTAGATTCCACACATTAACATAGCAACTCCATCACAACTGATGATTGCAATCGACACTATGTTTCATAAAAGCTGGTAAATCAAATAACTCTTAAAATACTCTTACTTTTTACTCAAATTACTTTTTGTACGGCTTTATTACAATAATTTGTAAATTTTTTATTTAAAAATATCTTTAAAAATAAATAAAGTAGGGGTAATTGCCAATTAAGCAATTTCCCACATAATGTTTCTTCTAGGTTTTCTTTCTAGGTTCACCATTTTAATATGGGGGCACTATACAAGCAGTCAATTTTAATCTCTACAAGGAAAAAATACAAATGACTAAGATTTCTGCTGGAATTTGATTCTACACTTACCAGCATGACAGACCGATAGTCTAACTAGTTTGCCAACTGGGTAGCTAAAATACATTCTAAATAAATATTTATAATGTATTTATTATATAGAAATATTTAGATTTATAATGGTAACTATTTATCATACTTTCAGCTGGATAGAGTATGAATTATGAAATATGTATGACAGATTCTTTTAGCAACGACATAACTTTATCATCTATAAAAACATTTAAATTATAAACCAGACTAAGTATTAAAATCAAAAGTTTTTTAATTTTAATAACCAGTCTGGCAATACTATACCAGAAATGCTGCAGCTGTATACTAGAAATAATTTAACTATAGCATAAGAGTATATATCTACTTTAGGGGGATTCTATAAAAAAGAGAACTAAAAGTTAAATGAAAGAGTTTGTCCCTACACAAACAAATTTAGGAAGGAATTAAAGCAAAAGATTAGTTCAATATTAATTTCTAAGTTTTCTGCTTTAAAAAAAGCTAAATATATTGTTTAAACTAAAATTTAGATATACATTTTTAGTTTAAATGAATGTAATTATGCATCCAGAACATTCAGAGAGATATTCAGAAATTGTGTAAGACATGCATTTAACATTAAAGTCAAAAGCAAATTTAAAACTTCAAGAAAAAGTGCTTTATAATTGAAATCAACTATTTTAAGAAGTTTGTTTAGAGTGCTATGTCAAAAGCTATTTCATAACACTAGGACTAACTAGAGCTGCATAGATTAAAGCCATGGTTTTTAAGAAGATAAATTGTCAAAATTTTAAAATAAATATTAATTATATACCTAAGTGCAAAGCAATGGATATTAAATATGATAAAAAATAGATATCTTCAAGAGGAAAAAAATCAATAAATATAGAATAGTAGAAAAAGTCTATAACTTAATAAATTTATATGAGACAAGACAAAGGCACTTGTGAAATTTATATTTTTAAAAATTATTATCAAAATTTCAAGGTGATTCTCAGTAAAAAATTAAAAATATTGATAAGTTTATTAGAATGTTACCACAATCTAACTCAAAAAGCTTATAAATAAGTAAAAATGTTATATTTTGGAAGAGCATGAAATCAATTCATTTGAAGCAACAAAATTTAAGTGAAAAACTTTGAACTTACGTGTATGGCACACAGCTCCTGTGTATCCAGTTTTATCACAGTCACATTTAAATTCCTCCCAGTTTTGTTTGCAGACTCCACCATGCTCACACGGATTAGGATTGCATCTGTCAAATAAATATAATTAACCTTGAAATACTTATACAAAGTCATAAAGGCACAACAGAATAAAACCTTTAACTACAACTCTGCCAAATACTGCTATAATTAAGCCCATTAATGATAATAAAACTAAATATATAATCAAAGCTTTATGTAATCAGTGAGAGGGTAGGATTTTTTAAAACAGATGAAAATGTTCAGTGAATTTTATCTGTATTATTCATTGATTCGTTTTCTTTCAATAAAAAGATATTGAATTAATTCACAAAAAAATATAAATAATTAAGAAAAAAAGAATCATTTTTTAAAAATGATTCTTTTTTTCTTAATTGTTTCTTAATTGTTTATTTTTTTTTCTTAATTGTTTGTTAAGCAAAAACATATAGCTATTCATATTATAAAAGTTGAAACTTTTGAAAATCCTTGTAGAAGTAAAAAGTAATCTGGAACAGAGGTGTACTCCAGAGCAAGACAGACAGAATTTTCCAAAGGATAAGAAACTTAGTCAGCAAATTTAAATGTTAGATGAGGGGAAAAACTGAGCCACTTGCCAGCAATAATTGGGAAATGTGTTGAATGGACAGAAAATTTGCATCTATTGTACAGAAAACTTTAGGAAATATGTTGGTAGAATTTTAAGTCAAGAACACTCCTTTGATTAAGACATTTTGCAGCTGGGAAAATAGATATTAAGAATTTAGAATGGGAGAGAGGAGGTTTTTACAGAGATATCAATGAAATAATTTTGATATATTACATATATCCTTGTTAATAATTTTATTATTTAACAACAAATAAATTCAAATCAGAGTAGTAACTTTAAACATTACAAATACAAAATCTAGAAATCAATGCAATGCAATATAATCAAAATGTGCCCACCAAGAAATTTTTTATTAGTTCGATTTTAAAATCATTTGAAATACTACAGTTACAATCTTGAATTTACAATATGTTTTGCAAGCATTGAAAAACAATAATTTTAAAATCAAGCTTTGCTTAATGCATCAATTTTACAGGCTTGCAACTAGAGGTACTTTCAAAAAGGTGAGAAAAGTGACAAATAATGCAGAGTAAGTGACTAAAAAGTGACTGAACATTAAAAAAAAAGCAATTTTTTTTCTCTTGATTACACATGCTATTATTAAGATTTTTCTATTTATTTTAATTCTAAATCAAATGATTCATGCAGGTTTCAGGTTTGGTTTGGAATGCTACAGTCTACTTTTTGCAACATGAGGGCTAAGGAGACCGGGACCTACAGCTTAAAGCCGATTCCGAACGGCTACGAACATCCATGCCACTGTGGGATACGAACTCTGGTACCGAAGGCCAGCACCCTAACCAATCGGCCATCGTTCGGCTAATGATTCATGCAAGACATAATTTTAGAGTCAAATACAAAAAAGTTAAAAATTTTGTTTAACACAACTTAATATTGCTTTTTATTCAAGAATATCTATAAATTAGATTTGAATACATACAATACATTAATTTTATAATCACAATTTTCTGTATATACTAATGTTTTGAAATATGTACATAGCTAGATTAGAGTATCTAAACAAAAATGTGGAAAAAAAAAAACAGAAATGTGTGCTTTGATGTAAATTACTTTAATGTATTAAATGTAGATTTCAGGAACTTCTTTACGACTTTTTAGAATCACTAAATTCTGGAAACCATATGACTAATTACATTTTAATAAGAAAATAAGATTAGAGCATCATATTTTTGGTCTTTTATTAAAATATTTTGTTATTCAGATTTTCTTTTTTCAACAACAGACTTTTGCTGTGATACACCATGAAAAAAGTGACTAAAAGTAATTGTTTACTTAAAAAAGTGACTAAAGGTGAGAAAAGTGACGGAATTGCAAGCCTGATTTTATAAAATACTTTTCTCAAATAAAACATATGTTTACCTGTCAGTCATTTGGCAAGCATCAAATTCAACCCCTTCAGAAGAGTACTGATGTTTAGCAAGTGATGTTACTCTAATATAATGTCCTTCAATATGTATGTATCTCATGCATCCAACAAAACCTTTAGCGCCATGAACACCACCTACAACAGCAATCAGCAAATTTAAAAAACAAAATAACAAATTCTAAAATTTTACATTTAAAAACCTATTTTAGCTTTCTTGTTATATATAAAATTAATTGTATGCATGTATGTATGTATGTATGCTCATTAGGCTTTCCTAAATGACTGGATAAAAGATTTTGAGAGGTTAAATTGTTTCAGGGTTCCCACTGATATATGAAAATAAATTTCCCTGACTTTCCATGATCAACTATTCAAAATTTTCCTGACTGCCTATACAGGGTTCCCACTCTTTTTCAAGAAGAAAAATTAAGGACTTTTTAAGGACCAAAAAGTAACTTTTTTTAAGGACCTACTTGAAATACACGGCATAATGACATAAACCTTATTTCCCAAGAAACATATTTTAATGATTATGAACCAGACAAGGCATGTTCAAGAAATGCCCTACAATATTTCAGAATTAAGTTTTTAAAAATGTAAAAAAATTAATATAAGATAAATCTATTTGAAAAAAACTAATTTTGAAAAATGTACATCTACAGTTTTTTGAGTGTTTATTTGTCAAATAAGTTTTCTTGCTCATGACCATAAAAAAATACTAATAAGCTAAAAGTACTTTCATAATTCTTTAAGGATATCAAGGAAAGAAATTTTGAATTACTACAGTAATATTCTGACAACATATATGTATTTCAGGATTTTCTTTACTATTAATACTGCACTTTTGGCTAGAAAATGTAAAAGAATGTTATGAACTTCAACAAATGTTTATTTACTATTTACAAAGAAATTTCCAATAGTGCAAATTCACATACATAGATAATTTCATTTTGAAAGTTCAACAGATTTATTTTTTTGTATCAGAAATTTTTCGCTAAGTTCTGTAACTCAGCTACTTTTTCTTTTATATCTTTCCATGGAAGAAATTGATAGAGTTCTAATTTCAAAATTAAGGAGTTTTGACCTTTGATAAAAATTAAGTAGTTTTAAGGTCCCTTAAAAATGAAAGCTAAAATTAAGGAGTTCTTAAGGACTTTTAAGGATTGTGGGAACCCTGTATTATGCACTTATATTAATTTTTTAAAACTGAAAATTTTAACAGCCTCTACTACAGCCATCCAATTATCTTCTTTAATATAATATTTATTTAATTAGCAATTACAAAATATAATTATAATTATAACAATCAGTATACTAATAGCAATCAATACAGATTAAAATGATTCATAATAATAGTTAACTAAATATGCTTAAATTTTTATTTAAATTAAACTTTTACTTTTAACATATTTAAAAAGGTAAAATATTCAGCTTTATGATCAGTCCCCCCCCCCCAAGGAATTTAGTTCTCTCTTTATTTGGTCTTTTTCCAAACTTCTAGAAAATATTTCCAAATTTCCCTAACTGATGCAAAATATTCTATATTTTCCCTGGCCTTTCTAAAGATCATGTTCGAATTTCTAGACTTTTCCTAACATTCCAGGTCACGGAATGTTAGGAACATTCCAGGTCACACTGGGTATCCTGTGCAGTTTCCTTTTCAATTCGGCACAACTTTATACAAAACAGTCTAAAAGAAACTGTGTCATACAATTGCTAAAAACTTAATTTTTAGTTACCTCCTATCAAATATTCATCCCCAGTTAGCATAGAAAACTGCCGTGTAGTGACACTTGGTTTTGAATCAACATGCAGCTCAATGCGATTCGTCCGTAGAACCAACATTGTTCTGTGCCATAAACCATCACTTAAGTATCCTGTATTTAAAAAAAAAAAATGCTATTAATTATACTGCTTCCACTTGTATTAAAACTATGTCATAAGAATATGAAAAATAAACTTACTATCAGAAGCTTGAGTTACAATTTTTGGAGAATTTTGTCCTTGTAGTTCAATTTTTATTTTTCCTTTCTCTAAATATACCTATATGGGGACATAAGAGAAAAAAATATTTAATATCATTTAAGTAGTAGAGGTAAAATTATCTTAAATAATTAAACATTTTATCAAAAATAAACATAATACAAGTGCTAAATATTCTTAAAATTATCTAGCATTTTAAGTTAAAGTGCTAAATAATTAAACTCTTACAAGTATACAAAATTCATATATAAAAACAATGAATTAAAAACCATGTCTTTGTATTTAAATATTTAGCACTACATAGGCAATAAATACAACAATTTCATTTATAATCATTAAATTTATTTTTAAAAATTTTAAAAGCCATATTTTATGTTGAAAAATAACAAACTATTTTCTTTTCAGGCAATTATTCTATTCAATTTTGAGGCAGCACATATATAAATACATAAATATACATATGTGTGTGTGATAAAACCAATGCAGTCATATTCAGAGCAGGCAAATGGTATTAACCCCTTGAAGACCAGAGAGCTGGGAATGAAATGCAGTCAAGGGACTGAATGCTCTGAAACGGAGCGCCGGTAATGGCCCCGCACATAAGCAGTTAAGCCTAATTTTACAAATAAAATCCTATCAAATAAGCATTTTAATATAATGACTCCAATTTTACATATTATGAATACAATATATTGCTTAAAATTCATTAATATAAATGAATGAAATAAGAAAAATACTAGAATTATAAATATTCATAAGAAATTAATTATGATGCACACAAAATATAATTACAAATACTATACACACAAAATTTAAGGAAAAAAAGTGAGAGAGAGAATTTAAGCAATAATCTTTATAAGATTTCAATTAAAAATTCTACTGTGTGTATAATGATCAAAACTAGGATCGACACACAGTCCAACGTTGCACATTCTGCAAATATATGCAAAAATTGTGTAATATATTGCATACATATTGCAACTACTGTTATGTATATGAATACAATATAAAAATATGTTCTTACGTATATATAAAATACCTCTTGATATGTATTAATATATATACACACATATATATATATATATATATATATATATATATATATATATATATATATAACAGTACTCTGTATTCTAGTATAACAAGAAATAAATTATGGATAAACTTAAGGACTTTCCTGTAATTTCCTACTTATATTTTTAGTTTCTTAATTCTATTGATCATTCTGTTATACTTTCATATCCAGGTTCATTAAGGTTTGTGAAAGTAAAAATTAAGATTTTTAAGAACTTGAAAGAATCTTTTCGACTTTTCAAGGACCTCTCTAAAACTGAACTTTAAGAGTTAGAGCTTTTCAAAAAAATCTTTCTGTTAAGGACATCACTGAGAAAAAAATCAAGATTAACAGAAACTTATTCAGATCAGACACATAAGTGAAATATTTTATTGGAGGGAAAAAAAAAAGAATAAAAGAGAGTACAACAAAACAATTTTTTTTTTTTTTAAATACAGCTATTAAAAACAGTTTTTCATTTAGTGATTTATCTCAAATTTGGATGTTCTTCTTTTAAAAAGAAAAAAAAAACGACTTATTCAAAAAAATTAAGGACCCAATATGAATTTTGAGGATTTTGAAGGTCATTTTTTAAAGAGTACCTAAAATTAAGGAGTTTTTATAGAGCATGCAAACTCTGTATACACAGATATGTAATTAAAAAAACTTCCTTAAAAAAATAAGGCTCACAAACAAAACATACAACAAATATGAAGGGTGTAACACTTTTAAAAGCACATACAAGAGTATTCTCTACTTTTAAACTCCATTCTCATATTACTATTTAAGAACTATTAGTTATGATAAACAATACCAATAAAAAAATATTTATAGTTTGTAAAGTTAGTACTTACCTTAACGTAACCTTCTTGTGAAAATTCATTATACAGTAACAAACCATCTTCATTGAAAGTTCTAAAATCAAAACTACAATTCATAACTTGCTGTTTATAACCAGACAGCTTCAGATAGGCATCTGAAGTAATGAAAGAAACTGGAGTAACTTGCTCATACTGTAAAAATAAATTAAGAAAAAAAATTAGATATAGAACTGTTCTGTTAAAAGAGTTTTGAATAACAATACGTAAAAAATTTTTTTAAACTTATTACATTTATTTTGTATACTTAATACAAATACTTAATACAATACTTAATACAATATACTTAATACATTCTATTGTTTATTGTACACTATTCCAATTGAACACACTACAGCTTTACACCCTTTTTGGATAAGTTATGTTCAAATACAGTATTCTATACACATTAACTATATTATTTTTAGGCTCACTTATGTTATGAAAATTATGATATGAAAATGAATAACGAATATCAGATTTGCATGACCTGGAATAGACGTCTCCAAGTTGTAAACATTTGCTAACAAAATTTAGACAACAAATTTGACTTTCAATCAATGAAATAAATATAAAAGAAAAAAGATTATAAGATAAAATATTTGTACCTGAATGTGTTTATTTTGTTTAAAATGAAATACTCAATTAAAACTTTTTACATACATAGTACAGAAACAAAATCTTGGCACAAAATAACATGATTCTACTGAAGCACACAGTCCTATGTATACATAAATATATATTTAGATGAAAATTAAAATATATCATAATTATTATTCATAAATTAGCATTGGAACAGTTGAATATTTATGCAGGGGAGCTATATGTATTTCACCAAAATATTTCCAGTTTCCCTGTGTTTTTTAAGTTCCCAACAGAAAGCATTCAATCATCCACTTTTTTAATTTTAAGTAGTTAATGTTGAATTCACATTTTTCTTAGAAATTTTATAGCTGTTTTCACTATCATTTAAAATTATATATGGATATTTGATAAAAAGTAACAATCCAAAAAGAGCCCTAAAAGAATATTTTTAAAGTAAAGCAATATAAAAACCATCAATATTTACCAGGCAAGAATATGTTAAATCTCCATACTTCCGGTACTGGGGTTTTCTTTCTTTTAACTCAGCAATAAAATTTGTGTTATTAACTTTCAGGTTTTCAATACAGCCAGTGAAATTCTCGGCTACCACTATACCATCTTGATTAAAATTTGGAACTCCTCCAACATGAATCTAAAATACAAAAATATGAAAATAAATCACAGAAAAGAAATGATTAAATCTTTTAGAAACTAAAAACTCTTTTTTAAAAACCTATATATAACAGTTTGGTTTGGAGTGCTACGGTCTACTTTTTGCAACACGAGAGCAAATGAGACTGGGACCTACAGCTTAAAGCTGATTCTGAACGGCTATGAACATCCATGCCTCTGTGGGATTCGAACCCACGAACTCCTGTACCGAAGGCCAGCACTCTAACCAATCGGCCATTACTACTTTGATATATAACAGATTCATAACAATGAGTTCTATGACTTCGTAAGTACCTATAATTTGGCAAACTTGTTTCTTTAAAACTTTCTGAGCATATAAAATCCTTTTAAAATAAAGTTAAAAAAAAAAAACCTTAAAAGTCCAGCCCACTAGGGTTTTTTGGAGAAGATATTTGATGAATAGGCTGGATTTTTTCAGGTAACTTTAAAATCCTGATTTCTAAGTAAAATGTTGTACACTAAATAAACATTTTCAATGAAATTAGGGAATTAAATGTAATATAAACCTTACATTTGTAAGAGCTAATTATCACTAGTAATGTTACATCAACATCATTACATACTTTGGAGAATTATGTTTAACATGCAGAACATTGAAAAGAATTTTATTAAATGTTTTGCCAACAGATAGCTAAAAATCACTCAATTATAGTAAGAGTAAATAATTCATGATTTAAAAAAATTATAATTAAAATAGTAAAAGAAAAAGATTAAGTCATTATGTAGCCATTGAAGAAAAAAATGCTTACTTCACGCTTTAAATTTAATTTAGAAAAATCTCCTCGAATCTTTGCTGGCACAACAACTCTATCAACTGAAAAAATAATATCTCTGTTCCTTCTTGAAATAGACACATCATGCCACATATTGTCATCCAAAAGACTGCCAACAGAAACACTTGTAACAATACCCTCACCCCCTAGAAAATAAGTCAATAAAAATCAAATGTTTTAAAATTAAAGCTATAAAACAATTACGTCAGCACTTCAGAAAATACCAGTATAAAATCAGGGTTAATCATATTTCCTCATCATCCTATTTCTAGAACAGTGCAAAATGTCATTTTTAAACAAATAATGTTGTATATTTTAATTCTGTTTAAAGACAACATGTTGCAAAATCACTGATAACATATTCAAAAAAATTTGTGGGACTTAAAAAGAAAATTTTACAGGTAGTAAAAAACATGTATTAGTGAGCAGGGTTGGCATTATTTAAATCAGTTGATTTAAATCATGTTGAATTAAGCAAAGTAGAAACATTTTTTACTCTCTACTTAGAAAAGTCTTAAATTCAAAAATTTTTTTTTTAAATGACGGTACATAAATCAGTCTTAATTGCATTAAAAAATGGTTTAAGTATTATCAATGATAAAAATACAAAATTTTACACACAATGTGTAAAATTTGGCAGGTTATCTGTAAAAATATATAGAGACAAAAAGAATCAATAAATATTGTATAGGTGGACAATTTTACTTACATTTGTGATTATCTTAATAGAATGATAGTATAACCTGCTATTACATAAATAAAATAACATCAGCTAATAATATATACCCATTGCAATAAATACAATAAATAGGCACAAAGCCTACAAGTGTCATGATAATACATAAAAATGTTTAATCATTGCAAAATTCTTTTAAGTAATAAAAAATACAATATAAAATCCCAAACAGGAAAAAATAATAACTGAAATTAAAATTTGCTTTGGAGATATTTCCTCATGAGACATTACAAGCTTTTAAATCTGCATTTTGTTACTGCCAAATCACAGATTGAGCTATCTGAATTAATTTTTCTGAATATGATTGAATTGACAATAGAAAGATTTTCTGCATTTTATAACATATAACAGTTGCTCATTTGGAAATTTCTATTCCTGACAAACCAGTTTTTTAGAAATATATGTGTTAAACAATATAACTTACGACTTTCTCAAGCTAAAGAATGAACATATTATTCTAAATTATCCCAAAAGAAAAAGATGTCAGCTAAAAAACTATATGGCAAAACCACAACTATACATAAAAAGAGCAACATTGGACTATACTGAGAAGCCCCTGAAATGAAAGAATGTATGACAGTGAATTCTACCCTTATCTTATTTTTAGAACAGTCTGTATAGATGAAACTAATAAAAATTCAATAAGTTTTTATTTTAAATGCATACAGGTTTAGAGAAACAGATATTCAATATTTTGCAATATCCAATATGGGTTAATATCCATAAATCAGCAAATAATATAAATATATATATATATCAATTTAACTAAATAGAAAGCTTATGCTTTAAAGTATTCACACATGTCAAAATATATAGCACAAATAGTAATAAAAAATAAAAAATAGATTAGTTAGAAGTAACCAATTTTTGAGAATTCAGATACATTACAAAAATAAAAATTTATATTTCAAGAAAAATAAAATAAGGTACAATGTACAGAACAGAGCTTAAAATAAGATGGTATAAAAATAATCATAAAATTAAACCACTATGCAAAATGATTCTAAGAATGTACAAAATCAATGAACAAAAGTTAAATGTTGGATAATTTCAGAAAAAAAAATTTAAAAACAGATGAAAAATACATATATTTTTGTTTTTTAATATCTAAATTAAAAATAAAAGTAATAAAATAGGAGTAACAGTAATAAAAATTTTACAAACCTAAATCTACATTTAAAAGCAGCTTGTTGTGTATTAGTTGTAATGCAAAAAAATCTCCTTGACTGCCTCTGCTGTATAAGATAACTCCATCTGCATAATTTGTACGAAATCGAAACCTAATCAATTCAGACTCACTTGCAATTGCATAATGCAAGTCTTTGGTAAAATAACTCTGACCATCAAAGTTAACAGAATCACTCACTGGAAAAAGAAATCAACATTAATATTAAAAAATAACTTTCTTGTACAACCTACAATATAACACACAAATAACAAAAGTATTTAAAATATAACTTTTCATTTTAAAACGTCAAGAATGAATGAAGTAACATTCAAGATTTTTTACTCAGAGAAACAAATTACATGTTTAAAAAAATATATTTAATACAAATTTATCACTGTTACAAGAAAAACTAAAACATATCTCATACATTTGGACATTTTTAAACTTAAATTAGATCATGAATTTTTCCAGTTTATATATATTGATAAATATAAATATATAAATGATATTTACTTTTTAAAGTTAATAAAATAGAAATTACAGAGCCAAAAATCAAATGTTAAAAAAACTAATAAAGTTTAACAACACATGTCGTAGTTAAATTGTGGCAAAATAAACATTAGCAAAGATGTTGAAGAATGAAAACAATATTTATATTGGTAGATACAATATTTTGTGTTAACATAAAAAATATAGCAATTGTTCAAAATTTTTATGGTTTGAAAACATTAAATTACATACAGTTGAGTTTCAGTAACTATTCAAATATCAACTGCTGCATATTTAAATTTTTATTTTCAAAAGTATAAAATTCTTTTCTTGATATCTTATTATTTTACCAATTTTTATTGTTTAGAAATTAACCTGATCATTGATAATTCATAGTGCAATATATTGAATCTACAAACAAAATATTAAAATAATAACAGGTAAACTCTTACCATAATCACAACCATATAACTCAACTCTAAGAGATATTCTATCCTTCCACCTTGTAGGATTAATCCTAACCCATTGTGCAATTATTGGAGTATCAAAAGTGTTGAACTTGATGGTATCTCCATCCTCATTTCCAGTAAAAAGCTGTAATAAAAAGAATTATTTTTCCTTTTAATAGTTTTAACTATTGTATTTATTAAGCAAGATTTGAATTTCTGATGTTTACACACCACATGACTTCCTTGTACATCAATTGAATTGCATATACTTTTTACTTAACTTCATTTCAGAACTTATTTTTAATTGGATGTGAAATACAATCTTTACTTTTTAATAAACTGGACAGTTCCACAACTGCTAAAATATGCGTTTTTAATAACTTCAAAAATTTGTACAACATTAATTCAACAATAACTAGTATATATTAATTCACCTATGAGTTGAGTTAGAGCACAGTCATCTGGTAAAAGCTGCCATAGGTAGCATTTTAACATGTTATATAGAGCAGATTGCCATGCAAATTTTGTAATATTCTATAATTAATGTTTTGTTGGCAATATTAATATACATTACATTGAAATTTTTCATTATACAGAATGTAGATTACAATCAAAAAGGAAACTGCATAACTAGATGTTGCAACAGGCCTAATACAAATATACACCATTCTAATTGCTTTTGGTTTGGAGTGCTACGATCTACTTTCTGCAACATGAGGGCTAATGAGACCAGGACATACAGCTTAAAGCCGATTCCAAACGGCTACGAACATTCATGCCACAGTGGGATTCAAACCCAAGAACTCCGGTTCCAATGGCCAGCACCCTAACTATTCGGCCATCGTTTGGCTCTAATTGTTTTTGAGCTATGCAAAAAACATACATATGCAGATGTTGTACCAATCTAGTCAAAATTCTTTAATGGATGGTCAAAATGATTATTTGAAGTTTTAAAGTTAAATTTTACTTGTATGTATTTACAGGTGTTACATTGAATTTCAGGAATACAATATTTCTATTGCTTTGTACAAGAAAGTAAAAATTGAGTTTAATCACATTTGTATGCTTGTATATATAATTTTTTTAAATATATAATTTAAACAATCACAAACATTATTCTATTACAAAGTTAAATTTAAAATTATTAAAGGTTCTTTTGATAATTTTCTTATCACAATAAAACATGTACAGAGCAGTATATTGCACTACATGCATTAAAAAAATTATAAATTTTAACATTCAATTATTTTTTAATGGCAGTAAATGATATTAGTCAAACATTTTAAATAAAAATGTACAATCAATTCACAAGACAATGAAAATTTTTTTTTAAATAATAAATAATATGAAGTGGAAAAGAAAAAAATAAGACAAAGTTATATTGATTATTAGTTGCAAGAAATAAAATGGCAGAAAACTATAAGTATAATAAATATGGAAAGAAAAGATCATACTAATTTTTTCATTCTGAAAATCACTACAGTCTAATATGAAAATGCCTAAAATAACAGAACTAACTGTTAAAACATGCAGAATAAATAAAACAGAAAAGTAATGGAATAAAAGAAGTTGAACTAAACATAGCAGCTACTTGAAAACTACAACAACAAAATCTTGCTTCTACACATTTATAAAACTGCAGAAAGAATATCTTTTTTTCAGACCTGAGTACTACCATCAGTAGCAACATATGTTCTCCAAGAATCTCCATCATTACTAAACTGTATACAATATTCAGATACAAATTCTTTTGTATAAGCCTGACCTTGAGTAGCTATAAGGCGGACTATTTTTCTACTACGCAACTTAAAAGTTAGATACTGAAAATAGTCATTATAAGCAGCCGTCCATGAGAAAGGACCTGAGAAAGATAAAGAGATAAACAGACAACTGGATACATGTATATCTATATATGTGTGTATAGCTATATACATTTATATAATGGACAAAAATACATATTCAAAGGTTAAAAATACATGGAAATGACATGTAAAATCTGTATGAATATTCAAATTTATGATGAAGATCAGATGAATCATTTAATGAATTAGGAAAAAGCTTGTTAATACTTACTCATACATAAACATGTTACAACCATTTATTGTTCATAATATTAGTTTTAACATTACCAACTCACTATTACCCCTTAATAAATGTTATCGGCAATATCACAGAAAAATAACACCATCTGTTCAGAAATACTTTCAGAATGTAAGCTACACAAAGGAAAAAATTAATAGTAAAAAAATACCATATTTACTAAATTCAACAGTGAAGATAAAATATGAATAATAAATTTCTAATATTCATGAACATATAATTCCACTTGCATTGAATATGCACCTTTACAAGGACAGGAAAAATAATATCCAAATAACAAGTAGATCTCATAAATATAAGTTTTCATAAACATACCCTATATATTACAGAAAAGAACCAACATAACAAGTATTCACAACAAATTAGTAGAATACCTATTACAAAGAATTCCAAAATATTTGATAATCGTACAAAGATCTGATATAAGCACAAAGCAACATATCCCAAATAATATTGAACTATGCAGTACAGAAGCATATTCTAAAATTGAAAAGGATCTTTTACAACATGAAGCATTCAATTATTTACTGAATGCACTCCAGCCAAGAATACATTTCAACGAAGTCTCATCAATATGAAAATGGATATAAACATAAAAAAAAGATAAAGGACTGAAGATTTAAATAGAAAGACACCTATAAAAATGTCAAATAAAGAATTCAGAAGATAATATGTTTCAGAGATACAATGAATAATAGAGAGAAAAAGTAGACAGAAGACAGTTTGGAATATTTAAAAATTATATCGGCTTTAGATTAATACTCATACCCTTGTATTTCCTTCTTTATCTTTATATGCAGAATAATCCAGCATTTTATTACCATATTCAATATGATATTCTTGTACAAACTCTGATGTATAAGGACGGCCTTGAGTAGCTACAGCAGTAATATATCGAATACCCCTTAAATCTACAATCAAATACTGACTTAAATCCGAAGACTTAGCTGTCCATGCTCCATTGCCTGAAAAATTTAGTATCTCAAGTGTGATTAAAATGGCATAAAATTAATTATAAAACATAAAATTTTTTTTAACTTAGACTTTTTTTCATTTTACTGAAGAATATTTATTTTAAAAAATTATACCAATTGAATATCACGTTAAAATACACTGAGTTATCAGAAATTAGAAATAGGAAATATCGTGAAAGTAAATATGGATCTTTCTCTGAAAACAGTAACAAAGTTTATCATATAAAAAGCACAAATTTGCATATTTTTTTTAAAGACTCTTATCTATTGATCTACCAGTCTACAATAGCCATAAATTTCCAAAAGTATTCAATACATATTTTTATCTACAATTCAGTACATGGTGATAAATTCTAGGGCTTAATTTTTTCAAAACACAAGCATTTACTAAGACTTACAATCTTGGTATATACTTGCCTTTCTTTTTGAAACGTAGATACTTCCTAAGGTAACTTTTTAATTTTCTTTAAAAAAGAAATATATAAGATATTAAAAAATCAAAATAATAGTATATGCTAAACTAAAGAAAACTATTTAACTATATAGTTCAATTTATTCTGTCTGCAATGATGATACAAAATCTTCTGCAAATTTCATTGAGTACCTCATTTTATTGTTAACCTAAACATGTGATTTAAAAATTTAATTTGCCAGCTTTTTATAAAAAAGGTTATCATACCATCACATACTATTATAAAAAAAATATGGAGATTTTAAATGAAAAGGATGAACTTTAAAACAGAAAATTTTCTCAAATGAAAATTTCAATTAATTCAGAAATAAGATGCAAATAAGATTTTAGTATTATAGGATACATTTGAACCATTTTAATCATTAGTAGCATATATATAATACTAGTAATGCTATAGTAAGACTAAAAATTATATTAGATACTAATAGAATTTTTAGTTAGACATATTGTAACAAATATAATTAGACAATAATAAATTACACATGTTGTAATTACTATATAAATAATTAGAAGCTCAATATATAACTATTGAGTTGAATTTTTCTTATAAATGTAGTTTCTTAAAGAGATAAAATAATAATTTAAAGGTTTTATTAGAAGAGTTATGGTTAATATTTTGGAAAATAAGGATTAATTACAGTAGAAACTAATGCTTATAGCTAATTCCCAAATAACTATAAACATTCATTCCAGCAGTTGAATTCAAACTGGTCGACTCGTAAAGAAATGTAGTACCCTACTACTTCAGCTACAATTTGGTGCAAAATATTTTGTATAAAAATTCAATGTTTTACAAAAAGTTCAAAAATTTTATAAAAATGTTTCATAATATTTAATAAAATTTCAGTACTTTTTCCATGAATACTGCCTACTTAAAAGAAATTTTTAAAAGATTGCATTAGAGAATGAATCTTCATACATAAAATATATATCATATCATAAAATATCATTTAGATAGAATCACTCCATAACACTTAATTTAAGCTTTATTTCCAGTGGTAGTATTATAATTAAAACCTATTACACAAGTTACTGAAATATATTACATAATTTTAATGATTTATTAAAACCCAAAACCCTGCCAGAAAATAATTTCTCTTCTAGAGAAAAAATATTGAAAATAAAATTTTAACATAAAACATCCAAATAGTTAAAAAAAAAAAAAAAAAAAAAAAAAAAAAAAAATTTCTAAAAGGCACAATTATTTATAAAAAAAGGACATTTTTCCTGAAATACTTATGTTATTTCAACAATTCTCACTTAAATAATAACAGTAAAAAATGTTTAAAACATAATTTAAATTTAATAAACATTTATAAAATAGAAACCTATAATTAAGAATGGTTGTAAATGGAAGAAAAGTCCTGTAACAGAGAGTAAGATATAAACAATCAGATATTTATGAATACTAAATCAACAGAAATGTCTTTCCTCAATTTTAGATGAAGTACATAAATGAAATTAGTGAAAAGTTACATATCTACTTGATTTTCTTTTATTTTTTCAGAAAGAGGGAGGGAAGTAATTTTATTTTACAGAAGCAAATCTAAAAATCAGCAATTTTCTAACATTAGTCCTTTTTGAAAATCTTCCCGAACGATGGCTGAATGGTTAGGGCACTGACCTTCGGAACCGGAGTTCGTGTCCCACTGTGGCATGGATGTTCGTAGCCATTCAGAATCAGCTTTAAGCAGTAGGTCCCGGTCTCATTAGCCCTCGTGTTGCAAAAAGTAGACCGTAGTACTCCAAACCAATCAACCAATCATTTTGAAAATCTTAGATTACTGTCATAACTACAACTAGTATGGGATATAATTTTTTTAATTTTTATGTTTGGGTAACAGAATATTACTAATAATGCACAGATATTAATGAAATTACAAGATATTACTAGTCTAATATCTTAGAGGAGGATAAAAAATCTAACATCAATCCTAAGCTGGTTTGATTTGGAGTGCTACGGTCTATTTTTTTGCAACACGAGGGCTAATGGGACCGGGACCTATAGCTTAAAGCCAATTCCAAAAGGCTATGGACATCCATGTCACAGTGGAATCCGAACCCATGAACTATGGTACCAAAGGCCAGCACCCTAGCCAATCAACCATCGTTCGGCCGATCAATCCTAAGCAGAAGAAGGCAAAAACTCCAAAGAAATATATCTTTACTTATGAGCACAAGGAAATATTAATAGCAAATGGCAAAAAAATTTTATAACATTACATACCATTCAGGACAGCTTTATCTGGTCCTCGATCATTTGACAAGTATGATGATACAAATATCTTTGCATTTTCCAGCAATGGTTGATTGCAATTATCTAAAACAGAAGTTATATTTTTAATTACTCTTTTTATGACTGTAAAATTTGTTAATAGCCTTAAATCTAATTAGTAGCCCATTGTTAGAACACATTATGTACATGCATAAAATCCATACAAACATTACAATATTCTAAATTTAAAAAAAAAAAATTCTATGATATAGAAAAAACTTTAAAAATACAATTTTTTAAATTCATATATCTCAATTAAGTTTCCTCCTATCAATTTTTAAAATTTACTATTACCTCCTATACAAAGTAGATATGTCAAACATTCCTTCTAAAGTCTACCTCTAGTTAAAATTTAAAAAAAAAAAAAAAAAAAAAAAACATGTAGTTAAGAATGTAGAACTCCAAATTATGCACCAAATGAAAAATATCAATGTCATATACTTTATATTTCATACATTGTGGGCAATCATCAATCACTGAACTTTGAAATGGATTCAGTACACATGCATATTATTAATTTTCATAGAGAAAGAACACTTTTTACTTTAATAATTTTAAAACTCTAAAAATAACAGCTTTGTAAAAATGATGAATACTAAGTAAAAGTTTTTAGGATAGTAGTGCTGCTTTAAAAAACAGCTGAGTATGTGTGTGTGTATATATGTACAACATTTAAATATTTGGCACAGATGCAGTGGTTTTTTTTGCCAAATTTGGCAATTTTTTGGCTGATTTATGGGGTGATGAGTAGGTTAATGCGTTTTCTCTGACTTTAGTGCATACTAAGCATACTATCTCCCCCTTTCCAATTTACATCTGTTATTAAATTTATTTTACAGTTCTTTTATTAAAAGGGAAGAAACCCCTCACATTTTAGATTTTTTATAATATTAGTGCTAATTAAAATAATATATATTGTGTTTATGCTGTGTTGATGTATATCATAAATATTACTAATCTGTTATTTTTTTTAAATAACGTAAAAAAATGATAATTTTATTTTAATAATGAAATTGTGAATCTGCTGTTTTTTTTTTTTAAGTTAATTGTTGTTTTTCAAATATGCCAAGTGACCGCCGCCATGTTTTCTTAGTGATCTTTGAGAAAACGCGTACCGCCATCATATGTTTGGCATTTTTCAAAACATGCGTTTTTTTTGTTGGTCGAAAAAAAAAATGGCAGACGGGGCCGGCGTCTATAATGCATCTGTTCCAAATATTTATTATATATAATATGCATATATGTATGTATGTGTAATAAAGCTAAATTTTACATACACAATAGTGGAAAAAAAGGAAAGTTGAATTAAGATAGATTTAGATTTTTTTGTATCCCTTTTGTTAATCTATTAAATATATAAATTCCATAAGGGACAGCAGTAATCAAACTTCAATATTTGTGATGAAATCACTTTTACTGTTCGGACAAGTAAAGACAGCCATTTTAATTTTACCATAATGCCAAACATGTGCTTGACACTGGACCATACACAAATAAGAAAAGGCAGGACTTTCACAGTTATGACGGCTCAAACAGATATCCAAAAAATATGATAATATGAAAAGAAAAAGAATACTTTAAATTGTACATGCGTAATCATGCAGGCCAAGACTCCGTACACTATCTGTCCTAGAATCTTACAACCTCAATACATTTCCCAGGATCATGATGAAAAATGAAGTTACGTTTTGAAATCAAAGTTAAATAATCTGACAAACTCTTTTTTACCATTAGATATACATATATAACAGGCAGGGGCAATCTGTAATTAGGAATCACAACCACATAATTAAAAATGTTCAAAATAAACTATTGATTAATTTTTCTTTGAGGTATTTCTGTTTGAAAACATTCCCTGAACAATTATTAAAACAGGAAGACCAATACTTTTGATACTATTTTTATCTATCAAATGTAATTAGGGGGGAAAAAACTATTCTGTAAACACAACACATTTAATTCTTTAGAATATGACTACTTTTTTGAACATTTGTAAAATTAAAAAGACACAGACAAGCAACAAAAGAGAAAGATTTTGGACATACAGAGCATATGCAAATCCAGCAAGCATTTTTCTAGTGCTGGGATCAGTTTATGCAGTATGTCTGTCAGACCAAATAACACATCTGTCAGAACCCAAATTATTAGTCACAGTATGTATACTAGGCGTTTGAGAGAAGATTCAGAGCTGCAAAGTACACAGTGCCCGAAGCAGAATGTACCAAAAAGTGAACACATGTCACAGAATAACTGGCTCTGCTGCAGAACAATCGTGGCTCGCAGGTAAACTTTTTTCATTATTTATATAAATATATATATATATATATATATATATATATATATATATATATATATCGATGGTTTTCTTTAAGTAAGAAAGGATATAAAATACTTATTGGATTACGTTGATTCCTTATTACAGCAATACCAGGTTTATTTTGACCAAAATAAGGAACTTGATGTTTGTAATATCAACTGCTATAATATTTTTCTGCTTTAATTATTTATTTCCACATTCAAAAATATGGATAATAAAGCTTTAGATCTCTCCACTTTTTTGGAACTGGATTTTTGATACAACTGATCATTCTCAGCAAAATAGAATGTTTTTTTTAAATTAAAGCTATATTAGTACAAGCTCTAAATGAATTAAAACCAGAGATCCCTAAATTTTTCAATTTCTTAATACACATTATATCTATTCCTATATCAAAAGCTATTTAAGAATCATGGGGATCAACAAACAATAAAACTTTTTCCTATAGGCATAATGTAAATGATGGTGATGAAACTAGTATTGGGACAACTGATAAAAGAATGTTTATTTTTTGCAACAGACCTCCACTAGGACACAGATCAGTCCAAAAATTATTAAAAACTTCCCTTGCATTAAGGTTTGGGCCAAATTATCCGTCCCATTTATATCATCGTAGTGATATCTCAAAATATCTTGCATCAAAAGTAATTGACAGGACAAATTCCATGTTAATGCCTTGGTTTTAATACAAATATTTTACTAAATTTCAGGTAGCACTGTTTTATTAAATATTTTTAGTAATACATATTGGCAAAGATGAAAATGTACCACAATTGGAATAATATTGTGGGAGAGTAAATATATGATAAAAATATATCTTCTGCAAAACATTTTTGATTATCTGAAAGCAGGGTTGACAAAAACCCGGGTTTTTACAGAAAAAACCCAACCCAGTGGGTTTTTGAGGTTTTCAAGGTTTTGGGGTTCTTTTCGGGTTTTATCAGGGTTTTTTCTTTACTTTAGAGGGTTTTAGATGCTTTTTTGGGGTTTGAAAACTATTCAGGTTTTTTGTTATGTAAGAGGACAGGTATAGAATTAATTGTATGATTAAAATAAATTTAAAATGTTAATCACTTTTTAAAATTAAAAATTTTAAAAATCAATTTTAAATTATGCAGAAGAAATTTTTGTCTAAATTAAAGGAAATTTTGAAATCTTAAAATAAATTTTTTTTATATTATAAATTTTTTCTATCAAAAAACTAGTTTTGAATGGCGATTATTTTATACTAAAAGTTAGCTTTGAAATAGTTGCATTTGAAGTTTTTTCTTTCAATAAAATGTATTAAATTATTGCTCTATATTTATTAGCAGTATTGTGTTATTAAAGCATTAATTTGTAAGTTATATATGATAAGTAGCAGAATTAATTATATATATTATCTCCATGTTTATTATTTGCAGTTGTTATACATATTTTTTACCCAATTTTTCTTGTCCATTTTTCGATTAATTTTATCACATGTAATACTTCAATATTCTTATTTTGATTTCATCATACATTTTTATTAACTTTGTTTAATTTAGATTTTATTGTATTTGTTATACAGATAACTATTTTTCCCTGAAAAGTTTTTGTTTTTTCTAGCAGTTTAGACCCCCTCAAATTAAAAAAAATTCTAGGATCATTGTCAAAGATAAAATATGTAATATATATTACAGATTTAATTCAATATATTTATTATTAGTTAAATATGTGGAATTTTAAATAAAGATTTTGAGAACCCAATTTTGAAAAAACCCACTTGGGTTTTTTAAAAAAAAAAAAAAACCCAGCTGGGTTTTTTCGGGTTGGGCAAATGAAGCCAACCGTGTCTGAAAGCCTGTTGCAGAACATTGAAAAGTATTCTGCTGTGGGGTATGCAGTACATTATGCCTCTTATGTACATTTGATTTTCCTGTTTGTGTTATGGCTACAACACTGCCAATTTGCAAGCAGTACAGACTGCATGCAAAACTGTTACTGCAGTGAATTAGTAAATATATATTATATTTTAGATAAAAGATTGGAGGTCTGTAGCTCTGCAGTTTATATAGACATGCTGCCAAAATAATAAAGCATTACATACTTTCTTGAAAGATCAACATTGAATTTTAATTCTGTTCCCATGATTTTGATAACATCATATATATAAATTATTCCCATTAAATTGGGATGCCGCTAATTCCATTTAAAAGCACAAGAACTAAGAATCAATATGCATCTATGAATTAAACATATAACCCATATAAATCCTTAAAGATTTTTTACATGCTAATCATGCATAAAATTTTCAAAACTTGACAAATCTTTATTTTTGTTTATAACACACTATGATCCTAATGGTTCATAACACAAAAATCTTCTAAAATTTAACTTTCACAAGTTAAAGGTGAAGAAAACATACTTTAAAACAAATGAAAATTTTCAGCTGGTAGTGGATAACCTGATCGTAGGTTTTAAAAATCATTGCATATAAATAAACAAGAAAGTGAGCTCCAATATTTAAATGAATATATGTTTCTCAAGCTAAGAATATATATATAAAATATCTCAAGAATGACAAATGAATATGTACTTCAAGAGCGAGAAAAAATTATATTTATGTTATGACTTACTCTGTACATTGACATATATTAAAACAAACACTAATTCCTTTAAAACGCTTCAAAAATTAACACTCTAGATGAAAATAACATTCCGACAGACTAATGTTGTAATAATGACTTGAATTATTATCATATATTTGGAAACCAATTTATTATTTATAGTCTCTTATGTCTATTTAAAATCTGTGCTAATTTCTCTGGCAAAACTCAGATTTACATTTCTTATCTTTAACCAAAACAGTTCGTTAATTTTGGGTTTTTAACGTAAATTTACATATAAAATAAACTGAAACACTTTTTTTCCTATTTATACAATTATCTAGATTTAAATATTTGATCAGACAGTATTTTAAAATAATCAGCTTCATGTATTCGACAGTTTAAATTATTAGTTTAAAAATTAAGAAAGGACAGAGTATTTAAATTTACCTTCTGTTTTTACACAGCAGATGACACTTAATATAACAAAATAATATAAAATCAGCATTTTTAGTCCTATATTTAGAGTTAGACACACAAATAAAACGCAACACTACATAGTTCTAGAAATTACATTCCCCATAATAATTTAATTTAGTATCATTATTCGTCAACAAACAGCGTGCTTTCAATCAAATGTACACACCCAATACCCAAAACAAGATGACGAACCGCGGCAAATTCCGTCACGGTGAAATTACGTTGCCATTCTGGCCATAACCTTTTTGAAGATACCGTTTAAAAGCTACATTCCATGAAATGATTACCTCCATGATATGATTAGATCACCGTAAAAAATGGGTGTTCGAGATTTGTCGTCTGCTACACTGAATGAACATGGAATAGGCTCATTATTACATGTGTTTAATATAGATTTCAATTTATTTTCATTTCTGTATGTAAAACTACCATAGGTAATTATAATTATTATCATGAGCTGTATTTATTTTATAACCAAAAAATCATTTACAGAGATGACTTAAAATGAATAGCATTTAATTTACTTTTTAACATTCACCAACTATGTATAATTTTAAAACGTTTTAAGGTTTTATTTTAAAATATTCAAAATACACCCATATTTAATGTAAAATCTTTACTATGCAATAATATCGCTTTAAGAGTTGTCGCATTAAAAAGTGTTTAAAAGTTTCATGTTAGTTTTGAGATGATTAATAAATATGCATAGTATCATATACCTTGAAACATTTCACTTATTTAAATGCAGTGGGGTTGGAATTTTATTTTTTTTCTCATCTGAAACTGTGTCCTTAAGTATTTTGTGTTTATTCATTGTACACATTTAAATATCCTTAGATTTGCAAAGGAAATTTTTCCATGTGTTCCAATACAGAAGTTGAGTGTAAAGTATGGTGTCCTGAAAAGATTTTAAATGAAGGTTTGTAGTTTTCATAATTAAATTTTTATGTTGATATGTATACAAATGATTGCTGAATGATTCTTTTTAAATCATGTTTATAACAAAGTTATTTTATTATTGGGTAATAAATTATTGATATATTACAAATTACATAGAAACATTTTTAAATGCCCAAATACTCAATAAATGTGTTTATATTTTACTTAATACATGTTCATATTTTAAGAATTCTTCTATGCATGTATATAAGACAGTAATACAATATTGGTTTATAATAATTATATTTAAATGTGTGTATATGTAATTAAACTTACATATTGTAGTTCATAAAAAAATGCTATTGTTTTTGTATCAAATTAATGTGCATAATTTAAAACAATTAAACTTTTGAAATAAAATTAAATCCTTTTCCTTCAGTCATACATAAATAAGCAAAATTTATAACTGTATTACATTTATAGAGGCTTCAGCAATAAATCACATTTTAACTTTTGCTTTTTCATGTAAAGTTTTGTAGCATTAAAATGTCTTTTTAATGAGTATGTGACATTTCAACGTTATTACTTATGTGCAAATTAATTAAACTGTAATTCATCACTTCTAAATTTATTTTGCTCATCATTGTTGATTAAAGGAACATTTATGCTTCCTTCAATTATTTTTATATTTTTATTAAGATTCCTTGCTTAGTTACAATAACAGAATAACAATTTATATTGTGATCATAACAAAAGTTACTGGATTGTTTTATACTTATGATTTAGTTACTATTTTCATCATATTGTTTTCACTTATTGTATATTTGTAAAATTTTTTGGAAAAGACTTTAACCAATTATATTGCTTTTTTGATCAGAATTATCCTTAAAGATCTTATATATTATAAATAGGTTATCAAAATACAGTTTGACTCCTTATATAAGAGAAAATATTCAAATCAAGTATATGAAATTTATGGGAATCAAAATGCAGAAATGATACCAAAAATGTTTTGTCATTTTTTAGGAGAATCATCTGCAATTATACTCTTAAACCAACCATTATGTGAAGAAAATGAAAGATTTTTGAAACAGCATTGGAACAATGGTAAGTATTTAATTTTTTTGCCACTTTCCTTTTCAAGTAAATTGTTTACTTTCATATTATATATAATTATATAACTTTTTTTTTGTTCTTAGAAACATTTGTAAAATTAAGCATATTTGTTACTTGATTTGTTTGAATGTTAATTATATTTTAATTAGTTAGTAACAAATATAATTTACAGAATTTACTGTACATTTTCCAAAATGCCATTAATAAATACAGAATGATCTTGTGCTAGAATACAGAAGTTGAGAGCTTGTTGTAATAAAATATGAAGTTATCAAAGGAAAAGAAAGCAAGGGGAAAAGGAAGACAGATACTCTAGGGACCTCACTTAAAAACTGAAATATCACATAATAGCAAAATTTAATATAAAGTCTAATTGGCCTTTCTTCAAAATGGCACATGGAAAAGGTGTTCTTGATAGTAAAGGTTGTTCTGTAATGAATAAAGTTTAGAGAGTTCTACTGCAAGGAAAATAAATTGTAGTTGATGCTAAGTTATTTCTGTTGTAGTTTATAAAATTTCTGATGGTACAATTGAAATAATTTTCATAAGCATGGAAACTGTTGAGCAAGAAACTCTATAGTTTAAAAAGTGGTCCAGTTTTTGCAAATTCATACCAAATCTAGCATTATTGCATTTTATTTGCCCAACAACATCCATCTCAGTTGAATTTTTCTTAAATTCTCCCTTTTCAAGTCCCCAAATTATTCATCTGTCCATATAATTTTCCAATGTACCATGAAGCATTCTTCTACATCACTTCATCTGGCCTCAACATCAACGTCTAAAAATGTTTTTATAGAAGGTCAATGAATAAATCAACTTTTTGAAGATTATTGATGGCCTAGGCAAGTATCTTTCATAAAAATAAAAAAACTCTACATTTTAAGTCTGTATAATTGCTTGTAAATATTTGGAAAAACCACAATATCAAACAATTTCAGTTGATGCATGCTTATTTACTTTCTGAGGGATCTATCACGACAATTCTGCATGGTTTTTTTTTTTTTTTTCCATAGGATTAAAAACTATCTTAAAAGATTACTCGTATATTTAATAAATTATAATGTAATCATATACATCTGTTATCTGTGTTCACCTTTAAAATATTTGACTATGTACTTTTTATGTAATAAAAACTAAATTTAAAATTTAAAATGTGTAAAAGCAATCATAACTTACTTAAATACATAAGCTGTCTATTAATTAAATGTGTTAATTGTATATTACCAATTAAAAAGTTACAAGCAGGAAAACAAGAGGTAAACGACTTATCATGTCCACAACACACATATCCTTTTCAATTTGGTAATTTTCAACTAAATCATTTTAGTTCCTTATTTCTTTAACATAGATATTCACTGTAATCTTAGCATAAGAAAAAATTTTAGTTTAATTATAAAATCCAGAGAATTTGGTACAGTTATAGAGACATAGTCAAAAATAAGGGTTTTCATATCATGTCTACAATGCTGTAACTTGTTTATCAAATGAGTTTTAATTAAAATCCATTTAATTATGTAAGCCTATTTCCATTTTTGGCATTATTTTCACTCAATATTTGATAATAGGATTGACTTTAAGGCAGTGCATCTAACATCATTTCTGTTAACCCTTTTGTGGGCCATTTATTTCACACACAATGTTTTCAAACTTTCAAAACAGAAGTGCTAATTATATTCAATTGATCAAACAATGGATGACAGCGCTAAACTGAAGCTGGAATCAGTCTTCCCATAGTTATAATAGCAAGACCAATATATTATAATGGGTTTTGTGTTTCCCACAGATGTATTTTGTAAGATCATGTAAGTGGGAAGTAAGCTTCCCACGGCCTTCGAAAGGGTTAAACTGTTTTATGTTGAAATTTTTCATATCCTGTATTTTGTTTATAAATGACTGTAAGTTTTGCTATTTTTGTTAATAACACATTTTTTTAAGGAACTCTTCAAAACCTTTATTTTTATATACCTCAATATAAATTTTTTTATGTTTAGAACAGCAATTATTTTTAACTTTAAATTTGGATTTTTATCAACATTCTTCAGCTTATTTGTTTTACGTAAATTTGCAAATTATCAGGTCAATTAAATTTTGGTTATACATCTTTTCATATATCATTTTATATTGGTCCCTTTAAACATCATATAAACATTGCTTTACTGTCCCTATCTTTAGAAATGTATGTTAAAGAGTTTTCAGAATATTTTTATAATTATTTTTCCTTGTAATTACACTTAATTATTTTATTAATCATTAGTTTGAGATTTTAAGCTTCTTAATTAGCATCAAAATATTGTTATTTCAGCTGTTGTACGCATTGCTGTTGATGGTGGTGTCAATCACCTGAAAAAAATATTTAGTGAACATATGTTAGTACCAGAGATTATATCTGGGGATTTTGATTCTGCTTCACCTGAATTTATAGAGTTCTTTAAAGAAAAGGTAAATTTAATAATTTTAGTAAGTACTAAAATATATGTGATTTTTCATACAGAGACCTGGTGATGTTTTATAATTTAGTCCTGTAAAATTCTGCAGGTATATAGCATTTATAATAGATAAGTTAAAAAGTGTCAGTCATATTTATTCATCAAATTTTTAATATGTTGTTTAATGTAGGTTAGTCTTACCCAAAAGACTTACTGAGCTACAAGAAAAATACATTTTAATTTGGTAGTCTGTATTATAATATATAAGGTGGAAATTTAGAACAGCACATGATTATTATATTTCTTATTACCATTATTTATAAATTTACAAAACAATTAAAGCTTTTAAATATAAATAATTATGGTAGTAGTTAATAAATCAGTTTGAATGATATTACATTGCTGAACTTTGGCAGAATGGGAAGGTGCTGCTATTTACTATCAGATTTTGGGGGGCTTGAATCCTATTGCTGGCATGGATGTTTGTAGCCATTCAGAATCAGCTTTAAGCAGAAGGCTCCAGTATCATTAGCCCTCCTAGCAAAACAGTAAACCATAGCACTCCAAACCAAAAACTGAATGATATCACATTTATTATAATCAGTGTAATATTTGTTTCAATTAAAAATTTCTTGAATTCTGTAAAATTTTACTGGTGGACTGCAGCAGGACTGCACAGTAGATTTTCTCAGTTTGGTGAAAGTCTTCAAAATGCAGCCCCTTAATTGTTTCAATTTCATTGCTTATGACATCCTCTTATAGTGCCAGTTGATGCCTCTCTACATCATATCACAGCATGGCCTTGGGCCCTTTGTTTAAAGGACAATTGAAACTGGATTTATCTGATTAATAAGTATTTTAAAACCGACATATCAGAGCCACTCCATAATAAGATATTTTCAAATACAAACAACCAAGGAAATAAAAAGAGCAAAATAAAATTGCTTAACTATCTAAATAATACCTTGACACATAGGATAGTGAATGCAATATGGGATTAACAAAATAGTGGACATGTAAAATTTCTTGCCATTTTCATCATTTATGCTCTTTTCTTTTTCATATTTTATTTCATTTTGAGTTTATAAGTACAATTTATTTGTAAATCATTTTCACTAGTGTTATACTCATTTGTATAAACATATTTATGTTTATCCTTTATAATTTTATAATTTTTTGTACTTAGTTTTGTACCAAAGAACTTTGCAAAATAATTATACCTATTAATGATGTTAATTATTCTACTTTATTTTTAATAAATAAAGTAGCCAATATTTAATTCCAGTAAGCTATTTTTTATTCTGTTGATCTGAAGTGCATTTATTATTTTTACAGGGTTCTTCTATTGTTTATACTGAAGATCAAGATGAAACTGATTTTACTAAAGCTGTGAGATTAGTTTTGAACTACATAGATACATGCCAGCATAAGGTAAATTACTGTACACTTTCACTTTAATTAGACAATGTGTTGGTTACTCTTAATTTTTTTATGAGAACGTTCTCACCTCCTTGCTTCCTTGTGAGCTGGAGTGTATTAAATTTTTGTTTGGATTACTTTTTGCCTAGAGGCCTAAATTGATGTTCTGATATGTCTTACATTCAGAGGTTAAAGGGAAGACTTTCTGCTTTGCTAGGTACTCCATTAAACCCAATTATCTTGACCTTTGACTTTCACTTTAATTTGCAAAACTCTCAGTATAAAGTACTTAAAACTTCCGAAATTTTTAAAAAATACTTAAAAAATATTGCATATAAAGTTGCAAGTAATATTTTTTTTTAAATAAAAGGCATTACTTTATATTCCTATGTGAAGTTGAAACTTTCTTTCCTACTTTAGTATTTGCTCTTAATGGTAAAATTTAATTTTATAAAATGAAGGAGAGTCTTGTATAGTGTAGTCTGAAATTTAAAATTTATCTTCCGTAAAGTATAACCAGATTAACATAAACTTTAAAATTTTTATGAAGTTATAAGCTTCAAACATCTATCTTTCCAAGCAATAAGTTGAAAAAAATATTTTCCTTATTATTCTGTAAAACTAATAACATTTTTACAAAATGCACTAGTCTGTTGTAAATATATTTTGTGACAGTTGTTAAACTATTTATGATAGATTTTTGTCTTTTTTTAATTTGAAAAATCAACATTATCATATAAATAAAGGAATATAAAAAAGATTTAAATTCATGAAAATTTTTCACATTTTTTTAGAAAATATCTAACATTGTACAATATGGTGTATAATATTTTCTGAAATTACTGAAAAGAATTCAATCTACATAAAAGAGTTATATTATAAAATTGTAAATAGAGCCTATCTAGAGCTGTAGAATGCTAAAATTTTTGAAAAATTCTGTCTAATATTTTGTGAGAAGGCAGCATAGGTACATTTGCATTCTGTATAAGATTTTCAGAGATGCAGAATGCTCTGTTTAAGCTACATATTTCAAAAATTTATAAGCTTTTTTCTAGAAAGGAAGAATTTTGTAAGGCAAAACTGACAATGTAAATTTTGAGATGTTCTAGAGCAAAACTACATTAATTTTATTTACTGGTTCTTGAAGTTATTTTTTATCAAACTGACTATTAACCTTAATGATATAAGCATATCAAAAAATTATGTAATAACTATTTCTACTTGTTAGCTGTCTGTACGTATACTATTTTTAATAGAATAGAATGAATAAATTCTATAATTACAAACTGCAATTTTAAGTAAATAACTTTAATAAGTTTCATTTTTTAGAAAAAGGTTTCATCAATTATTGCTGTTGTAAGAAATGGGGATCGTCTTGACCATATATTTGGAAATCTAAACACTTTATATTTTGCGGCTGAACAGAGTTCCATACCTGTTTTTATTTTGGGGGAGAGAGCTATAACATGGCTTTTAACAGAGGTATTTTTCAATGTTTAATCTATTACTTTCAAAATATCAGTATATTGGAGTATTGAAAGAAGTATAAATTTTATATTTTCTAAATAGTGTATATATATATATATATATATATATATATATATATATATATATATATATATATATATATATATATATATATATATATATATATATATATATATATATATATATATATATATATATATATATATATATATATATATATATATATATATGTGTGTGTGTGTGTGTGTGTACATCGAAAGCAAAGGATACTATGTCATAAATTGCAAATTCCATAGAAGTCAAAGATGGTTTTTACAGATTTGTTTGGATTTGGCCATTTTAAGTGTAAAGGCTGATAAACTTCTTTGGTGGTATAAGGTAGACATGTTATTTCTTTTTTTCAGTTTCCTTGTTAGATTATCATAACTTTTATTTATGATTATTTTATGAAATATTGGATTTTTACTTAAAATGCATGTTCAGTTCATGATAGATTTGCTTTAAAATTATTTTTCCATAATTTTTCAACTGTTTGAATATGTATTATACTACCAAGTACATCAATTCACTTAATAAAATGTACCTTTAAATAAAATATATCTTAAGATACATTAAAAAAAATTTAATTAAAGTCTTATTCTTCAGATGTGTAAAATTTTAGCAAAATGTTGCATTTCTACTTATTTATTTTCTGAAAAGAGATGTGATCTTAATAAAGCAAACAATAAACAAAATTCAAACACATATTTAATCATGGATAACTACTTGAGAAATTAACATAGAAATAGTTTTAAAGTTGTCTTGAGAATTAATTTGTTAAATTAGCTTTTCAACATTTCCTGTATTATTTCAATTCTAGTGAGCTTTTGTAAAAATTTTTGTCTATTTTCTTATATACACTATATAGACAAAAGTCATGTGACACTTTAGATTTTATACTTTTTGTCAAATGCTTTTAAAAAATTGTCCAATTGTTTTGTAATCATCACTGTGTTTAAAAAAAAGTTAAAGCTTACATTTTCCAGCAAAGTTTTGACAATGTAAAAATTTTAAGTCAATATTTAGGGGACTATCCATAAAGTGCAGAAAAAAACAAAGTATTTTTGATCATACTACATAATAAAAAGCTGGAAATGATTTTTAGCTTTAAATAACATTTAACTGATTATTGACTATCGTACTGGACTTTTTGTAAACACAGTGAATATTAAAAAATATAAACATTTCATTAAAACACTTTTTAAAAAAAGTTTATTACAAATTTTTGTAATTAACTCTTTAACAATTTTAAATAATTGATTTAAATTATTCTGCAACTTTTAGCTGTAAAGTGTAGTTATTCGTGCACATATAGTTTTAAGGATAAAGCATTTTAAGTCTTGATGGTGTTATGAGTAAAACTAGAAAAATTAGACATTTTTGTATTAATTTCTACTGTACTATTATCTTAAAATGATATATACTTTGTAGGGATCTCATATAATTCAAGTGCCTAGTAATATGCGAGAATCTAACATTGGATTAATACCTTTGGGAAAAGAATGTACTGATATTACTACAACTGGTTTAAAGTGGAACTTAAGTAATATTTTTATTTTTATTTTATCATTCCTAACACTTCTATAGTTTTTTTTCTAAAAACTTTAAAATAATTTCTCTTTGTATCTTAAATGTTGCCTCAAAAGCACACCTTATGATGTTGCCTTTCTTTTACCTGAAAACACAATATTATTTTATTCCTTATAAATAAGGGTATAAATTGAGTAAGATGATCAAATTCTATAAGCTATATGAATATCTTAAAGGCTGGTACTACAGAAGCACTTTATTTTTGCACTTTATTTAAACAATTTTGTATTTTCTTGCTTGCTTATATTGAGATAAAAATTTGGTAACTTCAGAATAACAATCTGCTATTGTTATCTTTTAATTGGAATGTAAAATTAAAGATTTAGTTTGAAAATGGCTTCTGAAATTAATAGATGCTTAAAGGTTATGTAACTGTACTTTCAGAGGAGAAATATTTGTATCAACAAACTATAAAATAGTATAAAAATCATGTTTCTTGCATTTTTAAAAATGTATTTACATTACATTAAATTTGAAAGAAAAAAGTATCTGAGAGTAGAAATGAAAACATGATCACAAAACCTCATCCTAAAAATTGTTCAAATGCAGATGTTAAATATAATATTGAGCTAATATGATATAGATATATGATAAACTAGGAATAGCTTTTGGTACTGTGAGTAAAATAATTCATAAAGATTCAAAGTTAAAAAATATGTTTAAGCTTTAAGTTTATCTGCTTTTGCCAAAGCATATTGCTGAAAGAAAAAAAAATTATATGAAACACCTAGTTGCTGAAAAATAGAAATTTGTGGTAAAACTCAATGAGGCACGAATATATTTTGACTTTAAGGAAAAAATGTCAATTTTCTTTTGCTTAACTGATCAGAATTACTGTATGAAATGCTTTCATCAGTATACAGAAAGGTTCCCAAAGGAATTCATAAAAGTTGCAGAATTTGTTACAATAGCAAATTGAAAATTAAAAGTCTCAATTAAAACCAAAATCATTTTGCTCTACTTATATGCAGTATGTTTTAGAACCAATTTTGAAGAAGAAATCATGTCCTTATATGAAAAGGACATTGGTAAATTTGAGTTTCATATGGACAAAGCCTCTGGTCAGATGTTAAATCAACTACCACTTATTTAACAAAGAAAGAATTAGAAACAGGAATAAAGTATATACCATATAATGAATTATCTGTAAAATCACCTGATGCTTCTCCAATGGAATTTTGTGCTATTAATCTATTAAAATGAGCCTTAGTAAAATGGTATCCAAGAACAATAAAGAGACTTTGGGAAAATTGACATGCAAGTACTAAGAAAAAATTTACTTTCATGGAAAATTCAAGCTAGAGTTATTTTTAAGAACCATGGCTATCAGATAGAAACAATTTGCCTCAGAAAATACAACTTTTATACATACAATATAACTATCAAAATCATTTTCATACAGTGTGAACAACGTTCTGTTTGAGCTATGGAACAATGAAGTCATCTGGGCAAAACTCACAGGTGTCAGTCTTGTCTAATCCTTCTCAAAAACAGCCAATGATGAATAGAAAGGATATTAAATAATCTACTGCCCCAACTAGCTTATCTTTAATTAACTATTCTTAAAACTAAATTAGCCCTTATATTGCAAAAAGTAGACCATAGTACTCCAAATCAAAGCAAAAACTAAACTAAAACTAGCATTTTTTGAGTATTCACTCATATTTTAAAATTAGATTACTCTTGTAAAAATTTTCAAATGGTAGTTTGTAGAAATCTTAAAGAGTCGGAATATTGAGTTCATTTTGTATGTCAATTATTCTCACATACTGTGACACTGCTATCATCGCAGTATAATATATTAATAAAATATTTTAAATTTTAAATATACTCTAAATTAAGTCATATCTAATAGGATTACTAATGACCATATGCTAACCCATGACCTCGTCCAAGTACCCAAACATAAATAAACTCTATTTAAATCTGAAACTTGACCTCATGTCTCATCTCCCTAGCTTTTGCAGTATAATTCACTCCTCTTATGTGTTACCCTTTCAGCTGATTGGAGTGTTTAAAATCTTTCGGCATCAAGAATCATGCAACTTCTAATTAATTTGGAAACAATAATCTTATGCCATTTTATTACTAATCTTCAGTCATGAGTTGAGATATCAATGAGATAATATATCCCAAAGCTCTATAAATATTCCTATCCCAATCAGAGAGCTGGTAGATAGATATTTGGATATCCGTTGAAATACAAAACAAGGAACAACTTGCGTCAAAACATTTTGAGGTAAACTCCATCTCCAGTCTCATCTTAATTCCTTTCTTATTCTCATTATTATTTTTTAAAATTATTATAACTGCACAATCTTAATTAATATGCTTATATATTAGTACTCACCTTTATATATTACAATAAATGTATTTGTGTTATGTTGATTTTGATATTTAAATTATGTGTAAAAGAAATACATTTATTATTTTATATGTATATATATAGTATAAAATAAAAAATATAGAGTAAAAAAAGTTTTAGGAAATAGTTAAATAATTGAGTGTGTATTTGAGCAACTTAATTTTTGAATCAGAAAAAAATAAGATTATTGCTTGTGAAAAAAAAGGGGGGGGGAGGATTGATAAAAAAATAATTCAATTCAAAAGAATATTTGAGTTATTGTGAGTTGACTGCATTAAGCAATTGTCAGTAACTGTTTTAGTATATACAGTAAAACATATGATTTTATATTTATTTTTAATTCATTTATTTTAGCTCATGATAAAATGAAGTTTGGAGGCTTAATAAGCACTAGTAATAGATTTGATGAAGATTCTGACGAAGTTTGTATTACTACAGATACTAAGTTGATATGGACTATGGAATTCTCCTATGAATGAGAAAATATTAAAATCAAATGACTTATATTAACTTAATTTTACTCCAGATAGAAATACCATAATTTTCAGAAGAAATGTGACTTTTACATGTTTTAAACTTTAATGCTTGGTAGGTTTGGTGTTTCTACCAATGCAGCACTTATGTGCAATTAAAAAAAATCATTAGTGCCTTATGACCCCCAAATAGATATAACAGTTAATATGCTTACCTTGTTCAAAATAGCATTCACTTCAGTTTAAATGACTAGCATTCTGTTAGTAACAAAAAATTTTGGTGTAAATACTTGTGTTTGTTTAAGTTTGATTTGGAATGCTAGAGTGTTATTTTTTTGCTACACAGGGGCAAAAGAGAAGAGTACTTGCTACTTACTGCCAACCTTGAATGGCTGTGAATAGCGATCCCAGCAGAGGCATTCAAAACCGGGACCTTTGCAGCCTTTTTGTTATTCAAATATGCACTTGATAGATAGTTTTTAAGTAAAAAGAAATCAGAATTTTTTTAAGAAATGGTATCTAAATGGAATAGAAGCTATACTAGTTTTAATCTTAATGTAATTTTCCATATTGAACAAACTGGAAATTGAGTAGCACTTGAGCAGATCAAGACTTTGCAACTGTGACATTCAAGGCATTGCCAAATGCAATTAAACTTCCTTTTACTGATACAGCTTTTCTTCTAGAAATCAGGGTATTTTAATATATTCATTATTAAAGAAATTGTTTAATTTTTTTCTTTATAATTATATTTTTTCTTTATAATATTTATTCAGTATTTCACATAATTATTTTTTAAAGTATTATTTGTAATTTATTATTTTACTATGTATTGCATCTATTCTAGATTGCTCTTTTTTTAACATTAGTATTATATGTGGTATGATACTTATACAGAAATTAATATCTTCAAACAATTAGTAGAAGTTTAATTTCAGGTATTAATTCTATTTGCAGAATTATATATTTTTTATAAACCATTTAATTTTCACAGGAAAGAAAAATCTAGTGTGACTTAAAAGCATTTCAGCTACTTTAATCACTTTTTATCTTTTGGTATAACACCCACTCACAAAAATAATTTTTGCTTCTATAAAATCACGTAAGCAATTTAAAAAATTATTTTCATAAAAGTCAAAGCTGAGTTATAAGTTACAGTTGCATGATATTAATTATAATCAGTTTTATGCTAAAATAAAGGGGAAGTTAAGTCAAAATAATAATAACCTCCACAATAAAAGAGGTTTATTATAGAGCAACCATTTATTATTATTTTTTAATGCTTTCCAAAAGCAACAAGTTGATTACTGACATTTTTTATTACTTTCTTGTGTACAAACTATTGAGAAAGTTTAATAATTGTCAAAAATATTCAGCTTTATAATTGTGATGAATATTTAATTTTATACCTCCATTCATGTCTGATATTTTGATTCTGCTTATCTATGTGTCTGTGAAACTGAAAAGACTGCAATGTAACAAACAAATGAAATTTTGTATTAGGTGGGTTGGTTGAGTTTTAAAATTTAGATAGCTGAAGATCCCCCAAAGCATTGGTGTAAACTAAACCAAATACATATATATATATTTTGTACTTCAAAGTAAAAACATTTTATCTATTTTACTATGTAAATAAGTTAACCTGTTTATTGTAAGCACAGCAGATAAGACACCAACATTATTCTTATTAAAGTGTCAGCACAATCATGTCAAGCCTTAACCTTTACAGGTACTTAAACTTCTTCAAGAATGTAACTAGAAAATGGATTATGAATCTGTAAAGTTGTAAGACTGACTCAAAAAAAAAAAGGGATATTTATAATCTATAGTAAATTTATTGTTAGTCTCCTTCATTATATTCCCTATCAGTTCTCATCCTTCAAACAATATTTCCACTGGTTAAAATCATGTTTCAGTTCATTTTTTATAACTGTGATATTTTGTCTTGACTACTTCAAGTGAAACAAATGGGGTTTCTTTTAGAACCAATTTTATTTTTGGGCAAACGAAATCAGGTAATATGGAGGGTTTTTCAATATTGCTATCTGGTTCCCAATCAAAAATTATTTCACAAAGAACACTAAGTGAAGAAGCATCTTTTGTGCCACTTAAACACTCATCTATAGGACATTGTCTCCTTATATGAACCTGGGTAAGCTTTTATAAAAATTGTCACTGTTTCATTCAGTCTCACCAAATAATTTTAAACTTGCACATTTTCAATTTTAGAATTTAGCAATTTAACATCAAGAAAAATAGAAGGCAAGAACAATTAATCACAACTAGCAAAATATTCAATAGTAATAAAGCTTGCTTTGCTGGTTGAGACTAGTCCCAAGTTATTCATCTCTCAGTGTTATAATCAAACAATAGTTCAAAGTTCACACTAACTTAAAAGATCTTGGTTCTGGCTCAAATTCAATAAACATTATGTGAGGAAGTTTTATGGATATTTAATTTGGCATAGTATATATGCAAGAGGCCCAAGCAGCCTGAATCATAAGGTTTTATATAAATATGAAACACTACAAATCTACACTCAGAAATGTGATACAATTGAAACTTAGCATTTGGCTTAGCCAACCATGCTGCAACTTGCAAAATAAAACTTTTAATCATGGTAGAATGAAAATAACAAAGTCATCACTCTTATTCTGTCATTTGACTCTCATTGTAATTAAAGGACATTATAAAGCCAATTTTCTTACTTTTTCAGACCCTGAAAAACAAAGTCATTTCCTAGTGACCAATAAGGCATCACTGGTATGGGTTCACCATTGTCAAGATTTCACTCATAACCTTCTTTTATTGGTTTTGCACATTGTCAGGGTTTTGATTTAGGGTAGAGACTAAGAAAAGACTTGATTCTCAGCATCTCCCCAGTCAGCTTTAACAGTCAGGAACTTAGATCATTGAAAGAATAAAGCATTTTATTGAGATAATTAGAAAATGTGGTGAGTGGACAGAAAATTAGCATTTATTTCAGAGTTAGCTTTGGGAGATGGGTAGAAAGAATTTTAAGTCAGTGTGCACTCCTTTAAATAAGATATTAGATGGTGGAAAAAATAGATATGAAAGAAAGAGAAGAGAAAAGAGGACTTTTAGAGAGATATTTTAAGTGTAATAATTTTGATATATTACACACTTGCACACACATACTATTTGGTATTTTTGAAGTATACTGCAAATTTAATATTTTTTAATATTATAAACATACGTAAAAAAAAAATTCTGTAGGAATAGTAAATTTTATTTCTTCATATATTCACTTTTTTACTATTTTAAATTATACTGTTATTGTAATAATTTCTTCACTTTACCTACATTGTTTTTAACTTTTCATAAATCCATAATTGAAAAAACTAAAGCATAAATGTTTCTATTTTAAATTATACTGTTATTGTAATTATTTCTTCACTTTACCTACATTGTTTTTAATTTTTCATAAATCCATAATTGAAAAAACTAAAGCAAATGTTTTTGATGAAGAAAAAATACAAGTTAGACCCTTAAATGTCAGTTATTACATCATTTTCTTACTGTCGTGTTAGACTTTTAAGTACTCTTACCAAACACATACATGCATTTAATGTTTTTTCTCTAGCAATTTAAGAGAGAAATAGATTTTTTTTTATGGGGGGGATAACATGTATCTCAGCCCTACCTTCCTAATAACAAATTTGCTCTAGGATAACAGTAATCCTACCCATAATCTTCTTAAATGTGTTATAGTAACCACAGAATTTGTAGACAGCAGATAAAAGCATTGACATGAATATTTCAGACAAGATATATTTAAGTTCCATTCTTTAATCAAAATTTATCTCCAGCCTTGAACAGGTTTGGAAGTTTTACAGAATATTTTGCATTCTGAGTTTAATGTATGATGTAGCTATGTAGAATTTAATAGATTTTTTTTTTTTTTTCAAATATAAATTTTAGAAATACACATCTATATCTGAATAAAATACTTTATATTTTTAATATGTACTTTATAAAATATATAATGCTTAAGCAATAATATCCTAAATAAGTGTTTTCAGTTATTATAAATATTTTTTGGGGTAGCATTCCTTTGTTTTGCTTTTTAGTATTAAACTAATGGTATTAAAGTTTAGTTTTAAAATTTTCTTCTATTATTATGCAGGAATTTTTTCTTTTCTATTTTTAGCTGTTGTGATATTTACATTTTCAGGTACTATTTGGTATATCCAGGTATAATTCAATTAATAAAATGTACTTATTGGTTTAAGCACAAATATTGATTTTTTAAAAGTTCTATTGTTTTTATGTTATTTTTTAGAGCATTGTGACTTATGACATATGTATATGTGTTAAATATTATAATAAAGTTTATAGTTTCAATTGTGACTTTTTTTTTGGGAGGGGTGAATTATTAATAAGAGTTGTGGAGATTCCACTGAGATAATTCTGAAGTGACCTGAAGATGTAGATCTGGAGAGAACACTTACGGTGACACAAAACTCAAAATATTTCTTTACTCAAATTATACTCAAAATATTTTTCTGACATTCATAAAAATTATGGTCATTTTGTTATAATAGGAAATACTATATTGATAATTAGTTCTTGGCACTTTCGTTCAATGTTTGTTTTGAAAACTGCTACTGTTGGACATTGTCAAGTTGTTTGGACTTCAGGAATTAGTTTGAAACCATGGTAATTCATAGCAATCCCTTTTAAAGCAATGTTATGAAAATATGAGTACATTTTACTTTTTGAGGAATGCAGCCTTCATCTTGATGTTATAAGATTTATTTCGCCATTATGGTATAGAATATTCAGAATCCACTTCTCCAGTAATGAATTTATTTTATGAAAGCAACTTAAGCTTAGCAAACAGTCACTTGCTACCTTAGAAAAAAGATTGTCACAACTCAAAAATTGCATTTTTCAAAATTTCTTACATAAACACATTACGAAATATATATATATATATATTTATAAAGGAAACTAACACAAAAGTGATTTACTAATGCCAGTTTTTAACATTTGGACACTTACTCTGCAATTAGTGCACCACTGTCACATTTTCACTTCTAGTTTATAAATATATTTGTTATTAGTAAAATATTTTCTTTTCATATTAGTCATTAACTGTGTTATTCATTATCCTCCTCTATTAAAGGGTCCCAAGTCAAGCAAACAGAACTAAAATTCATATGTTTTATGAACAAAAATTAAAACTTATTGATAAATGAAAGACTTAAAAAGTAAAAAACCTTACTAATTGCAGATCTCAATTATGTCATAACAATATTAAGATAAAAGTTTATTTGAAAAAAATAAATGAATTTTCAAATAACAGATCATGAAGTAATTGAAAGGTGTTTTCTCAAAACATCATCTTTTGAATGGAAATATTTTCTTTTGAGGTTGCAAAATGCCAAAATTCATGCAAGCATATTCTACTCTCTTAAATTATGCAGTATCTATAAATTATAGCAACTTATATACCAAATTTGTTTAAAATGATTGTATACTGTACTTTAATATTTAATCAACCCAATAAAGTATTTTTGAGACTGCTTATCACATTTCTTGTTTAGTGCTTGCATACGAAAAATAATTGTCCATCATATTTGAAGCTGAAATTTCTCGGATTTAACTTCTTTAAATTACCTTTATGCTGTATCATCAGAAACAGCACCTCATTCATAAATAGTGAAAATTTTACTAGCAGTTTGATATGGACTATCTTTATCATTAGAACTCAACAGATCTCATCATTGTTATTTTGCAATTATTTTATGTACAGTTGATGTACAATTTTTAAATTAACATTGTAGAAAATATTTTAATGTCTTTTTGGCATTCATATTTTGATCATTAACTTTATTCCTGATGCCAAGAGAGTTCTCAGTACTCACAATCTAGCAACCACTGTCAGGATGAGCCTGATGGCCAAATAGGCCTGGATCAGTGTATGATAGAATGTCAGAGTTCGAAGCACTATACATACTTTGCAACATTCTACACCAGACTAGTATTTTTTTTTTGTTTGTTTTTGTTTAAATAAAAGAGCATAATATGGTGAAAATGGACTTTTGCATTTTCTGTTCTTAGAAATAAATTTATGCAAACAACTCATGTTAGAATTTTGTAGTACAAGCTGATAAGACAATATTTGTTCAAACATGTTTCAAATCCCGGTCACTCCTTAGTAGTAACAAAGTAATTAAAGGTAGACAGTAGCTGAATGGGAGGGAACTGACTTACTGGTACTGGTTGGTACTCGAATACACAATTTTAAATCCCACTGCTAGCATGGTTGTCTGTAGATGTTTAGGATTGACTTTAAGCAGTAGGTCCTGTCTAATTAATAAAAAGTAGACTGCAGTTCTTCACACCAGAGCAATTGAAACACTAAATATTCCAGTCCCATATCTCACAAACCCTAATCTTTTTAATACATTTAATTCAATTTTTAATAAAAGTGTACAACTTGAAAGTAAACAAAAATAGCACCATAAATACTATTTAGTGAATTTAAATGTGAAAGGTACATGCAAAATAAAATTCACCACAAAATTGTACTGATATTTATTTAAAATTAGTTGACTTTATTCAAATCAAATATGTTTTTAATTTAAAAAAAATACTATACAACAAATACAAATGAAAAGCTGTGTTACTTACAATTCAAAGAGTTTTAAATACATGAAAGTACTAAAAATCTAATGAAAATAAATATCAAACTTAAACAAACATGTATTAAACTATTATATTTGGCAACAGAAGCAAAAATCTCAAAGTTACACCAGAGGAGTTACTACTCTAATATTTATTATTTGCATTTGTTGCATAACAAACATTGAAATTTCTTAAACATAAAAATCATTTTTTAAAAAACATTTTAATAATAATGAATCAACACATTTCAGAGTGTTACAAATGGTTTACAACTAACATGATGTACAATTAATATAAAGGTATTTGAGCTATAATCTACATTTAAAAATTAATAGAGCATAATTGTAATTTTACCTATACAAATGATAATTTAAAACATATATACATATCAAATTAAGCTAAATAACAATACCATATGTTTAACTTTCAAGAAAAAGAAACTGAAAACAAGGAAGAGGCTTCACAATGCTAGAAACTGCTAATGCATAAAATGTATCCACTGTTTCTCACAGATAGATGAGTAAGAAAAAGAGGTCAAAATATAAAAATAGCAAACTGTGCTTTTAAAGGGGGGGGTAAAATGAACACATTAGGGCAACCATTCAAAACTTCATGAAAATAATAGAATACAGTCAAACTCATTTAATGCAAACACTCTTTAACAAGAAAAATTTTTAAATAGTTAAATGTTAAAAGGCCTACATAACACTTTTATTGTAAAAGTAACTTTTTCTTTAATTCTGACAGAAATTTCTAGATCCAGGAAACAATGAGGAGGAGCACTATGTGGCTCAATCTTTACCAATCAATAATTTGAAAACAGAATTTCAAGACTATATTATAATTGATAATGAACTGATCACATTAGAAGTCTCTACTGAAGAATCAATTGTTGCAGAAATGAAGGATTGTCAAAGAGGCATGACCCAATGCAGAAGATGAAAACAATGATAACAAAAAAAAATAATATAACCTCCATCATCTAATGGAATATGCTAAAACAAATACAATCTTTCTGGTAATTGAAAGATGTCAATAATAATGTATTCTGTATCATAATTGCCTGACAAAAATTTGCTAGAAAATTCTGATGATCACCTCTCTATTTTTTTTTAAGGTGTGTGTGTGTGTGTGGGGGATATATTACGAAAAATAGAAGTAAGTTTTTTTCCCTATAGGCTTCTAATTCCTTTTTATGCATAAAGACTTTTTGTACTTTTGATATATTTGGTACATTTTACAAACATTCCGATTTAAAGAGCAAATTGTCTCAGTCCCTTCACCTTTAGTTTGCATGAGTTCAACTGTAATAAGATTCAGCTTTAAAAAAATATATAGGAATAAATGCTAAAAGGAATAACAAACATAAGAAAAAGTAAAAATAATTTAAATGTAAATAAAATATAAGCTTGTTTACTTTTGACTGTCATGACATTCTCAAACTATTTTATATATGCTTGTTCAAACTCACACAAATAAATGACTGAATTTTTAAAAAGACATTCTATGAACTAATTATATACATTCTATTTTTGAACTATTGAATAATAAATCAAAAAATAAATCATTAACAGCGCAAACAAGTTGTGAATCTGATAATTTTTACAATTACTATCAGATAGAACATTACAACACTGCAATTCTGTACATTTATATTATGTTTTATGTAGTTTTTTTTTAATATGGCCTTATTGAATGCTAAACATTAATAAATCATTATATGTTAGCAACAACACAAAGGCCCCTTCAACTCCACACTTATGAGATTTAAAGAAGTAAATAAAGTGCTTTAACATTAAAATTAATCTGCAAACAGCTTTATTAATTTTTTAACAGATATTTTATCAACAGGGGCAGTAAGAATACTTTCTGAAATTGAATGTGTTTAACTAATTTACATTATCAAGTAGCAAAGCTAACAGTATTACTTGAATGAAACAAATATGTTATAACACAAGCCATTTTGTCTTAGACTTTAAAATACATACCAACAAAATCAGATCCTTTTTAAAACTTTGTTGAAAAATATCAAAACATAACTATAACTTCTATTTTTAACACAAATATAACTGGCTACAAGTTCTATACATACGACAGAAGCTGTAGAATATTCATCCAAGTAGTAGCTTAAATGAACATTTAACAAAACAGGATGATTCACTAAGTTTAATAAATAAAGCAACACATTTTAGTCCTCTGCTCCAGCTGCTAAAAGTATTGTATCAAAGGAGAAGGGAACAAACATATAACCTAATCCTCCGTAGAACTTGCTCTGAAATTCCACCCTAAAGAAAAGAACATTTATTATTCAGGATTTCTCAAGAACACATTTAGAAATTACTATTAAAGCAATTAAATGTTATAAAAATAAATCAACATTCGTACATTGCACTCATGTTTTTATATTCTCTTGGTGTTCTTACCAAAAAATTTTTTTTCTAGTCCTGAAAATGTATTGGTTCATTTTATTAACATTACAAGCATATTAGGATAAATTGTTCACGTTATTAAGTCTTGGCACCTGTCTTGGCTTGGACACATTGAAAGGAGAGACAATTATAGCTTGAAAAAGATCATCAATTGGAAACCTATGGGAATCAGGCCCAGAAGCCATCCCATAAAAAGGTGGTTGGACTGATTAACTGATAAACTGATGATGATTGATACATGTTTACAAGAGATTCAAACCCAGTTCATAGCAACAAAAGAATAAACACAAGGTCCATACATATAAGACTGGTTTGAATTGTATTTAGAATGCAATAATTTTGTTTCATAATTTGGATTTTTAATGTAGGTTCTTACGCATCTAACACTACAATTTTATGAATATCAGCAAATCTTACTATCCTTATCGACTTTACATCTCAAATTTTTTAGTACACTTAACTTTGGTTTGGAGCACTAGTCTAATGTTTTGCTCGTGAGAGCTAATGAGACTTGGACATACTGCTTAAAATCAATTATGAAAGGCTATGAACTTTCATGCCACAGTGGGCTTCAAACACATGAACTCCAGTACTAAAGATCAGTGCAGCCATCATTTGGCACACTTAACTTTCATTCTAAGAGAAACAAATATTAGCCACACTGAACAACTGCTTGAAATAGAGAATGTGCACATGACTTCAGGTGCAGCAAAAATTGCTGCTCAACTTCCTCGTTGGCAAAACATTTGAATTTCTTAAGGATTGTGTTTGTTATTGCTGTTTTAATTTTGTCAATTATTTAAAAATGGTAACAAGCTATTGCACGTATGGCTGTACTCAGCTTTTCAAAAAAAGTGAAAATATTGGATTTTTTTGCTTTCCTTAAGATCATACATTGTGAATGTTTTGGTTAAAAGCTTTGAAAAGGCAAGACTGGATTCCAAGTTCTTCGAGAATTTGCAGAAAACATTTTCAAAAGGGTAATAAAATGTTAACCTTACTGTAATGTAATAGATTATATAAAATTATTATGCTCTAAGAATTTTTTTATTATTCCTAAGTTTTTTTTATTTAATACATTTTGTGAGAAGTACTGTACCTATAAATGTAATTATTTTTTGTCCTTAAAATGGTCAGGTTTTGTACATTTTTATTAGATTCTTATTTATGTAATAATTTATTGTGCCTGTTAACATAATCAAAGTAGTTATACTTTGATTATGATACTTAATAGTACGGTGTAAAGTGTATTTTTTTTTAAATATATATATAATTTTGTAAGTGCTAAAAAACCTATTTTGAAGTACTTGGCAACTTTCTGATGTTTCCTTCCCCTTCTATTAAATAAAATTTAGTTTTATTGTATACATGACCCATACCAATGCTTATAAGATACAATAAAAAACAATGTTTTGCCAAAGAAAAGTTGAGTTGTAGTTAGCACATGTGTTTGTTTACAAACATGCACTTTCTCTTTACATATGTAAATACTTATAGTAAAGATTTCTCAAAAAGTAAACTTTTAAAAAACTTAAATAAAATCTTCAAAACAGATTCAGCACCACACTATTTAAATGTAATTATTACCCTAATTTCCTGAATCTGCAGGTGTGAATTCCGTGATATTTTCAGAGAAAAATATCGTATAACCTGCAGCAGCATATAATCTGCAGATTAAATTTCCATTTTAATCTCATGTGATTCACAGAAAGGAAAGGCATATGGAAAGTAGTATTATACATTCCAGTGATAAAAAAAAAATTTAAATTTAAACTCTTACTTTTTTTAATTAAAAAAAATAATTTAACAAAGTGAAAATTTGGATAGACTTAAAAGAATTTTATATTTAACAACAGTAAAAATATATTCTAAAAATTTACATCAATTAGTACACAAACAATGATACAAATAAATTATCTAAATGCATACTTTAATAAAAAAAGATGTTAAAATTTAGAATTCTTAAAATAAATCTTTTTATATTAATTTAATATGGTTATTTGTGATCTGTATTAAAATTTTAAACATATGGCATCATCTGGCGAGCTGAAAGTGAAAAAGAAAAATGGACAGTGCCAACATTCCAGATTATACAAGTGTCATTTATTGATAGAAATAAATATACAAAATGGAAATTATTAATTTAACCAGGAACTTTTATCCAAACTGCTATTTCCTCAACTGAAAATGATTTTCATACTCACCAACAAAATTCTGTGTAAATATGAGCAGGTGCTGCCATCTAATATTCTTTATGAAAGATATTTGTAGCTTTTATTATAAAAATAATTTTAAATAAAATATGATACATGCCGGCGTATGATCAGCATTAGAAGAAAATTTAAAGTTTTTTGACTGTATAATCTGCAGATTATAGACAGAAAATTAAAATATTTATAAAACTAGCTACTTACCAATGGAGACGTAAAGCATGAAGAAAAGCTGATAAGCCTTCCATCACAAGTAAAACACCAACAGTCAGAACTGCCCAAGCAGCAAAAGCAAGATATAAAACAACACCACCACTTCCAGAAAGCCCAATACGGAGCACCATATTCCATAACACTTCTGACAGTTCTATAAAAAATGTTATTCAATAAAGTTTTTTTCAACACAATATATCTATCTATCTATATATATGCAAAGTATGTTTGTATTTAAATTAGTTCTTTATATAAATCCACAGTTTCCTTCAGACCTATGATTATTTCCCATCTATTCCATAATAAAATTAATGTAAAAGTATTTTTTTAAACAATTACTTTTATTTAATAAAACAAAAAAAGATTAAAAATGCACTGAAACGTAAAAAATTTTAAAACTGAATGAAAGAGAAATTGTGGACAAGAGAAATTTATATGAAAATTGTAATGTGCTAATATAGAGTAATTGTTTGAGAAGTTTCTATAGGAAAAGGGCTGAAAAGCGATTATATTTAAAAATACTTTATATTAATTTTATTTGATTTTTTTAGTCTCAAATTTTGCAATCAATTGTCAATAGAAATGAACTTACATACAAAAATTTCATATCCGTAGCTAGTAAGGAAAGTACTTAAATATCAACCAACCAGCACACAAAGGAAGTTAAATAAAGGCAATTAAAAACAACACTGTCTATATTGAAATCTATGATGCTCTCCCAGTTAAATTATGTTATTGTTTCTGATGCCACTTGGACAAACAAAGCAAGATGATCCATACGCTGTTCATATTAAAGCAAAAGGGTGCACCTTTCATTTCAATTTATAATGCTAAGGTAACAGAACAACTTAACTCAAGTGGGTCCTCGTAATTTTGAAGCAGGGACCAAGCAGAAGACTCATAGAAGCAACCTGCCACCCACCAGAGGTATTGATTGATAACTTGGAAAGATATTGTGACCACGAACATATTTTTCGTGCCTTAGTCACCTTTAACAAACATGGCTGGCTCAAGCTCTGAACCTGCAACCTCTTAGTTACAAAATCGTTGCCTTTGCTGACTAAACTACCGCAGTTCCCTGTTAAATTATACAGCACCTTAACCTTTTCACAGGCCATTTATTTCTAGTAATGGTATATTAAAATATTTTTGAAAAAGAATGTTTAAAGACAGGAAATTGAGCTTAAGAGAAAAAAATTGGATTTCCACACTCCTAATTTGTGGTAAATATGCTTACCACTGCATATTGGGGGCTAATTAAAAGGGATGAAACTTTCTTAATATTTTTTAAATAGATGCTGTTAATAGTACAATAGGATCCTTTTATGCATAGGTAAAATCTCATTTTCCACATTGTGATTTGTTGTAGTTCAGAGTACTACAGTCATTTCTTTGCATCACAACTAATAAGATTGGGATGAATACTACTAGAAGAAATTGAAAATCCAAATCAATGTTGCTTGCATTAGGGAGCAAGTGCTTAATAAAATTAGAAAACTTATGAGCATGAGCTAAACTCAGTGCTCACAGTTGGAGACATTATGCTGTACAAGATATGAATCCCACACAATATTCAACTCTGGTGTTATAAAACTTTTTATGGGTCTACTGTACATAAAAACTGCTAATTTGATCATTGCTACTGGCAATAACATATGATTATACAAAAGAGACTTACTAAATTGCACTTAACATACACACTTGATATGTTGCGGTTCAGAGTATTAGAGTCATTTCCTTGCATTTTTATTTCCAAATAAGACTGGGATGAATACTAAAAGAAATTTTTAAAAATCCAAGCAATGTCATGTGCCTTACATAGCTAATAATTAATAAAGGCAGAATACTTACGAGCATGAGCTAAACTCAGTGCCCACAGTCGCAGATATGATGCTGTATGAGATATAGATCCCAGACAATACTCAATTGTATGTATTGCTTGATGTATGAAGGTATCTACCAGATCAAAGTTTTCTGGCACTGTCTGCTCTGGGGGTTGAACCTCTTTCACCACACCATCACCTTCAACATAGCCATCTTCCCCAACCTTATTTTCATTACCACTCATCTGTAAAATAATTTCATAATTCATAATTTTAATCTTTCTCTACTCTAGAAGTTCAAAACATTAAGAACATCATTTTGTAATACTGTATAAATCACATCTTATAAGATACATAATAAAGTATTTCCTTTAATTAATACATTGTTAACAATATGAATAAAATAAACTCACCAAGGTTGGTCTCATAAGCCACTGTCGATAAAGCATGTAAGGTTTTGCAAGGAGCATCCATGGAATACACAATAAGGCTATCACAACAAGCATTCCTTGAAACACAGCCTAAAAATAATAGAAACAGAGAAAAACATTTTCAAAACATTTTATGATACAGACAATCAGTCAAAAACCCTATTTAGCAACATTTTGAAAGGATTAGCAACAAAAATTCCACATTTAAGTTAATACTAATGAATGACAAATTACAAAAACCAGTAACATAGGAATCTATTAAAAACATAATGGAAAAATTGTTATAAAATATACTTGGCTAAAGTAATGAACATTAAATACTACAGTATATAGAATACATAACTTTCAGAATTTCATTACATCTTTTCTAAAGAAAGGAAATAAAGAATAAAGGATCACATACCATTTAAAAGAGGTTTAGTATTATACAATCCATAAGGCATCAATACAAAAAACATTAAATGAATATTAAGATACAGATATTTTCTTCCTGGTTTCGAAAAAATCAGGGAAAAAAAATTAAAAGCCAAAATCACTGATAATGAAAATTTAAGACTTTAATAATTGTCATATATTTTAAGACCTTCCCTGTTTCACAGTTAAGACAACTGAATTTAGTTATACTATATGTTTAAAAATTATAATTTTTAAAGTTATTGATCACTTGATTGTTGAAGTCAACTGATTATTTTAATGGCCCATAGAAAAGGTTCCCATACTGTTTTGTTCCATAGATCACTTGCTGATTTTTTCTGATTTTGGTAAATCTTTCTCTAGGGCTGGTTTTAAAGGTAATCCAGCAGTATAATATGTAAACTCAAACATTGTGACACTTTACCTAAAGTTTTAGCCAATGAATTTTGAAACAGTCAGATGAAAGCAAAATGTATTGAAATATTTCATGACAAGTGCCAAATTTAGTCAATAATGATGGCTGTCTGAAGAAATAATGCACTGTATCACAGGTCTTTTAACACTACCCTAATACTGAATTTTTTACCACAATGCAAATAGGCACCAACAAGTTTATGAAATATAAATTTTTAAGATATAATTAGCTGAATTACATGGCTATAAATATTACGTAATTACAAAGTAAAATTTATGTTACCTGCATTATGGCCTTTATGGAATGTCTAAACTTTAATGAAAACTGAAATGAGATCCTAACTCATAAACCTCTATATTTATTTCTCCAGCATCTATAATTTTTTTGCTTTTGTTAGCATGGAACTCTGGGGGTGAATACTTCGGTCTGGAGTTAACTTAATGTTTCTATGAAAAATGTGTTATAATTTATTAAAATGAAGCTACTTTTAGGAAGTTACTATATCTTAGTAAAATTTTTATTGAAAATATATAAAATAATTAACAAATTATTGTCTATCAGTATCTAAAAATTTGATGCGGGCACTAAATGATTTCCTTATATGCCTATTATATTACGCATATATTTTACTACACTTCATTTAAACTTATTATATTTGAAGGTGAGATACAATCTTAGAATTCTTTACTAAAGTAGATAGTAAAATGAATTACTAAAATAACAGTTTTTTAACCCCTTGCCTGTGATGCCCAAACTCAGCTCAGGCTACACAATTGTGCTAATTTTGGAATGCTCAACCTCAATTCGAGACAGAAAAGAGACAGTATTTCAATTTTGTGAAGCCTGAAATCAGTTTATCCAATGCACAATATTTAATTTGCCATTTTCCCCAATAGATAGATATTTTCTCACAAAAAGTTTGACAAATTCATGCCATTTGTCGCTATTTCATGGATACTGTAAAGGATTTGTGAAATTCAAAGGAATCTGGAAGACATAGAATTCATGACAGTTGATATACATAATGTTGTATTAATTTATTATATTTACCCAGAAAATTAAGTCATTTGATTTATTTTGCTGTAATTTGAGCAAAAACTACTGTAAACCATTAACATTTCCCACATGTGTGAAAATATTGAAAATAGTAATTATTTTGTGTATTATTTTTTAAATAATCTATTTATTACATATTGATGATAATAATAAACAAAATTAAAGAGAAAAAAATTTGCATTTTTGGCATATTTTTCTCAAATATATTCCACAGACAAGGGGTTAATAACATCAAAGATGTATACAATAGTAATTCATGAATACATAAAATTGTATTCAACATTCAGTAGTACATATTAGTTCAACATTCAGTAGAGCTCAAGTACAGCCTTTTGGCAGAGATCAGTAACTTTAAAATCCATTGTATTAAAATTTTTGTTACACACAAAGCATATTGCAATGAGAATTGGAAGTTTACAATTAGATGTAAAACCAGTCCTAAATAAAAATTTTCAACATTCTTTGTCTAATTGTTTGAGTTGTGCAAGATACATGTGTATGTACAGCTGCCCTATTAAAACACCAAAATTTATGCAGGAAGGATCAAAATGGATATTTAAAGTTTTCTAGTACATACTTACAAACTTACAGGCAAAACTAGTCAAAATTGATTTAGACATGATTCAAATGGGTATATCTGTTGAAATGTGAACACTGAAATTTTTTGCATTTGCAACATTTTACTTACTTTATACAAGGAAATAGAAATATATAACACAAAAAATTATGCAGAAACTTTTTCAAAAATATTTAAATAATATGATGCAAATAAAAAATCATATACAACTAACTTTAGTGAAAATTTTTTCCAAAAAATACTTACTTGGCCTGCATACATATTTTGTAGATAACAGGGTTCAGATGGATATTTAAATAAGAACATGTTGATAAGCATAATAAGAAGACTAGGAGCACAACCAGCCATTGTAGCATCATAGTTTGTCCACTTAGAAAATATGAGAATAACTAAATAACCAAATATGGACATTAGGAAGATCAATTGAGGAACAAACTCACAGATTATATTTAGTCGCTGCTTGAAATACCTATATAAGAAATAAGATTATTTTAATAAAAGAAAGGTATGTTCAGAATAGAACTCAATCAAAATTAAATACAGCGAAGTCAACAAACATGATACCCCAAAATTCAGGAAAAAAAAGTACCTTGATGTTCTCTGGCTTTCCCTGATAATTTTCCCAAAATTGTCTGATACATTGCAGTCATATGATTTGTCTCAAAAATGTGTACAATTTTGATTCAGTAGATACTTTTATAGGGGTAAGGTTTATCATTTTTCGTACTATCTTTTTACTTAGTAGTCAAATTATTATTGAAGTCTTGTCGCTTTTCCATGTGCAATGGGCATATTTCAGTTGCAATTTCTTACCCAAAATAGTCTATATGAACATGAATTACAACAAGATATAATGAAATGTTTTTCATACATTTGAACTGAGATGAAAAATTAGTTTAACATACGTAATATTAACAAATTTAGAATTACCATACTATGAAAATAAAAAATGATCTTACTGCAAAATAAAATGATGATACTCTTTAAAGCTGTCTAATAACATGTAAAACTACTTTTATTAATTTGAAATTTTAATCTTGGCAACTGTTCTTTTGGTGACTAAAAAAAAACTTTTTCCCAAAATTGGTAAAATTTTGGAAAATTTCCCAATTTCTGTAGAATTTAGAAAATTACTGACACTTTCTGTGATATCTTCTAGAATTTTAAAGTATCCTTTCAGGGTACTTTATAATTCTAAAAGGAAACTCACTACCTTTTTCTACTTTACAATTCTAGAAGGGACTATACAATTTTAGAACTTTACAATTCAAATCGGGGAATTTTCAAATCCTTGATTTCCCTGATGTGTGGCCATCCTGGTTAATGTTTAACAAAATAAGATTTTTATTTTTTTACATTTCTTAGCAATTTTTCAACAATTCTCAATCTTTTAAACCAAGTTTAAAAAAACTCCTTTCAGAGTATATAAAACTATTAAAAATTTTACTTAAAGCATATAATGTTTAACTTTAAATGCATTTTACTGATTTTTTTGTTTTTTTTTTAAATTTGCATTGATTTTAAATTTTCAAGGTAAATATATTAGAACTGTATGGAAACAACTTATCTTTTTTCATATTAAAAAAAAAAAAAATTTGCTCTTCATTAAATTTATTTGCTATTCAAATGCAAATTTTTAATGTCATTTTATTCTTTCAACCTTTTAAAATTTAAATGGGTGGAGAATTACATTGATTAAGTTTAATTTTAAATACAATTACTTTGTGTTTAATAAAGACAAAACTTAATAGGAATAGAGTATTAATTGCCAACAAAATTGATACAATTTTCTTTTTGTATTTGTGACTAAAAAACTAGCTTCCATTCAATTCCAACAAACTGTAGCTTTTTATTAGATTTTTCTATTTTCTATTATTAGATTTAAATTTTTATTAAATTCACATATTCATTATCAAATTATTAAATTTTAAAGCTTTTCCTGACTTTAGGATCATCGGGTGCACTGATTCAACATTAATGCATACTATGAGTTATGATTTGGAGTAATCACATGTTGTAACCAGCAGACTAACTTGCAGTTATATAAAAAAAATATATATATTTTCAATTTTGTAAAACTGTTCAGGACAGTTTTGTACTTTTGTATATTTTGAATTTTTTTGTTTTTCTGGAGTATCCAGATTCAAAACAACGAACAAACATAAAGCAATTTAGCTTATAGCCTATAAAGATCAGCTATATGTTATACTAAATAAATAATTTCTTATTGTAAATCAACTGGCTTTCCTTGGAGCTAGAACTGTATTAACTTGCACCAAAAAATCTGCTCTTGAACATTCCTAGGTTTCCACTGAGTCAATATTTTACAGAGGTATATTTATATAATTTCAACTAAATCTAGCACAGTCTAAAGTATTACTTATACAAGGTTCTTAAACTTTCTTTGAAAAAAGGATTCTGTTGCCAAGAGTTACTAAATTTGTTTTCCAAGGAGAAAAAACTCACTGAGCATTTTTCTGTCTGACAAGCAAGACTTCCAAGACAATTAAAATTCATAAAGTTTTATTCTTTTACAAAATCAAAATGCCCAATTCATAAAAATATTTTAAGGCAACTTACCTATGGTTCCATAAACTAAGAACAACACCAAATGCCATCTGAGAAACACCAAATATTACAGAAGCCTTCATTTTATAAGAATTTAAAAATAGAATTTTGTTGGTTGAAACTTGCCATACCTAAAACAAAGATAAAATTCAAATTTATTACTACTATAAACTGATCTGTGCCAAAAATTAAAATTTATTAAAGCTTATTCTTACACAATGTGAAAAGAGAAACGAGAGAAATTCTGTTGAATTATGACTAAAGTTACAATATTTCATCTGTTTTTTTAAAATACAAGTTCTATTTCAAGAATATATAGACAAAATCTAAATATTGTTTTTAAATAAATCTACTTTAAAATTTAATGTTATACTTATGAAAAAAAAGTGCTAAATTTCAAGTTGAAAAATTAATCTTTTTAAAAAGTAGCTTTATTAAAAATCCTTCATGCACATTAATTTTATACATAGTACAATCTTTTTTATTTATGATACTTCCCCCCCTTTTTATCTTAGAATAAAACTTAGTTATTTTTAAAAGCATTTGCCGGAAAATAAAAAATAAAAATTTTTTTTTTTTTAATGTTTGATATATCTATTTTTTCTTACAAAATGTTTATAAGATTTCTTTTGAATACAGTATTAATACATTTTACATCCTGAAACCTATTAATTTGAATTAACTTTAATATTTATACTTATTTTGAATACTATATGGTCAATAACTGTAACATTTCACAGGGTTATGGTGGCTAGAAATCAGAGTTGGAAAAAAATCATTTTTTTTTTTATTTAAATCGGATTTCTAAGATCTTTTTCTGAATATTAATTTTAATTGTTGTTTTTATGTTTTTTGCGATATACATAGAATAGTTTGTTATAAGAAGTAACATCTATCTAGTATATTTATTTTAAACACTGATTAATAAAAAATTAAATATATAAATTTTAATCTAAATACATTCCATTATTTTGTAACTGGATAGTGCAAACTAAATAAGATGTAAATTTAAAGAACAAATTAAATATTCTTTTAATGCAAACTATTTATTTAAAAAAAAATCACAATTATTTCAATATTTTTTAAGCATCGAATTATGGATTTAATTGTTTTGATAAAAACACTAGCTTTGTTGATTTATCCACTCACAATTGGTTATGAAGGCTAGAATGAACAATACCAAAAGAAGAAAACTATCTTTCCATTCCAGCAGATGAAGTCACGGCTGTTGTTATTTGATAGAAAAACTGGATTTCAAGTTCTATAACACTCTTTACCTCCATTACATAAAATGAATTCCATCTGTCATAATCAGTTATTGTAGCTAAACCCTAAATTCTTGGAAAGCACATGCACTTATTTACTTATTGGTATTACTGATCTGACTGATTCCCAATTCTCCTGTCTTTGGAATATAGGTTTTAAAAGTGGGAAAAAAATGATTTAAATCACTGATTTAAAAAAAAAAAAAATCAACTGATTTAATCATAATTTAAATCATGCCAACCCTGCTAGAAATGTACTTGCATTCTTTAATATCCATAAAATCTAGACATCTTTGATTAAAAATGTTTTTGAAAGATATTGTAAATCATAATTGCATTATCTACCACGGTAATAACTATATTTATTATAGGAGGATGAACATTATAAAACACTCTTAGCTTTTCATTCAAATACATGAATATATTATATTTCAATATATATATATTTCAAAATACATGAATCAAATTCATAAATAACACTGCATTTATGAATAATAAATCCAATTTTTACTAATTTTTAACTGGGAAAACAAGATTTCTCCTGATTCAAAGTTTGCTGTCACTCTGTATACATTTACCAGCTAATATTAACATTTTCAAAATTTAAACCACTATCCATCAGCTAAATTAAAAGCTTTTCATTAAAACCGTTTTTAAGAAATGAACTAATATTTTTATATATATGATGGAAGTTTTATAGTTCAGATAAAATACACAAGAAAGAAAATGGAACTGGGAGAAATTAATTTTTAGTCACATTTCTCCCAATTCAAAGCTCACCGTTAAGTACACTCTGCATAAGTTTAACTGTTATTAATAGTAATAATTCCAAAATTTAGACCACTATCCATCAACTACTTTTTAAATGTGTAATAACTGAAACAATTTCAAGTAATGCACATATGGAAAAAAAACTATTTCGACCTTTATTTATTTATTTTTTTTTTCGAAACTAATATTTTTATACATAGGATAAAAAACTTTAGTTAAAAGAAAATTCAATAAGGAAGAGAAAAACTAAATCAGATTTATATTTAAACTAAAAGATACTTACAGGATCAACTCCAAATGGATATGGAACTCCATAATAGTCAGTATTATTAGCAGGATTCAACATGTGCATCTTTGGCAAAGTTTTGCTGTGACAGAAAAAAATTATTATTAAAATAATGAAAACTGTTATTAAAAGTAGTTCAATTTTTCTTTGATAATTTTTTTTTTTATCAATTTTGTAACAGAATGTTTAATTAAAATTTTAAATGTTTTAAGAAATGAAGAAATTTTAATGAAAATATAAGTAATGAATCTGCACAACAGAAGTAAAGGGCAATATGTTTCAAATTTTACAGAAGAGTATGATAATGAATTTTTACAGATTTGTGTGGGTTGGGCCGTTTTTAATGAAAAGCTTTATAAATATCTTAAAGATATTAGAGAAGACAAAGAGCCTGTAATACAATAAAATATAAGAAATAAGAAATTTTATGTTCAAATGGTGGTCTTTACTTCAAAACCATGTTGATTCCTAGTGTCTTTTTTTTTCCAATTTACTAATATCAATTTTAGAAAATGAAGAGAATAGCTTTACTACATAAAAGACAGCAAATCATCTATTTCCAATTCTGCACTTTTAGTTTGTAGTTATATGGTCTACAAAAGGGATAATGAGACTAAGACCTACTGCTTAAAGCCAGTTTTTTCAAATGACTGAACAAATAAACCTGAATTGGGATTTGAACGCACAAACTAAGGTACCAAGGAGCACTGCCCTGCCCATTTGGCCTTTATTTGGCACCATACCCTTAAAAAATAATGATGAATCAAGGTACATTTCAACTATAATGTGTTATATAAAACTAGCTATAGATTTGTAATATGTGTGAAAATGCAATAACCACAGGATAAAATTGAGATAGACAGTATTAAAATAAAATTAAAAACTATAAGTATAAATGAAAAACAATGCAAAACCTTTTAACATATTAAATTTATAGTTTTCCTTAAAGAATTAGAAGAAAAATAAATCTGACATGAAAAAATACTTACAAATTAGTACTAGGATACCACGATGATCCAAATATATTAATTGCTTTTGAAAAGATATCATTATAAATTAAACCTGTATACACTGAAAATGCTCCCATCAGTAAAATTATATAACGTCCATGGAAAAATGTCAACCATATCTGAAAAATGAATAAACAATCACAAAATAAATATTTTGTATTTGTCAATACTATACAAAATATTGTAATAACCATTTAAAATACTTTTTTCTCAAGTATTAAAAAAGTATTTCAAAGATTATAAGAAACTTAATTGTTAATTTAAGAGCAAAATTAAGAAAAACAATCTTGTATACCTGCATTTTTTATTTATATGTTAAATAATAGAATATAAACAAATAAATAATACAGGTATATAAGATCTTTTTTCTTATTTTGCTCATAAATTAAATAATAATTAAGCTTGTTATAAATTATGCAAGTTAAATTGGATACATATCAACTAATATTAGTTAACTTCCTGTACTTACAAATACTTTGTACAAAAAAAAAAATTAATTATTTCTTAGTTTATTTCAAGAAACATAACTATAACCTTCAAAATGAGTTAACTATGTACTTCTTTCTTTGAAATCTGTTGTCTAAGCTGATAATACTAGATATGACCTTCATTATCAGACTATTTTACCGTAAATGCAATAACCTACCATCTAACCATCATATGGGAATAAATTGGAAAAGTGCTTAAAGATTACAAGGCAAAACTGAACTTTTTATGCACTGTTGTAGAATTCCATCTGAGTGATCTTGCAATGGAAGATCAGCATTAACAAATCACTAAGTACTGCATTCTATTAGTTAATGCATCATAGTAGGGCCAAATATAAAGGATTATAATATAGATAAGTAGTTTACCAAAACATAAGATCAGAAGCATATACATTTTGCACAGTTCATACTTACCTCATTATCAGTTCTTTCAGAAGCTAATCCTTTTTCTTTAAGAACCATCCAAGCAGCAAAAAGTGCCATAATTAGTCCATGGCCAGCATCCCCAAACATAACAGCAAAAAGGAATGGGAATGTAATGATTGTGAACAATGCTGAAAATATATAATTAGAAATATATAAATTTGTTTAAAATAACATATGGTACAAAATTATAAACATGTGCATAATTATAGGCAAGCATGTGTCAATATATGATAGTGAAATTACCCTATGTTGTAACTAACATATTGAATGCCATGCTAATTTCACATAATTTGTCAGTCTGACCAACATGGATTTCTCATAACGCATTAAATATTTTGGGGAAATATTAATTATAACAGTCAAGTTGATTCGTGTAATTATTCATAATGCATTTATCTTTGAGGTTACCAGTTAACCCCATCAAGCTAAGAAAAACTTAATGCCAGTCTGGTGAACTCCATGGCATTTAATATGTTAATCTTTGAATTAAAATTAAGCTCACACACAGCACACATTTCAAATGATTTCAAAAACCAGGGTTAGTGTTTATTTATGTACTCTAGAAGGTTTTTTTTGTGAAAATCTGTAATAATGGGATGTAACTTCAGCTAAATTTTGGAACTCATGAACAAGGCAAACTAAGAAAAAAGTGAAAATTTTACAATATTAGAGATAAACCTCCTACTAATTTTAGATATAGGAGACCCCAAAAAAATTCTGAGGAAAAGGAGAGAAATTGTCTCTTTTATGCCGAAACTTTCAGAAAGAAACTGCAATTGTATGAAGAGAATTAAAACAAAAGTCCTAGAAATTTAATATGATTTCATTATAAGGTCTGAATTTTAAAAAGACCAGTGGTGTGTTTTCCAATAGAAACAGAAAATTTTGGGAAAAAAAAATGCAAAAGAATTTGCTATTAATTCTTATATATATAATTGCAAATAAAACAAATTTTTTATTCTTTGCAAATATGTGAAATGGTTATTATATTTACTTAAATTAATATGTTTATCGCTTGAAATATAAAGAACTCATTTCTTTTGCAGCAGGACCCAATTTTTCTCATTAGTGGGTCCTGGGACTCAAAATGGAGATAATTCAGTGCAAACACTGAAGAGAGTAACAATGAATACAATATATTCAAAATTCAGTTATTAGAACAATAAGGTATTTGTAAAAAAAAACTAACAATTTTAAGCAAAGATACACTATTATGCTTATAGATGAAAGGTACAATTCTGCTAACCTGGATTAACTTCTCGATAGTTTGCAACACCATAAGCATCAACAATGGCTTGGAACCCTGCACTAAATTTATTAGTGCGGTTGAAAGTAGGGGGTATTTCTGTAGTCTCCATACGATGAAGAACTGATGTCACACTTAAACCACTAATTTCCTAATGAAAAAAAAATTGAGTGATTAAAAATTATTATTACACAGACAAGTGTATTATATGTAGAATGCATACATTTATATAATGATACTACATATATTTAATGATAATCACATTACAACTGATCCACAAATAAATTTTTTTCAACAATATCCTTGTAGTCTAAGAGTTATATTAAAATTGCAACATACTGATTCTGCATTTACACACACAATTAGATTTATAAAGAAAAAATTGTTTCAACATGAAACTTTAAAAATAATTATAAAATTATATTCTATAAAGTTTATTTAGCGAATATATATGATGTGTCTATGATATACTAAATACTACTAAAGGTTTCATTTCGCCGAATCTTAGGAAAATGTATAGTCTTTCTTCAAATACAACATAAACAGTACACTAATCTAAAAAATTTATACATGTAAAAGAAAATCTATGCAAAATAATTAATGGCTACTGAATTAGAATTAATAGGCAATTAAAATATATAATACACAGAATTCTTAATAGTTACTTTTTCATAAACAATCAGCTAAAAATAGTTATGTTTTAAAGATTTTTAATATAAAACAGAAAATTATATAGAGTTTGAGAAAATGCCATGTTAAAAAAAGAGATAGCCTAACACACCTGAGTTTTTCATCAAAAACTAAGCATTTTTTCTTTCCTTTACCCCATCAAACATTTAAATCTGAATTTCTAAGTAAATATTACATGTACTGTAACAATCATTACATGACCCTAGCAAAAGAAGAGTGGAAGGTCACCTTTCGCTGCAGACAATTACAGTTAGCGGCAGGTAGAAGCATGCAGTCCTAACAATAGCCATTTGCATACTGGGTCCCATCAACGAACCATCGACTTACACTTAAATGGACGTAATTGAAAACTGTTGGTACGTTGGAGCCAGCGCATCTGCACTTTTATTATATCTGCTACTCTCATAGGACTTGAGTAATAATTATTAATCGAGTGATTCTGTAGTGTACATCTGGGCCCCGTTACCGGTGCTGCAAAGGAAATTAAGTTGTTTTGGTCGGTTGACTTAAAGACGACCTTTCGGCCACATCTGGAAACGGATCAGCTGATCCAGGTGCGAAGATGACTGCAAGATTGTGTCACCCTGGGTCTGGAAGGTTCTGGAAGAATCATGTGAAGGGAACTGGGACCCCTTTTAAAGAAGATTAGCTGAGCCAAGAAGGAGAGCTTTGCCTTGAGAGTTGATTTGGAGCTGTTTTGTGGAGCTGGAGAGGAGTCCACTCATCTCTCTGATCGCTGGAGCTTGCTTTGCTTTAGAAACTACCAGCGTCTCTGCTTTTGCTAAGAAGTCGACTTTCGAATCTCATCTCTGTTACCTTAATATTTTTTTCTACTTCGTGCATAGAAGTAGGTTACAGAGCATGACCCTTACTCTCATTTTGGATCATCATACATCCTGAGTTTGCTCAAAGAACTCCAGTATGATACGCACTCTGAGCGTTTGAACCTCAGTATGGAAGCCAACTGTACTGATCATCAGCCTGGAGGTTATCGTGTCAGCATTTTGTACAGCCACTAATTAGCAAACTGTTCCAATGTTCAAGAAGAACTAGCTTCACTGTACCCACACATTGTAATTGTATTAACGTTATCTCAGCACGAGATCTCAGAAGATTTAGAATCTACTGAAACCTGTACATATTTATTCACTCGAATAAAGTATTTAATCCAGAGTAAATGGTTATCCAGCCTGTATCATTGACGGCTTCGCCTACCCCTACTTCAGGACATCACAATACCCATAGATGATTTTCAATAAAACACAGAATTAAATCTATTGTGAATTAAATCCGAAATAGCTATTTATTACTAGCACTATTACAAAGATTATGAAACTACAAATACAAGTCTCAAGCTAGTAAAATACTGCTCTATTTATTACACATATAATAAAATAAAAATAACAATCTTGTTTGAAAATTTACAGATATAACTAATTAGAAACATACTTTATTTTTACCCCCTTAAAATGGCAGCGTAACAAAGTTTTAGTAGCCATAAAAAATTTAGTCAACATGAACTTACAGGAAAAGTAAATACTTTCATAAGTGATAATAAGCTTTTAATTAGCCTCAGTTTTGCTGCTCTTCACCCTTTGTAAACCATGATGAACAAAGAGTAATATTCACAAAAAACTAAATTTGAATAAACTTCAAACTTCATTAATTTAGATTAACTAGAAATTACTAACAAAACGATTTCCATATATTTATAATTTATCCTATGCATTATCTTTAAGAAATTACCTAAAGTTTAGAATTTAAGAGATCTATGTACTACAGTGAATTCTGGGAGAGAGAGAAAAAACTATGCTAAAAAGAAAGTTTATTCATGCTGAGCTTACTATACCAAAATTTTGGAATAAGAAAAAATAAATGTCAAAATTAAAAGAAAAAGAAAAACTAGCAATCTAATCATAAAAAGACCAAGAACAGTATTTACATTTTAAAATTAATTTTTACATAAAAAGAAACTATAGTGAAAGCAAATCAACATTACTCACTGTTCCTCGACATAAAGCCATTTGTATCTTATCCAAATCTGAACAAGCACACCAACACTCAGCAATAAGACATTTTTGGGTCACATCTAAATTGAACAGGTTTAGAGTATGATAGATGGCCTTTATTTTACGAACTTTCACAAACCAACTTTTGATATTTTTTGCAGCAGCAACAAGTACTCTATAACGATGATCTTGAGTTTGCCCAAGAACCTTATGGAAAAACCATTATCAATAAATAAAACAAAAACTCTATAGATATATATAAAAATTTTATCAAATTTTAATACATTAAGAAAATATAATACACTCAGTTAAACTATTTAGATAAGAGATTCTGTAGATCAATAGTCACCAAACTTATAAAGATTCTCATGAATTATACTGTTTTCAAATCTTATCATGAGCCACCAAAAGCTTTGTTAGCTATCTTTTGGATGAATGACTAGTGTAAAATCATTAGAATGTGCTTTGGTTAAGTTTTGCTTTCTCCACTCACTTATGTAGGCTTTTAACCTACTGAGTGAAATAAATTTAAATAGTCAATTTAAGCATAATAGTGGAATCTACTGAAAATTTCCTACGAGCTACAGAATACTTCACAAAAAGCTACAGAGAGCTTGCAATTGACAGTTTGGTGATCTATGCAGTAGATAAATTATAAAATCTACACAAATTCCCTATTCTAAAATTAAATAAATAATGAAAACTCTATAAAAACACTGTTATGAGCTTGAGAAAAAATTTGCAAAGTCATATGTAACACTAAAATCAATATTTCTACACTGTGAATGGCACAGATTGCAACATTAAAACCAGATGTGATTTGCAACTATCAATTTGCCCTATAGACAAAAGAAATTTAGATAGGCTCAAAGTAATGATTACAAATATTTACCATGCTTAGTCCATACTCAAATTAAAAGAAATTGATTCTTCAATAATTTGAAATTTTATTCTTTACTGTGAATATAAAACTTCAGAACAAGCTGAACAGCAGAACACTTTAAATCAGGATCCTTTTGCGGTAAATAAAATAGGTATAAAACATATGGAAATACGTAATACTTCCTTTTAAAATTTAAATGTGAAATCTACCACAAAACTTGCCAAATACTGATAAATTACCCAAATTAAAATCTAAAGTATGATTATTATGAAGGTCTCATTATCTGTTTAACTGTATAAAGGGAAAAATAATGCTACGTGCTGTGCTATACAATTAAAAATAGAATGAAACATGAACAAAATAAGTATTTTCAAATAGTACTATATCAATAATTTTTAAAAAACTTTTTTGTGAAAATTAAAAGAAAATCATTAACATAAATTATACATTAAAAAGAAAGACTTCATACAGTATTCAAGTCTTCTATTCGTGTCATTACTCCTATGGACATCTCTCTGCGATCCGCAGGAGTCTCAGGACATGGGTATAATGTAGCACGAAATCTATAAGAGTTATTTCAGTAAATTAAAACTACTTAATTCAATAGCAATTTAAGTAAATATATACATGCTTAAACTCTAAAATATCAAAATTAAACTACAGGATTAAATATACTACTGTCATCAAAATGTTATCAGGAGTACTATATAAAAATATGTATGCAAGGGTAAACAAAACTCTTATATGTCTATGGGAATACTATGGGTCACTGGTCTACATTAATATTTTCTTCCTAGTCATTGACCAAATTTTTTGTGATCACTGATGTTCAGCTTAATTGTAGTTCCTAAAAAACACTTTCCCATTCTTCCTTGAAAACTTTCACCCACTAACACACTTAATTGTCCCTCATTACATTGGGACCATACACTTCACTTATCTTTTGATGAATTTCCACAGCTGAAACATTAGTTACATTTAAACACAGAATACCAAACCAGGCTTCATGGTCAATATTCTGATCAAACATTTTAAAAGGACACTGTAAACAGCAAACTGCAACAATACCAATGTAAATGGTCATATGACAAGTAAGGCATGCAAGTCTATGTGCATGTGCCTTTCAAAGTTGTCATGGAATTCAATTAGCTATGGTGATTCACACTTCACTTTCCAAATAACTTTTATAAATGCTAGAGATTGTTTCCCAGCTTTTATAAAAAAGTTTACAATTTAAAGAAACATCTGGAACATCTGGAAAGTCTATATTATTGTTTAAAAATGAAATAGACTGTAGATATTCTCAAAGGACAAAAGTAATTTAGCTAAAAACATACATCTGCATTTTGTTTCTACGATGAAATTTTTGCTACAAAAACATATGAAATGTTGTAAATACCTTTATCGATGACTACTTACAATAGAAAAAAAGAGAGTATTGAAGATATATAAAATGTTTAAACAAGGTAGAGAATTTATCTTAGAAGAACTATGCTTGGATAGTTGTTCAACAGTCATGTTAATTATTGACTGTTTACTTCAAATACTCTGGTGAATGGTATGAATTTCAGACTGTCAGTAAAGATTAGTAACTGAGTTCTATGCAGCATTTATGTGAAGTAATTTGCAGAAAAGACAGTGTGGTGAGATAACTCATCTTGTTTCACTCGACAAATTAAAGAGTATTCAACCCTGCTGAGCCAAATGAATTACAGAGATACTACATGTTTAAACATGACTCTCAGTTTGCTGTGTGTCATATACTTCAGTAAATCCTAAAATTTTTTATTTTTCAAAATTTTCCATTTATTTTTGAAAATTTATTTTAGTTGAATAAAATGGTAAATTTTCCCTAAAAGGAGAAAAGTTTCTAAATAGTGTTAAAGAAAATTTTAGTACATATTATATGTAAGTAGATGTTAATATTTAAATAATGTAGTTAACAGTTTACTATTAGGTTTAATATAAAAATAATTTTCAGTAAGTCTTTATAAGACTATAAATGGCAATTTTATTAATGAATTGTAACAATGAATTCCTACATCATAACTGTGCACATAAAATGAATATAGCATATGTGCCCAACATTCAAACCTGTAAAAGTAACAGATGCATATTGCCAACTACCTATTCATATTGAGAACAATGAAGATGTTCAATAAGAATGGACAATTGGAAAAAAAATCTTTGGGAAACACTTCCCTACAAAAAATATATCCAATATAATAACACAACAGATGCCAGAAGGAGAATAATCTCTTTATACATTATTCTTGGAAAATCTAACATTTTTAGTACATTGTTACCTTGAAAGAAAACTATCCAGACTCAAAACAAAAAGGTCTAGTTTTCAGAAAATACTTTTCCAATTATTTCAATAAATGTTAGTAAGAGTTTGTCTACACTTTTCAAACAAAATCTGGTTTTTGTGAAATTGCAAAAAATTAACTCAAATTTGGCAAACTGAAATTAGCAATAAATCTGATTTTTTTCATCATGGGTCCCTTTTTGTGAATTTGCAAAAACAGGGTTTTTATTTTGAGAAAATATACAAATTTGCAAATCTGAAATTAGTATTAAGTTCAACTTCAATTTTTGAGCAGTCTGTTTTTAAAATGAAAAATATTGTGAAAAATCCATTTTTAAGATATTTTGTAATGGGTCTATTTATACAATAAATTAGTATGATAATAATGTTAATGGACCCAAATATCCCCTTAAGAGACACCTGCTTAATAGAAAATTTACTGATTTTTTAGTGATAATTATAGTATATAATTAAAATTTGAATTTAAAAGTTTTTTAACACTTTTTAACTCCAACACTCATATTTAAAAGCTTAAATTGCAACAGTTCAGACATGCAAGTCATCAAATGCTTTAATAAGAGGTGAAAATTTTGAAAAACAATGTGGGGAAAAGTGAGTAAAAGCAAAAAAGTGGAGAAAAGTGACAAAATTCCTTTTATCCTTTTGTTTTATTTATTTTTACATAAGCAAAGATTTTAAAACTATATTAATACTGAAAAAGGAAGTTAGTGGATGCCAGCTAATGATTCACATGAAAGTGAGAAATATTTTATCAACAATCAAAGACTCATGTTTAAAAGTGGAAAAGTGAAAATGTGGCTGTGTTGCACTCATGAAATAAGTTTATAAAGTTAAAAACTGGCATTAGTGCACTAACATTAATAGCAAGAGAAGTAAATTACCTTTGTGATAATTTTCCATTTAAATATATATCTTTAATGTTTTTTGGCCAAACAACAGTCAAATTGATAGAATGGTAGAATGTTGCTCTTTGGTAGCATATTTTTGCGGGTTTGAATCTCAATACTGGCATGGATGTTCAAAACCATTCCCAATACCATTAGGAATAGTCTTTAAGCAGTAGGTGTCGGCCTCATTAACTCTCATGTAGCAAGACATCACAGCATAGCACTCCAAACCAAACCTTTCTAATGTGTTTATGCAACAGGGGAAGGAAAAACAATTTAAGATGTGGTGGCTTTCTTCCAAAATAATGATTGGAAGCATACCATTTCTCACAACCGGCATAAATTTTACATGAGTATAAGAACTAAAAGACAATTTTAAAAATAAGAAAATAACAGAAGCAAATGTTCTTCAATTAACTATATTATTGTGTAGGAAAAAATCTCTATCACAGAGAGGTTTACAAGACTTTACAAAAATAAATCCTGAAAAATTTCATAGGGTGTTTCCTGGTTTTAAATAATGAGACAAACTTTAAAATTAAACTTTTAATAGTATTTGAAGAACTAATTATTACAGTTAAAAATACATAATATAAATATGTAGAAAAGGAATGAAAAATTGTGATTTTCATAAGTTTTTCTAATGATTAAAATCTGAAAAAGATTGTATATGAATGTATATGTTCATTTAAAAACCTTGCTTTTTGTACTTCACTGCATTTTTAAGAATTTAGCTCTTTTGTGTTTCTAGAAACAGGGAGTTAGACACAGGTTTAGTAAAAGTAATCTTACATTGGTAATTACAACTGCCTTTTCTGAAATATTGGTACAGCAGAATTTGAGACTATGACTAGGAGATTCAGTGAAAGCACTGTTGTACTGTTAATATGCATTCTAACTGTCTACAACATTCGTAATAAAATTTTTATCCATCGGAGTATATTTTTTTATCAGCACGACCATATTTTTCACATGTTAAAGACTTTATTGACATTAAATAATATTTAACAGTTTGAACAGCATCTAAGGAATCTGTTTTAAGGGATGCTTTTGAAACTTAAAATATTATCCATAAAATTAATAGCACTTTCCATTAAATGGCCCATGGAAAAAAGATAGGTTTTCATAAACATTAAAAGTACTAGAAACTTCTGTTTTATTACCTTTCAGTTTAAATATTTTTCATATCAATACTCATTCATTGGTAAATTTTTCTGGATGCCATCAAAATTACTTTTCTCAATACATATTTTGAATAGTGAAAAACACTTTAAATCCAAATCCTATATGCTAAATTTAATGCTAAATTGTATATATGCAGCATAGAAGTTCTAGAAATGCAGAAATTAGTAGAAATAAATTTTAGAAATACATAAAAACCTAGAATCCTGGATTTAGCATAACCAAAAATTCTGAAATTCTGGAAAAATTTTAGCATACAAATATCCTTGTTATTAATGTACAAATTGACACATAATATATATGAGTCACAATTAGATAGATAGGAAGGTGCATGTGTGTATAACTTAACCTTTGAAAAAAATACAACCCATTGCAAATACTATAATTTTTTTTAAAAAACTAGAACTTTTTTTAAAGCTATAGTTCTTATTTTAGCATGTAAAGAAAAAAGACATTTAGGAAAAATAAGATCACTTTACATCATTAAAATACAAACAGTTTAAAAAGAATTCAATCCAGTTTGAGAAGTCTAAAAATAATAAAAGATCAATGTCAATTTATGTACATTATATATATATATATATGTGTGTGTGTGTGTGTGTAATCCAGGAATTAAACTGCTGGACACATTTGAAATCATAGCCCCTATTATTTTTAATTGCCTGGGATACTGGGCAAGAAGTAGCCTAATCAGCTTAGCAGTAATAAAGATGCAATCGGCCCCACATTGAAGAAAACAGTACACCAGTCCAAGTCTAATTAAAACATTTATTTAAGAGCTGCTAAAAAAGGACATCTTTACTAGTCAACGACAAACAAGAGAAAGACACAAAAATCACTTTGCTCGAACAGAGATGTACCCAAGAATGAAGACATATAGAATTTTCCCAAGGGACAACTTAATCAGCGAATTAAACTGTTAAGATTAGGAGAAAAGCTTAGCCATTTGCCGGCGACAGCTGGAAAACATGTTGAATGGACAGAAAGCTATGGGAAATGTACTGAAAGAATTTTAAGTCAAGGACACTCCTTTGATTAAGAGATTTTGAGGCTAGGAAAAAGATTTGAAGGAGTTAGAATGGGAGAGAGGAGGTTTCTAAGGAAATATTAAACTGAACTAGTTTTGATATATTACATATATATATATGATTAATTTATTTTGAAATTACATGTAGCAAATTAAAATAAAATATTTAGGAATAGAAAAATATTTCTGCATTCAGCTCTTATTTAAAAATTTTTAGCCTATTTGATACAAAGTCTTATTTTCAATGCATTTTTTGTAAGCTGGAAAACACTTCAAATTCTATTAAATTTAGAAATCCTTATTCTAAATTTAATGCTAAATTGCATATATCATAAGCAATTATATATACATACATATAAATATATATATTCTCTTTACATAAAGGTGGTTAGTTTCCTATATATTTAAACTTTTTAATAAAAATTACACCACTTTAATAACCTTTTACATTAAAAATAGCATTATACAGAAAGATCCTTAAAAATATATATATACTTATACACTTCTTGTATATAGAGAAAAATAAGATTTAGCATAAAAATTCTAAATTGAAATAATTACCCTTCACATATTTTCTTCACTCTAGTTTTCAGCTGGTCACCTTGGAAAAAGATAATAAACACAGACTTGTATACCTCGTCACCCTATAATATTAATATCTCAAGGTTATTAAAAGTATAATCTTTCATAAAGTTTATATAATTTTTTTTCAAAGATATAGCAATAAATCAACAGTTTACAACCTAGGAGATACTAGATATTGCAAAGGGAAGTGCCAACAAGTTAATAAATTGTTTTTATATCATAAAATAGAAGCCCCTTAATTAGTCAAACTATTTTATAATACCCATTAAATACATCCTTAAAGTTTATTGCAGTTTTAGCATGCCCAAAGGAAATCTCTGACTACAATTAGCTACATAACTGAGGCTTTAACACACCACAAAAAAAGAAAGTAATTGAAGCAGCATGTCGTAATATTGCAACAAAAATTCAGCAGAATTATCTGAAGTCAAAAATTAAAAAATAAGCTGTCCCCAAACATGAGTGATTGATCTCTTTTAAGTTCAGAGATATACAAAACTAACAATAGCTGCATGAAAGCAATAGCATAACCTCATCACTAAAACATGAGTAAATGTATCTGGTTAAAGTAGGTAATTAAAATAATTTTACTAAATTTATTTTAATTAAAATAAATGTACATAAAAATAAATAAGCCTCTACATATATATCTTAGATAAATCTTGTTATATTCTATTCATTATAGCTTTCAGCTCTCATTTTGGTAGCATTATTTTTCAATACTTGAAACATGCCTATCATAATATCTCTAAGAAATAAATGTTATGGGGGTACAGAAAATATCCTTTTGTGGAGGTTTAGTTTTACAAGTGTTAAAAACCACTACATTAAATGCATTTTTTCACCTAACAAACAAAGCAAGCTTAAAAGTTAAAATTACATAGGTGTATTATTTCTAGTTAACTAACTAGGTTTGATAACTTAAGAGAAAAAATAAATCTTACCAAATTTTGAAAGATTATGAACTCAATCAGGATATTGGTGAATTTTTATTTAATCAGTTACTAAAGCTATCAATAAAGGTCTATGATTTTGATTTAAAAGCAACTGTAAATACAATTAGTAAAGACAGGTATTATCCACAAAGCTGGTTAAAAGATAAGACAGCTAAACTACAGATTACTACAAATGATAGAATACTTAAAATATTCCTGAACTCTGATTATATATATGTATATGCACATGGGGAAGACCTCAAGGAAGCTGACAGGCTTGAGGTCTCCTTCTTATTCAGACACAGGCACACACAGGGCCTAATTATCAAGATTTTGAGCCTAGGGCAGAGAATATGTTGTGGCCTTAGATTATTATTACATTTTATCAATGTATAGCTGAAAGATTTGCAAAATGCAACAAACATTTTTTAATTTGACCATGGGGTTGAAAAGACATGCTATTATGCAGGTCATATACCAAGTATTTCACAAGCGGAATCCACTAATTAAAAAGCTCAATTTTGCAGTTGCAAACATTTGAGAAAAGTTCTCAAAATCTAGCCATCTGATTGGTGGATTCTCATCATCTGATTGGTCATTTGCAAAATGACCTGCATTCTTGCCTTCAGTCTTTAAGTGCAAACCCATGACTGACAAATGTGTGGGTATTTATACTTGCGGGTACTTTGTGAAATAATGAATAACTTACAAAATTTTAGCTCAGATAATTTTTATATAGAATAAAAAAATTTTTTTTAATTTTTAAGTCTACAAAATTTGTTTCAAAATTACCTTTGGATCTAAAAATTTTGGGTCCCTGAAATCAGTGGGCCCTGGGCACGTGCCCCACCAATAATATAGCACTGGGCACACAAACTTAAGTACATAAGCAAGATGTTCAATATTACAAAGGTTTAAAAGCTATTTGAGAAACAAAATAGAGCAAGAATTTCTAAATAGCTCAGCTTTGTTAAACATTCATTGACATATTGAAAATTTGGTATAAATGATTAAATTATGAGTTCTCAATAGAATTAAATTAGAATTAAATTTATAATTTCTTTATAAAGAAATATTTAGAAATTAAATTACTTTTTGCAGTACTTTTGAGTTTTAATGCTGTCTAATATAGTTCAACCAGATTAGTCGAATGTAAAATTAACTAATAAAATTAATGAAAACAGAATTTTGACTTTGAGTACATTTTCTATTACTTATAGTTTGTGTGACATATTGAGCTTTGGCAAATGGTTACTTTTTCCAGCTATTTAAGTTTCTATTTGATGTTTATAATTATTTCACACTTTAAGTTTCAATATTTAAATTTTAGCTATGTTAGTTTATATTACATACCAGCAATACAAACAATTTTGAAAATAAAACAACTCATTTTCATAAAATGAATAACACAATATTTTCATAAGCTCAAGACATGAGATAAATGAAACAAATATTAAAAGCTCTAATTAATAATATCTGCACTTGGCTAACAGAAAAATACATACATTTTTTGCAATATTATTTAAATAGAACAAATATGCCCATAAAAATAGAAATATATAGCCTGAGGCATAAATAGAATGTTAAATACTTTTAATTTTAAAAATGATTGCACATTACTCCTAGAAAAAGAATGAATTGGCATGAGAGAGATAAAAAAAAGGCATAGTTGAAATCCAAAAGAAATATGCTAAATAAAAATAAAGTAAATCTGGCCAAGAAGCCGAAAAATTTACACTCAAATACATTTTAAGTACTATCAGAAGAATTGAGTTTTCAAAAGGTTTTACTTATTTTGCGTGTAATTTAAAGAATTGAGTTTTTCAAAAGGTTTTACTTATTTTGCGTGTAATTAAAAGATTAAAATACTAATGGTACCTAACTATTTGGTGGCAAAGTCCAATGGAGCATATAAAAGAGCATTCTACTCCATCATAACCTTGATTTTAAAACATTTTGACTTGCTTAAAACCATCCAAGAATTTAAATGAAACACTATGCAAAACTGAGATCCAACGAATTCAAAATGCATATCAAACAGATATACACACATACAGAAATAGAGGATTTTATATGCACAGATATATGGAGTTCTATTAATCAACATTTTATAAAAGAAAAATTTGTCTTTTTTAATAATCATACAAAATTAAATTTTAAAAAGGAATGAAAAATAGCATTTTATAAAAACAGTTTTCAAAAAACATTTGTTCATTCTCTAATTTAATTTATTTTTTATTAAAAACAATACAAAAGGACTTACTGTGACTGGATCCTCTAGAGGTGTATCAATATCTGCCTGTCGTAAAAATACATTTCCATGACACACTCTCCATAACATTCTTTCAAATGCAGGTAATCGCTCTCTTAAAATGACACCTGCTACAAAACTAAGAAAATAAATTAATTTAGTTTCAAAGAATTCTGTATCCTAAAACATATAATGTTTTTAAAACCTTTTATATGCTATTGTATAAGTAATAAATAAATCATATACTAAAACACAATGCAAGATTTACCTAAATATTTGCTACAAAATCATAGGAAATTAACAATAATATTTCTAAGGATATTTTTTATGCTCATTTAACTATTCTAATCCATATACTCATCCAATTGCAATGTATATTTAATTTCTGAATTATTTTAAATTTATTATTAATTACTTATGACATTATAAGGTTTTTGTAAGGAATTTGGACCCATGACCAGTTTTTGCAGCTGTGCACTCTTTATATATTTAAAAGACGATATCTTGACTGTTAACTTTATATTGTCTATTTTTGTTTTCACCACACACTGATTAACATCTTTGCAAAATTAACCATCAGTTTAGTTTCAGTTTAACCAGCACTTTATATGCCTTCACAGCATGCTAATTTGTTTTGTGAACTGTATTTCAAAACCAGCTATATACATAAAGGCAAGTTGCTCGCTACGCTGGGTGGTGTTATTTTGACAATTAGTGAGCTGTGTCTCGTTTCTGTCTACGTCCTATGTTTATTGAAGATGCCTGTTTTTTTATGTTAAACTTAATGCGTTTTTTAATTAAGTGATGATATTTAAGAATAAATCTAGTTACCATCACCTATGGATTGATCATCATTTATTTGCGCAAGGTTATCTTTATCGATGAGTTGGGAAGGTTCAAAAGAAACTGGGAATGATGTCAAGAAGCTTCCACGTTATAAAATGTTTACATTGACTATTCCATCCGTCATTCCTTTGGAGAATAGGAGCTAGCTGGCTCAAGAAAAAAAGTCTTTGGACTTGCTGTTAGTTTACAGGACAGGGGTGGATTAAAGAAGGGTGCAGGTGGTTTTCCAAGAGACTGCTGGCGAAAGGGAATGATCTTCTATGTGGAGGATTCCTGTTACGAAGGGGACTGAATTATGAGATGCTGACCACCACAGAAAGAAAGAGGGGGAGTCTACCATTAGTTCAGTGAAGAAGAGAGTCCATCAACAGTCTGCGACAAGACAACATCTCTCGTTTGAAGGGGGGACTTTCAGTTACAGAGCTCAATGCAATGGCCTGATTTTTCTTTTTTGTTTGTTTTGTGGAGGCCGCCTGAACATGGTTCTGGATAAATCAAGCTCTGTGACTCAAAATATGATTTGTCTCACATTTAATTTTGTTATCTTTTAAATAAATTTTCTTGTGTTGCCCATTAAGCTCTGGAAGGAGAAATTGTTTATGCATTCCAGAGACAACCGAACATACTGCCCCAGTTAAGTAGGTGGACAGGTCACATGCCTTAGATTATACATGCCCCACAATATCATCAACCTTAGTTCTGTTTTCGTTTTTTTTTTCAATTTTTTTTAAAATTTGTTTATATTTTTTCTTAACAGCATGAGAAAATTATGAAATAATATGTAATTGAACTTTACTGTTTAATTACTATTATTGTTTTAATTTTATATTATATAGAACTTACAACAAACATAAGAATATTTTTAATTTAAGAAATGGTAAAAATATAATTGTATTCTAAAGTTACTGAAACATTAAATATCTGATAACATGTTGTGAGTATATTAAAATACAGTACAGTACCATTGATATGTTATTCAAAGGAACAGCATAAAACAATGTATATATCAAAAAATGTATAATCGAAATTTTTTCAAAAAATTTGATATTGCAAGTTTAATAAAACTTTGATATTAGAAAAGTAATAAAATTTCTAAGATCTATGTAATAGTGCTAGTAAATTATAACAGTATACTGAAAACAAAGTAGTCATTAAATTTTAAAATTAAACATTTATCATAAAACTAAGAAAAATCATAACTTTATTTCATACTTCATATACTAATTATACATTTATGTGTATACCAATTATACCATGCAGTTATGGGTTTAATAAAAAAAAACTGATTGTTGTCTGACATGCTGCTTGTGTGTATTAAGTTCAGAAAATATGAACTGAATTATGTGCATTAAATGTTTTATGACTAGTGCTTTACATAAAATATAAGTCTGAATTTATCAATGGAGTCCAAAATATCTTTAAAGATGGAATAACATTTTAGTACTCACTGTGAAACACAGTTAAATAAATAGCACCAAACAATTTGTTTTCAATCAATTCCTGAATTGTGCATAATATTGAAGTAAAAATGATATGTCCATAAACTACTGAGAATAAAAATTTGCATTAGGAAGAGTAAAAAGGCATGGAAGTAAAGCTTTGTGACCTTTCAAACATGTAAATAAAAGACTTATGATAATAATTACGAATTTACTGAACTGTGACAAATCTTATATAAATACTTCACTGCAAAATCAAAAATTATAAAATTTTACAATCCTTGTTATTTTCAATGATAATTATAAAATTATGTCAAGCCTTTCTTGAAAACAATTATTTTGTATAATTCACTCAAAATGAATAACAATCTCAACAAATCTGACAAATTTGAAGAAAAAATTCATAAATTGTTTAAAAATGCAAAGCTCATCTCAGAGAACTACATAAAGAATCTTAACATACCTCATAAAGATATGTACAATTTTTATTGTTTGAAAACATTAATTAAAAACCAAACTTCTGAACTACTACTATCAAGTGATAAAGACCTAAAACCCATTATCAGGGTCACATCAGAGCACATTTCCAATGTAAAATTAACTGAAAGGTTCTTAGGAGTTAAAAAAAAAAAACTATATCCTTACAGGATAAATTAAATTAACCAGACACAAGAGTTTAATAAAAAGCAAAAATAAATTGAGACAAGGTGAAAACCATAAAACCATTCACTGAAAACAAACTGGGGACTCAAATTAACTTCTCTATAAACTGAAGGCAAAGCCAGGATGAGGAACAATTAAAAAGCAGGAGGCAATTAAAAAATTACAGAAGAAAATGGTATAAAACCAATTTCAGTTGTGAAGGTAAAAGCCAATCTCTTTTAAAGACAGAAAAAGTTAGGAGAGAGGAAAATCACTTAAAATATCTTTGAAACCAATTTTATGAGAATTAAAACAATTAGAGGAGAGTTTTTTGAAACAAGGACAATCAATAAGGATATGCTTTATTGACATGTTACAGTGATCACTAGGAGCAGAATTGACAAGCAAAAGATGACAGTGAGTTTACAATGTGAGACCATTTCAAAGGCAAATAAAAGTAACAAGTCTCTGGGTCAAAGAACAGTGCCAATACTCAATAAAGATCTAATAATGTGAAATTTATTACAAGTAAACCTTTCCAAAGAATACAGCCAGTTCATGTACAAGAGATGTTTAATATATTTTTTGACATTACAATGAAGTAAAACAATACCAACAAAGTTACTTGTAGTTTTGCAGCTTTATTGGCTTTTTCAATTTTGGATAAATGGCATGCATATATATATATATATATATATATATATATATGCATAACAATAATACTATTATTTTTTACATTTGTAAACAAATGTATTTGTACATTTTATCCAGTACAACTAATTCCTTTTCAGTAAGAAGTGGATATACCATTTCATTCAATGATTATTCTGTATTATTCCCTTTTTAAGTATTATAAAAGAACAAATCGCTTTTGAATCATACACTTTTAAATTGCAATTAACAGTTAAAACCTTAGAAGTTACATGAAAACAGATATACTCACCCAAGTTTGAGGGCTTGTCCCCCAGATCGCAGACCTTCTTCTCCTAAGAGTGTTACACTTTCTTCCTGCATACTGGGATCATGCATCTGAACATGATGAAATTCTGCCTATTAAGCAAAGTCTACATAATTACATGCAATCGGGGCCAAAACCAAAGGAAAAAACATGCAATAGATAACAAAAAACTACCAAAAATCAAATTAGGAGAAAATAAAAGTAAAAAGGAGATAATTCAAATTAAAAAAAGCTACAAATAAAAATAATTAAAAACATAAAAAGGCCCCAGCACCATAAAAATTTCATGCATTATGAGTGTACTTTCTACGTTAAACATCATTTGACTCTATAAATATTATTTAAAAATTATTTAATCTATACATTTATACAAATACTTAAGATGCTATCATATATTTGACATTTTCCTATAAACCAAGAAAATGTCCCACTGAATGAAATACCATTCATATCCAAAGATGTATAGTTAAAAAAAGTCTTTAAAAGCTAAGCAAACAAACTATGATATATATTAAATTAAAAACCATGCAGCACTTTGAGATAAAGAAAACCAATTACTTCATCAAAGAACTGTTGAGTTTTCCTTAAAATGTGTTTTAATTCTGTCAGTTCTAGGTAAGTTTTCTTCAGAGCTTCTGCATTAGTATTAACTTCTCTTAATTCATTTTCTAACTTTTCAAATGTAGCCTATAAAAAAAAATTAAATTAACAAATGTATTAATTACAGTGAACTGCTTTTGTAAAATACATATTTAATATTAGGCACATATATAAATAGAGAAAAAAACAGAGTTGCAAAAAACCTGGGTTTTTTAAGAAAAACCCAATTTGGGTGGGTTTTATTGGGCTTTTCTGGGTTTTATTGTGGTCTGTTTTTAAGAGGAGAGGTCAGGGGAAGTACCATATTTTAGAAAAGATTAAATTGCTAAAACTGATTAATTTTTATTAATTAACTTAATATTCAAGAAATTATAACTTAATACAAATAAATCAGTATAAAGGCTATAAAAAAGTTTACCCTGACATCACAACACAAAATGTTATATATTGACGTATACCACATATTTGAATGCTATTTTAACAAAGGATTATTTTTTATCTCTATTCTTTCAACCCTTAAAAAATAAATAAATGGCTAATTCCCCTCATGAATTATAAGTTAAAAGACCCAACAATATTTCCTCAAAGTATGTTTAATGCTGATTAATTAAAAAATTTAGTGCAGCACAGTGGTGGAAACTAACTGAAATGAGTGTTAGGGATGGAGATATGATAGATTTTTGCCACTTTATGGTAGCCCTAAACAAGTGCCAGCTAGCTGTACATCACTGGAGAGAGTGTTCTCTACATGTGGGTTGGTTTGGTTGAAACTTACAAACAGATTAGGAATATGAAAAGCATTGAAGTTAGTATTTTACACATGAAACCTTTGCCTTTTTCTTTATGGATTTCACAGACAAATTTTTTTTTCCAAATTGTTATGTTGGATTTACCATAGATTTACAAATATTTTTCTGGATTTGATAGACTGTATATATATTTCCACAGAGTAATTCTTTAAATATGAAAGAGGGTAAAAAAAAAACTAAGATCACAGTTTTTGAAAATAAATATAAATATCACCAATTTTTAAAAAACCCAATAAAACCTACTTCAGAGTGGGTTTTATTGGGTTTTTTAGACTGGGTTTTACCCAGAAACACCCGCCTGGGATTTCTCTCTGTAGGTGGGTTTTTTGCAACCCTGGAAAAAAAACACTGAACAAATCATTCAAAAAATATTTTTGACATAATCAAAGCAAAGAAAATTGTAGTTTATATTTCACATATAAAGAAAAAAAAATCATTCAAATTGACTTTGTGAACTAAAAAGAAATGAATGATGATAAAAGACTATTGACCCCAATAAAACATACATTAAGCATAAAAAACTTCATTAGAACTGGTTATTTGTCTGATGAAGTAACATTTTGTCAGATAAAAGTATTACTGATAAAGTAATTTTGGTCTTTAAAAGCAGAATTTCATAATAGTTCTAACTTTAAAATTCATTTCTCAAAATACATTTTCTAGGTTACGTGCTTAAGATATCTGTCTATGTTGTAAAAGTCATTTTTGGCCAAAAATCATTTTTTTTTTTTTTTTTTTTTTTTTTTTTTGTAAAATTTCAACTTTTAGGCTTCTAAATTTGTTTTTGTTTTGTCTCTACGGCATGTTAAAGAAAAGTTGCAGCTGTTTAAACATCAGTGAGAGCTGTCAAAACAAAACAGAAGTAGTGACTTTGGAACTGGAAGTTGTGAATTTAATGCCTTTTAAAGAGCATTTTTTGGGACAAAACTTTTTAAATTTCCATGCAGATTAGTTTAAACTCTTTTCTAGTATTTTTAATAATTAGCAACTTGGCAATTAGAAAGTTTTGAAGCAAGAAAATGTAGGGAATTTTAAACATGTATTTTAATTTTTTAACAGTTAAAGTTGCTTTCATAAACTTCAAATACGTTTTTCTCAGAACGGTATTTTTAATAAAATGTTGAAACTTAAAATGTGATTTCTCAAAAAGTTCTTAAAATATTTTGTTGAAAACTATTATGAATACTTTTGATAGTATTTACTAATAAATAACCTAAAAGCTTTAAATTTGAATAATTTTTAATGATGTTACACTCATAATTAGATATAAAGGTAATGAAAATTCTTTAAAAATTCAATGTGCATGATTTTGAAGATACCATAATTTTTTACCAAATGTAAATTAAGCAAAGATTTCAGGTGATTCACTAGTCCAGCGTATAATAAATGTGTTGCATCATAAAATATTGAAATAATTTAATTTATTAAAAAATTAGACCTTTTGAAAAAACCCAATTTTTTTACTAAAATTTCTTCATTTATTACTAATTTTATAAAAACTTCTCCAGGAATAATTTAAGTGCAATTCTCTATATTATAAAGAATAAATCTAAAAATGTAAAAACATGAACTAGTTTCTACATTTAAAGAAGAAAGTTCTCTGAACATAGACGGATACCTTAACTATATATATATATGTTACAGTTAAATACCTCTAAATCAATCATTTCTCGTGGTTGAGGAGCCTCAGGGTTGTCACCAAAACTCATCATGGCTATTCCATCTTTTTTTATTTCTTTTTCTAGAAACCCTAAAAATGAAGTAAATTGGTATTAGTAACTTATCAAAAGTAATATGTAAAGTAAAATTTGAAAATTTTATATAAATATATAACAATAAAAATAGTTTACTAAGTTTTCTTTCCATTTCATCACATCTTCTAACTTCATTTACAAATTTTCTTTGAAATGCATTAACATCAGGATTCAACTGAAAATAGAACACATTTAATATTAATGATTAATAAAGTTCTACAAAAACAAAGAATAGCACAGCTTAGGTAAATAATAAAATTACTGCTGTGGTTAAAGTATTTCACTCAGTAATAAAAATTTCTGTACTTAAAAGTCATAGTAAAAATTGTGTATTGGGATTTCATAAAATAATTAACTGTCTACTTACATCACGAAATTGTACTAATCCAAGTTCTCCTAACTCTGAAACACATGCATAAGCTGCCTCTGATTGTAAAAGGAGTTGACATAAAGCCATCTCCTCGCTACGGAATAATGAACCCATTTTGAGAATTTAATTAGAAATATTTGCTTTCTAATAAGTAAGCATTCAGTAACTGTTTTTCATAATCACTTGAAGTTATTGAAGCCCTGACTATTTGCTACTAGAAAGTTCCTCGTAAGTTTATCTCAAAATTTAAAATTACTTTCCTATGATTTTCACACTACAGGTCGGGTCCACTTGTCAACTATTGCGCTAAAAAATCAATAATGCAGCAAACGCCCTCTGGATGAATACAAGTGAGATTAAATTGAAAGATCTTTGAGTTTAGCGTGCTGATCATAGGCAAATACTAATCTCTTGTTTTCAATCATGGGGAAGCTGAATCATCCCGAATCATCAGTAGCAACGAATGGTAACAGATGTCATTACAGAAACATGAGAATTCTGTTTCGTCGGGAGACGGAACAGCTGAGTATCATGCGCACAGTTAAAGAATTACAGTTAATGAGTTTAACAAAATTGAAACCGAGAACAGAAATGAAAGAAAAAAGCCTAGAAACTTTCGAGAAAGAAAGCTTAAATTTTAACAAAACATTTTATTAAAACCTGGACTGACATTGAGAACTCTATCTCTATTCTATTATTTCTTTTGGTGTAGGCTAGAAAGGAGAAATTTGACACATTTATATTCTAAAAAGTACTAGAGATTTTTCTCTTGATTCCATACGTCTTTGTTTTATGGGAAAAAAGTTCTTGATTGTCATTTATAAAAGATAATTCATTCCTTAATTACATTAAGGTATTTTAGATCTTCGAAAAGTAACACGTTCTATTAGAACAAATAAATCACAGCTGAATAAGTAACATCTTCCTCGGAATACATCGTGTCTCATATAGAAAGTTGACTCCTATTTCACCATGTAATTTTAAAAAAATTGCCTGAATGTTTAACATAGATCTCCCCAAAATTGATAATCCTACATCAGGATTCTTTCTTTGTAAGGACATATTAATTTCAAATAGGTTTAGGCAGAATCAAATCACCTAAACTCAAGTCATTTATGAATTCAAAATTTTCAATAGAGTCTAATAGAGACTTGACTTTTTCAATCACATTTCTGTACTGTGCAGTTTAATTGTAATCTACAATTTCATTTAATATATATATATATATATATATATATACATACTTATATAAATACACACCTTTATATATATAAATTTCTTCTGTCCGTGTATTAGTAATGGAACTCCTCCTAAACGGATGGACCGATTTAGATGAAATTTTGTGTGTGTAATTAAGTTGATTCGAGAATGGTTTAGATTCACAATTTGATCCGAAAGAAATTTTTTTTATTAAAAATACAGAATTTATTTCGCGGTATCATAATATTGAAATTATTATGATACACCGCTTGGAGCCCTTCAATGCCAGCGTATCTGTGGCGCAACGAGCTTCAGTACAAAAAGGTCCAGGATCCAATCCCCGTACAGGTGACGTGGGAATTTTAATTTAATCTGATTACATTTGTGATAACTGTATGCGTGGGAGGGTCACACTTTTTTAAAATAATTTTTTTTACTTTTTCATCAAACCGGTCCAATTCATAATTTATTTAAAAACATTTTACAATTTTTGGATTTACAGAGTTAAAATAGCACAACGTCTGTCGGGTCGTCTAGTATACGCACATATATATATACGTATTTATATAATTGTAGGTAGTTGCGTGTTGTTATGAAGCAAATGTTGTGCATGATGTATGACATGCACAACATTTGCTTTCCGAAGATCATTGTGTGTCACACAAACCTTTTAACGCAGTTGTCAGTTTGTCTCGAAGTAATCTTCCGGCGAGGTGCTGATCGCCAAATAATTATAAATTTACTGCGCAATACCCGAAAACAAAAAATTTGCAAAGAATTAAAATTACAATGATCCCTCGTTTTTTAAGGTTAATAGGGACCGGAACCTTCCGCGAAAGCTGAAAAACCGTGAAGTAGGATTTTCCCCTAGAAATTTTCGTGTATGCGGGTACACGAATGTTTTAAATATGTAAACAGTATTTATACTTTACACATTTAAGACAAAAATTACAACAGTTTACGTATTTACTTAAAAGTGCCAGTGCTAATTAATAAGGTTAATTACAAAACCTTATACAGTAATAAACATTTATCAACATTGTTTTCTGAGAGAGGCGAAGAGTCTTGTGTTGGTGGCTGAGGAGAGGCTCTTACTTGACTCATAGAAGTTTTAAGCTCATTCGGAGACTCTTCTGCTGGAGGCGATGACGGTAGAGCCAGGGGGCTTTACCTTGAAGAGAAACAAGGTGATGGGTAGTTGTTGTCTTTGTGTTTCCTTCAAAACTCCCCTATACAAGGACATAACACTGTCAACGCGATTGCTGAACTTGACAGATCGAACTATATTGTCGTCAATGTCTTGTGCAAATTCTTGCCATGTTGCATAATTGTTGCAGATTCTCCAGGGTAAGGCAACGCTTTTCAGTTTGTTCTTCGTCTTCCTCTTCATTTTCATCCTCATTTGCAGACTTTGTCATCTCAAGAGCCCGTGGTATGTAATCTGAGTCAACTCATCTCTTTGTTTGACATGCAGGGATCCTTCTCTCTAGTGCATAAACATGAAACAACACTCCTTTCCTCAATGTGGCTGTCGACTTGGTTATATTTTTTCATTTTTATTTTTTTATGAATATTTTGGAAAACCCCGCTAAGCACTGAAGCCGCAAAATGTGAATCACGAAGTGGCGAGGGAACACTGTACTGCATTATGATGTGACAAGTTAAAGCTATATGCTGAGTAAGGTATAAATTTTACATTTTCATTAAACGCAAAAATTCTAGCTTGTACACCTCTAAAACTTCTTGCCATATTTTCTCTGTTATCGTTGGATTGTCATCTAACACATGCAATATTTAATCGATTAACATATTCCAAGGCAACTGCTGTAAGTCTGATTGATGATCAGTGAATAAATCTCGAATGGTTCTGCCGCAATGTACGTATGCATTATCGTCGATGAAGTATCTATCAACTTCGGAGTATAAATATAATTGTAGGATGCAATTCATCGTCCAGTATTTCCAGGTAATTGTAATAATGCAAACATAACTTAACTGTGTTTTTAACTGATTGTTTTTTAACTGTATCATGTAACTGCTAATTTCAGTGTGTGTGTTAATAAACATGTGCTCGCATGTCTACCTGCACAAGAGATCTTTTTGTTAAGATTGCTTCCTAAGATATTGAGTTAACCTAAAATTAGCAGGTTATGGGCCTAGCAGCTTTGAGACTGTGAACTTTACTTTAATTCAGTATCGGCTCAGATCAACTCTCTCGAGTACGCCTGAGTGATAGTTCAGTGGAATCTATCTGTGATCGTTTTTTTTTTTTAAAGAACATTCAATATGGACTTTAAGACGCAGATTGAAAAATTAGAAGGTTCGAAAAACTGGACGAAATGGAAGCGGCAGGTAGAATTACTACTTGTGCATCATGATGTGCTTGATTTGATTACCGGCGATCGTGTTAGGCCTAACAACCCGGGAATCGCTGCTACTCCGGAGCAGCGGGAGAGCTTTGAAACCAAGGTCAAAGCTTTCAAGAAAAGTGATGCGCTGGCTCAACTAATTTTAGTTGGAAGCATGGACAATGCCAATGTTGAATTAACTTCAACATGTAACTCTGCCAAAAGCACGTGGGATAAATTAATTTCAATTTATGAGCTAAGTTCCGGACAGCGTGTCGATCGACTGATGGAACAATTTTTCACTTTCCAGAAAGATCCCTCTGAAGATGTGGTCACACACGTTGCACGATTGCAACGAAATTTCAGCGAACTGAATGATGAACTGAAACGGTTAGTGAAAACTGAACTTCCAGAACTATTACTCATGAGTAGAGTAATGTCAACCCTACCTAGTGAATATTTTGAATTCAAAAGCGTGTGGGAAAGTGTTCCTGTGCAGGAAAGGTCAATTAATAAATTGACTGAACGTCTTCGTCTTATCGAAATGAGACTGCCTGCAAGACAAAGTGATCATTGTGCTTTAGTTGTTAAAACCCATGAGAATAAAAAGGTTAGTAAACCTAGGCAAGAAAAAGTAGAGAAAAAATGTTTTAAGTGTCACAAGCCTGGGCACCTTGCGAAGAATTGTTATAAGAGAAACAATTACAATAAACAACCAGAAGGAGATGCATTTATGTGTTTTGAGGATATGAAAGATAAAGATGTGTGGCTTGCAGATTCTGGTGCTTCTGCCCACATGACACCTCACAAAGAATACTTTTTATCCTATGAGCCTTTTTCTTCACCGAAGGAGGTTAAGATTGGAAATGATGGGACCATATTTGCCTTTGGTCAAGGAACAATCAACGTTCAGATGCTAGTGTCTGATAGATGGGAAAACAACCATCTAAGTGAAGTATGGTTTGTTCCTGAAGTAAGTCGAAATTTATTCTCCATCGGTAGGGCTGTTGATAAAGGCTATGATTTTAAAGTTGATAAGAATGGTTGTTACTTATTCAAAGACAAGCGTGTTCGCATAGCTGGGAAAAGGACATCTCGAGGACTCTATGCATTAAAGATGAAGGTTTTAATTCCTGAAAAATCTGCCGATGTGTTGATGGCAGTAGCAGATACTATGCAGCTGTGGCATGAAAGGTTGTGTCACCAAAATAAGCACCATGTTAAAAATATTATGAAACAGCATAATATTGATGTCTCAGCAACCACTGATTTTTGTGAAGGTTGCATGCTTGGTAAGCAACATAGGGATACTTTTGGGGTGAGAAAAAACCGACCAACAGTTGCTGGAGGGCAGATAAATGCTGATGTTTGTGGCCCCATGCAAGAAATATCTCTAGGAGGTGCAAGGTACTATGTATGCTTCAAAGATGACTTTACAAAGTTTCGCAGAGTGTTTTTTGTGAATAAGAAATCAGAGGTTGTGAATTGCTTGAAAACATTTATCAGTGAATCTGAATCAGCTGGACATAGAATTAAAGAACTATTAAGTGATGGAGGAACAGAATTCAATAATTCTGAAGTAAAAGCCCTCCTTGAATCTAAAGGAATAATGAACCGAATTTCTATGCCATACACTCCTCAGAAAAATGGTGCTGCTGAGAGAGAAAATCGCACATTAGTAGAATGTGCTCGATCTCTCATTCACACTAAAGAGCTTCCAATCAAGCTATGGGCTGAAGCAATTAACACTTCTGTATATGTATTAAACAGAACTGCCAAGACATCAGTACCAGGTAAGAGTCCGTATGAACTATGGTTCAATAAAGAAAAACCATGTATCGATCACTTACGAATTTTTGGAACTGAGTGTTATATCCATGTGCCAAAGCAGCAGAGAAGAAAATGGGATCCGAAAAGTAAGAAAGGTCGTCTGGTTGGGTATTGTGGTGACAAGGATGGGTACAGAATATGGACAAACAATGATAAAGTTGTTTTAAGTCGAGATGTTGTCTTTAAAGATGAACAAGTACTAGGAACTGTGTATTCGAATGTGACTGACACAAAATCTGAGAATAATGTAGAGCTTACTTTGCCTATAGAAGATGAATCTTCAAACTCAGATGTTCTAACAGAAAATCTAGGAGAGTGTATGGACACAGTAAATAGTGTATCCAATGCAAACAGTGATTTGTCACTAAGTCGCTCTAGAAGAGAAATTAAAAAGCCTTTGTACCTGCAAGATTACATTTTAATGGCAGAATTTTCAAATCCTGATTCTTATGCTTCTGCTATGGCTTCAAAAGATGCTGATAAATGGAAGCAAGCAATGGATGAAGAGATGAATTCCTTAAAGAAGAATGATTCTTGGGATCTGGTTGAATTGCCTCAAAATAAGAAAGTCATTGCAAATCGTTGGGTCTTGCGAATAAAGACAAAAGGAGATGGCTCCATTGATAGATACAAGGCGAGACTAGTAGCAAAAGGTTACTCTCAGAAACAGGGCATTGATTACGATGAAACTTTTAGTCCTGTGGCTAGATTTGACACTGTTAGAATGCTTATCAGTATTGCAGCCAGTGAAAAACTTCAATTCTTGCAGTTTGATGTGAAAACTGCATTCTTATATGGAGAGTTGCAAGAGGAAGTTTACATGAAACAACCAGAGGGTTATGACGATAAATCCAGCCGAGTGTGCAGGCTTAAGAAAAGCCTGTATGGACTAAAACAAGCTCCTCGTTGTTGGAACAAAAGGTTTGTTGACTTCATCCATAATCAAGGCTTGAAATCTTCTCATTCAGACCCATGTTTATTTATGCGGGTAAATCCTACAAGTAAGCTGCTTGTAGTTATTTATGTGGATGATGGTCTTGTTGCTGGAAACGTAAAAGAGGAAATGTCAGAGTTTATAAACAAACTTGGCAGTGAATTTCAAGTGACGGTGGGCTCACCAGACTGTTTTCTTGGAATGAGCTTGAAACAAATGGAAAATGGATCTATTTTTGTAGAGCAAACAGCATATACAAAAAGAATTCTTCATCGTTTCCATATGGATGAGTGTAATCCTGTGGCTGTTCCTATTGAAAAACATAATTCAAGTGAAACTGATGTTGAGATTGGTGAAAATGTTCCATATCGAGAAGCAGTGGGCAGCCTTATGTATCTAGCTACTGCAACTCGACCTGATATTGCTTACTCTGTAAGTGTAGTGTCTGAAACACTTGATTGTCCAAAAGTTTCCAACTGGAATTGTGTAAAGAGAATTTTTAAGTATCTGAAGGGGACATTAGACTATGGGCTGTTTTATCCCAGTGATCATTCAATAAGACAACTGAAAATTTACACTGATGCTGACTATGCGGGTGACAGCAAAACAAGACGCTCAAGAACTGGCATGGTCAGTAAATTTGCCAACGGTACTATATCTTGGACAAGTCAAAAACAAAAAAGTGTTGTTCTCTCTACTACTGAAGCTGAATATGTAGCAGCATGTGAAGGTTCAAAAGAATGTATTTGGCTCAGTAGACTACTAAGTGAAATTGGTGCATCAAATAATCTGCCTGTGTTGTACGTGGATAATGCAAGTGCTCTGAAACTTGTGAAAAATCCAGAATATCACAAGAGATCTAAGCATATTGATGTAAAGTTTCACTTCATTAGGGAAAAATTCCAAGAGGGTAAGTTCAGTATTGAACATGTGGACAGTCAGAATCAAATTGCTGACATCCTGACTAAACCTTTGGGACGATTACAATTCCAGAGACTGTGTCAACAATTGGGACTAAGAAACAGAAAAGTTTTGTTTGAGAGGGACTGTAATAATGCAAACATAACTTAACTGTGTTTTTAACTGATTGTTTTTTAACTGTATCATGTAACTGCTAATTTCAGTGTGTGTGTTAATAAACATGTGCTCGCATGTCTACCTGCACAAGAGATCTTTTTGTTAAGATTGCTTCCTAAGATATTGAGTTAACCTAAAATTAGCAGTAATACATAGCTTTATGATTATCGTCAAAGAATACTAGGAGACCACTTACATACAGCAGAACTCACCCCACATCATGATACTTTCACCAAACTCTTGCATAGTATGAACAAGACAAAACAGATTCAGGGTTTTATTGGGTTCTCGCCAAAATCAATACCTTTCAATACAGTAAAACTAGGAATAGCTTGAGTTAACGAACTTTATATACAATCCTCTTTTGTTCAATTTTATCTCTTCACACACCACTCAAAAGAAAAATAATCTGGCATTCTGGACAGAAATGAGAGATTTCCTCACAGGCATTCGCGTAAGAAAACCCATTCTTTGAAATTCTCTGGACATACTTTGCACCACGATCGGTTAGGACGAACTTTGATTGAAGGTTTCTGCCAGTTGAAGTACAGTAGAGTTTCTTTCCTGTTGTATAATTCGTTGCACACTACGCTGCCTACAGTCTTGATTGTGTTCAAACTACAATTAACTCTTTTAGACAAAAACTGTGAATTCTAGTTCCAGTTGTTGAACATCTTCGAAATGGCTTCTTTTGAGAAAACCAGTGAGTTCTGTTAACTTCAGAACCGTGACTTTAACTAATCGGGCTATAAAAATAAGTCCCTTTTAAGACCGTTTTGAAAGAACTGTCATGTCTCCGAACCTGCTGCATCTACCATGAAACACAGCCCCGCTTTTCTCTTGTTTTAGTATTCCGATGCCAGTTTACCTCAGTTATAAACTGGTTTTTCTTATGCACGCTACTAGAGAATATTTGTAAAAACACTTATAAGTTTTTAATTCATTGGCCAGTTTAATGCAATAATTTCAATAAAAGATTTTCAATATTATTTTAATTATCAGTAATTATTTATTTTTTAAATTGAGAGCTTTAACGTTTGTCGCTACGAGGGATCGACTTCCTTTTATTTCTCTTCATTTGATATACTCGACTTTAAATAGTAGGTTCCACTCTCATTAACCCGAATGTAGCAAAAAAGTAGGGCCTTGTCACTCTAGACCAAACCAAACTAAATGATTCTAAAAGAAACGAGAGTCCTGTGACAATGCGAGAGAACACGGAGAAGATATCTAGTTATACTGTAGCATTTCAGTTGCATGCAGTGTGATGTGCAACAGAAAACGGGAATCGGGCCTTAAAGGCGGAAATTCAGAGTTACTGGCATTGTTGTATTGAAGGGCAATAGAAATGAAACATGGACTCTACTTCTATTAAGCAAGATTTTGTGCTCCTTTCCTTCCTCAAATACCTGTCTTTGTTATACTGTAATGATCCGTTACATGACCCTAACGAAAGAGGAGCGGAAGGTGACCTTTCGCAGCGGACAATTACGGTTAGCGGCAGGTAGAAACGGGTGGTCCTAACAATACACGTTTGTGTACTAGGTCCCGGACTTAATTAAAAACTGTCCGTGTGCTGGAGGCAGCGCGTCTGAGACTTTGTGAGACTATTTGAGTGAAAAGACTCGGGAAAATGATTATAAATTGAACTACACTATAGTGCCCACATGTGCGCCCATTAGCGGTAGCGAAAATGGAAATTAAGTTATTTGGGTCGGCTGATTTAAAAACGGCTTTTCGGCCACATCTGGAAAAGGAACAGCTGATTCAGGCGAGAAGTGACCGCAAGATTGCGTCATCCTGGTTCTGGGAGGTTCCGGAAAAATCGCGTGAAGGGAACCGGGACCGATACAAAAGAAGAGTGGCTTAGCCAAGACGAGGCCTTCTTCTTGAGAGTTGTTTTTGGAGCTGTTGTGTGGAGCTCGAGAGGAGTCCACTCGTCTCTCCGATTTTCAGAGTTTGCTTGTTTTAGAGACCGCCAGCGTCTCTGTTTGCTAAGAAGTCGACTTTCGACTTTGGGATCCAATTCCCGTTATCTTACTATTTTTTTTACTTCATGCATAGAAGTAGGTCTCTGAGAGTGACCATTACTCTCATTTTGGATCGTCTTGAATCCCGAGTTTCCGCAACGAACTCCAGCGTGATACGCACTCTGAGCATTTGAACCTTGGTGTGAAAGCCGATTGTACTAATCGTCAGCCCGGTGGTTATAGTGTCTGCGTTTCGTACCGGCACTGATTAGCGAACTGTTCCAGTGATTTAGAAGATCTAGCTACCCTGTACCCACGCATCGTAATTGTGTGAATGTTATCTCAGCACGAGATCCCAGAAGATTTATAAATCTACGGAACCTGTACATAGCTGTACATCATTTATTCACCTGAATAAAATATTTAGTCTAGAGTAAACAGTTTTCTAGCCTGTTTCATTGACGGCTTCACCTACCATATCTCCAGTACGTTACAATACGTATATCATGGGATTACAGGCAGTAGTACAAATATTGAGTGTAACGCGCACTTTGAGTTTTTGCCGTACATTTTTGTTATAAAAATTTTGACTGTTGCACTAATTCTATGCATTACTTTGAAAAACGTCTTTTATGAACATATTAGAGGTGTAGTGTATTTTTGGTTATTAATTTGGTATTAATTTTCCCATTAGTCTATGACTATCCAACATAATGAATGGCTTTAAAGGAGATGGAGCAACTGGACCATATGGGCCAAGCCCTTCAACCCAGAGGTTTCTAACAGTAAGCACAAAAATGACAACGAGCGGAGGAAAAATAAACAGCTGAAAGAATAAAGAGATAGAAGGGTGGATTCGGAAGTTCATAGCAAAAAAATACTAGAGTAGAGAAAACATGAAATATTTTTGTGGCCAGGGACATTCATACAAAAATATGTGAATTTAATAATTTAAAATAATAAAAATCATATGATTTAAAATAGTAAAATTCATTTTTAAAATATTAAAACTACTTTAAAAATAAGAGAACAACTTTCAAAGGCATCAAAAGTGGTGATGCAACTGGACCATATGGGCCGAGCCCGTCAATCCAAAGGCTTCTGTCAGTAAGCACAAAAATGACAACGAGCGAAAAATAAACACATAAAAGAGCAAAGAGATAGAAGGGTGGATTCGTGAGTTCATAACATAAAACTAAAGAGTAGATAGTTTAGGGTTTGGTTTGGTTTTGAGCGCTACGGTCTACTGTTTTGCATACGAGGCTAATGAGACAGGACATACTGCTTTAAAGAGATTGAACGGCTACGAACATCCATGCGATAGTGGGATTCGAACCGACGAACTCCAGTACAGACGATCAGCGCCCTAACCAATCGGCCAGCGTTCGGCAGAGATAGTTTAGGGATAGAAAAACATAAAATATTTTTGTGGCCAGTGACATCCGTACGAAAAAAGCCGAAAAAGTAGAATAATAGTGGAGAACAACTTTCAAAGCATCAAAGGTGGTGATGCAACAACTATGGGCCAAGCCCGTTAATCAGGTTTCTATCAGTAAGCACAAAAATGACAACGAGCGAAAAATAAAACATAAAAGAGCAAAGAGATAGAATGGATTCGTGAGTTCATAACACAAGACTAGAGAGTAAAAGTTTAGGGATAGTAAAAAATAAATAAGAGTTTTGTACGCTTACTCTTAAAGTTTTAGTGGTGGTTGGGATTTGAATCAGAAGGAAAACAATTAATATTAATCACAAATAATATTGTCGCGAAGATTCGAATGAACACACCATTTAGCCTAACAGACGAATTTATTGAAGTAAAATAACAACTCGCAACTTTACAAGATCGAGAAGTTGCCTACAACTAGTGGGTATGAGCTTCTATACCAGAACAGAATATTCGAGAAATAACTAATTTACATATTAAAGAAAGATCTAGAATGTTAGACAACATAAGGTAACGATAAATAACATTTTTAAATTAAAAATCCATACTTTGTACCGATCGCCATGGAGAGCATCGAAAGACTGCGGGTCTGGACCTCGTGCTTTTCCATTCGGCCACTGAACACACCGGCTAGGTTGCTTTATGCGGCAATATATTTAACCTTAAGATGCAATATAAATACAAAAAGATGTAATTTTAGAAAAAATCCTTAGAATACCTTTGCAAATGAGAAAAATAATATCAAAATTTTAAGTATAATTTTCCCATGAGGAAGAAAAAAAAAAGAAACTTTGATCTTTGTTTAACTTAATGTTTTTAAGGAAGGGAATTAATTGGCTTATTGTAATTTGCGAGGCTACACCATTGTTTAAAAGTCAGCGTATAAGTGAGGGAAAATCTATAAAGATTTTATGTGCTTAACATTAAAATTTTAACACAATATATCATGTGTAAAGTAATCCAACGTTTGAAGCGATTTTAGAGATGATATTTCTATTCTTTAGATAATCAGGGGGAAAAGGTAATTTACTAGATAAGATTTTTGTTTACCAAATCAAATTTCCTCCATTTTATTGCTACTTGCAAGAGAATGCCACACCTCATACGATTGACAAATTTCAATTATACGCAAGGTCAGTCCACGAGTTAGTTGGACTCCATCGTAAAAAAAATTTAGCGAAAAGCTATTTTGTCGAATCTTCATGGCAACATTTTATTTATCTGTATAGTATGACGTAATAACTTTCAAGCGGTAGTTTTAGTTTATCTAAAATCAGTCGTAACGATAGTTGTAAGTGGGGTCCAAATTGATAGTGTCCCATGAAAACAGAGAGGTTTGAACCTGTGTATTTCGGTAACAAAAGGTGAAATATATGGCAGTAAATAGGGCGATTTTATGCAGCATGAGAAATCTAAACTCATGAAAAATTTGCCTTTCATTTAAAATGGAAAGGCAGAATATTGGTTGTCTATTGGCTATTACAGATATACAAATGAAATGGCAATAACATAGTTAGTGAAACTGTCTTATGGATATTGCATATCATGTGCAGTATTAAACGGCTTTTCATCATATGTATATATATATATATATATATATTATATATATATATATATATATATATATATAATAAACCGGATGGTAAAGATTTCGTTTGAATGGTAAGAAAAGTTTCTAAATTCTACAGTTTTTTCTACAGTAAAATTGTTTAATGTATGCTTACATTTTTTCAGATCTTAAGTAGGTACACAAGTTAAAATAACGTTTAACTGTGGTGTTCATTATACTATATGTTATGTTTATTATCATGCATTATTTAGTGCCTGGATTGCATTCACAGAAAAAGTAACATTTTACTGCTAATTTTAAAACAGAAAAAAATGCCGAAGAAATTATAAATTTTTATTAAAATCTTGCTGATAACAAATGGAAAATAGAATTATAAAAAAAATATAATTCTTCTTTGGTTTTACCCATTTGAATCATACTCATAACCGAGAAAAAGTTCCTTGTTCCAAAAATCTTTTTACTGTATTAAAATGAATATGTCTTTAAACGAACCCCTAAATTAACATTTGTCCTCATTGTAAATATGAAATACTAAAATTTGTTCTAGGGCCATTCATTTCGTATATTCACCAAAGGTTCTGTAAGCAAGAGGAAAAATTTAGGAGCACCAAATTTGGTTGTTACCCTGTAAAAGGGAAATCACCTGTGGAATATATTATCCAATGATTTTTGACCAATATGGAAAACATAACAAACTGTCCTAAATGACCTAAAAGTCAGGGTGCTAAGATGGGTATTCTAGCTTGGGGGAATCGAGCCTGGTAGGCGCAACGAAGGCCTATATGTTCTAACTCAGTACGTGCAGTATAAATATATGGGTCTGGATGTCCTCTTACTGGGAGGACGGTGGGATGGGGGTTGCTGGGAGAGAGGTACGACATAGAAGGAAAAATGCCTTCCTTTTGAGGATGAATACAGTTGAAGAAAATTGCCAGCTTGACACTGCAAACACCTTACAGCTTTGACTTAGTTTCGTTTGGAGCGCTACAGTCTACTTTTTTGCTACATTAGAGCTAATGAGACCGAAACTTACTACTTAAAGACGATCCCGAATGGTTACGAATATCCATGCCAGCACGGGATTTGAAACTGTGGATTCCGATATCGAAGAGTAGCGCTACGGTCTACTTTTTTGCTACATTAGGGCTAATGAGACCGGAACTTACTACTTAAAGACGATCCCGAATGGTTACGAATATCCATGCCAGCACGGGATTTGAAACTGTGGATTCCGATATCGAAGATTAGCGCCTTATAATTCTACAATTGTTCGGCAAACTCATATGAGTAGGCAGTTCATCGTTATCAAATTACATATTACATATTATTACTATTCCTTTTACAATAAATATTCTCCAATAAGTTTGCTTCAATGAAAATTATTACATTTTATATATTTTTAAGTTATATGGGGGCGCAAATAAAAAATAAATAAATAGAAAAATTCTAGCATGCAAGCAGTCGACACCAAGGAAGGGCTTGATTTGCTTAAACATTTTTTGCAGATGTATTTATACACACTTTGGGGGTAATGAAAAAGAAAAGTCCTCGCATATTTACACTAATGATGCAAATGAGTTAATAGAATGCTCAATTTTGTAGTTTCACCATGGTTCGGCATTAAAAAAGAAAGGTTGTCAATTCTGGGAAAAGTCGTTATGAATACAGATGCATGTCAGCAATGACAGTCTTCCGACAGGATGTCATGCACTTGAAATTCTTTGTCAATAAGTTGCTAGGCAAATTCCGGTCAACAAAAGGGTTAGAACATTCCGACACACGGAGCATGACAAAAAGAAATAATAATAACAAAAAGAAGTAAAGACAGATGTGAATAAATAAATAAATAAATAACAAGGAAACAAAAACGGATATCGATGATTTCACGCAAGAGAGAGAGAGACAGTGTTTGAAGGGAGTGTAACCTAGAGTGACCAGACGTAGAGATCTTTGTATATGAAGGGTTATCTTCAACGCTTTCAGACACGCAATTTACAACGCATTCTGTACCTAGTAAACAGTTACAATAGCGTGTTTAAACGATGCTTGTAAATCATAACTGCATAGCAAGAATACACGGCTGCTCACTGCCTACAGTAACAAGAAAAATGTAAAGGGGAAGACTAGTTTTGGAAACTAATTAACAATTATACGTAATGCCAACGGGTATTGATAACGCTACACACACACACACATACACACACACACACACACACATATATATATATATATATATATATATATATATATATATATATATATATCAGTGGCTTGTGGTAGGTTTTCATGCAGGGTGTGCAGAGAACATGGATTTTCCAATAACTCTTTAATTATTGAGACATCTTAGTTCTCCATTCTGAAACGGGTTACTTATTATGGATATAAATTTAAAGATTACAATAAATAAAATAT
>CM063505.1:95593425-95615925 GCA_032207245.1 Pardosa pseudoannulata | reverse complement strand
TAAAATGTAGAAAATATCAATTTCCACTAAAAAAACATTTTAACACACTAACAGATTTGGACAACAGCACTGGATAGTTCTAGATGGTTTAAAATAATTTTTTTATTAATTTGTTAGAATTTAAAATATCGTTGCATTTGTTTATTATTCATAGAAAATGGCTGCTACTATATTGCGATCGAGGTATGGTATAGACCAGTGGTGGGCAAATACTTGTAAGCGCGGGCCAAATTGAAATTTTCAAAATGTCTCCAGGGCCGGCGGACTATACCGCGTACGCTGTGCACACGCGAATGTTTTGGGTGGAGTTTTTTCCCTGCCCAAGAAATTTTTGTGACAAAAACACTATAAGTATCATTTTAAAGCATTTGGACAGAGAAATTTGACAGTTAATAAAAGATAATAGTAATAATAAATTGTCTTAATTAGGTGTATATGCGAACAATTTGTGCCCAGTAAAATGTCACGTAATTTTTAAAGAAATATGATCCATTATATTAAATTAATAGTCATTAAACAAATCATTTACCGAAAGATTTTATTTTGATATTTATTTATATCTTAACGATACAAATTATTTTAGTTTTATCTCCATATTACTTTAGTAAAAATATTTTGTTGCTTATTCAAGTTTTTTGTCATATTTTCTCCCACATTTTGAAGTTCTTTTAAAGAAAGTGATGCATATTTTGGATGTTTTGATTTAAAATGCCTGTTTAAATTGTATTCCTTGAAAACAGCAATTGTTTCCTGGCAAACTAAAAAAATTGCTTTCTTATCAATGTTTGTAAAAAGGTATTTTACCGTCCATGCTTCATTGAAATTTCTGCACTCCAAATCAATTTTTCTTTTTTTAGATTGACTCATTTTACAAAGGCCTTCAAATAAATAATTTAATTATTACAATAAAATAAAACCAATGTTTTAAAATTTTACCTACAAAAAGTCCACTTTTTCAATTTATTATTATATTTGCAAAATAACAAACATTAGTCTCAAAAGAAATGACGAATATGCGACTAGTGCTAAATCAAAATAAACAGTACGCGTGCTGCGGTCTGTCGTCCCTCGAAGAATGAGATGAATGCACGTTCAATTCTATGTAGTAAACCAACCACACGATTTATGAGAGTATGTATGTTGCATACATTAAAGTAGGGATATGGTTACAGCTGTTTAAATTATAATACTCTCTATCATTTATATATTTTTCATTATTTATATGTACACTACGCATACATATACTGTTGATTTAAAAAAAATCGCATATAAGAGATTAAAAAATTGCATGATTGCAGGATTTTTCAACGGGCCGGATAAAGTAAGCAAAAGGGCAGGATCCGGCCCTCGGTCCAGCTTTTACCCACCCCTGCTATAGAAGACTTCTGTGTTATAATGACGTCAGAGAGGGGAATTCATGGTACCAAATCATGGGCCATCTAACCTGATTAAAAAAAAGTGCAATATAGGGAACATGTGACATTTTACCACAATTATTGAGATTAACTCACAGGCAATTTTCATTGAAAAATATTTCAATACAGTAACTGCATTTTAAGACTTCATAAATGAATACAAATTCATGACCTGCTCTTGAGCACTTACACAAATATCAAAACTATCATATACTATTAGAAACTGTAATGAATAAAATTTTATGATTAAGGAAAATGTAATAAAATGTAGTAAATATCAATTTTCACTGAAAAATATTTAAATGCACTAACAGCTTTGGACAATACCATTGGATAGTTCCAGATGGTTTAAAAGAATTTATTTTCATTAATTTCTTATAATTTAAAGTATTGTTGCTTTTGTTTAGTATCACAGAATATGGCTGCTACTATATTGCCATCGCGATATGCCACCGACGACTTATGTGTCATAATGACGTCACAGAGGGGAATTTATGGTACCGAATTCCAATCTCTAGCGACTTCTGACATCATGACGCGGAAGTCACCTGTGACATATCACGACTGCAATATCGTAGCACCCTATGTTTTAGAAGTAAAAAAAGTACACATCAATATCTTATTAAGTTGTTTGTATTGCAATAAAATAAACATGCAGTAATAATTTTATAAATTTAAATAGGATAAAGCTTTGATATCCTATTTTTCTGCTCTTTGATCAAGAGATGGAACTATTTTGATATACCCCCCAAATCGGATATTTGGCGACTTTTTTTCTCGCCAAGCAAAATACCTGTTTTTGGCGCCTTTTTTTCTCACCAAGATGGATTCTCGCTAAATACAAATAATGAATACATAAAAAATAAGGAATCATTAAATACCAAAAAAAAAAAGAAAATACCTAAAAAATACAATAAATACATAAAAAATACAAATAAATGACACTGAATAACATATATGCAATTTACACAAAAATTTTAACAAATACAATTGAAAATACGTGTATTTTCTTCATTTATCACTTCACAAAGAAATGGCGAATGAATGAAATGGCAGTGAAACATATATGAAATCTAAAAATTGTTGCCACAAAACTTTAAAAAAAAACTCAAAAATGGTACAAAATACAAGAAAATATTAAATTTGGCAACACCAAAAACCTAAAAGCTGAAAAAACCTAAATTGGCAACACCAAAATAAGAAACAGCAACCCTAAAAAGTCCGTAGGGAGTGCCAGATTTGGCGCGTAATTTTTTGGGGGGTATATCAAAGTTGTACCCAAAAGATTCCTTCAAGAAACAATAAGCTCAAAAGGTTAGACAGTTTTAAAGGTTAAACTGAGACATCACAGGTCAGTAATTGGTTGTAGAGCCTAAGAAGAAAAAGGAACAAGTAATATAAATTTAAATTTTGTTTATATTGAATATCAAGAATGCATTTGAAGGTTTTGTTTGCAACAATAGATATAAAATTACAACAATACATATAAAATTTAATCAGTTGTGAAACAAATTATTTCAAACAAATCGTTATTTATTGTTGTCTCGATTGTTATAAAACAAACGAGTTAAAGAGATGTTCTATTTTTTTCTCATTCTTTGATCAAACTTCAGATTTGAAGGTTGTAAAAGAGATTTTTACACACTTTCGACCATCGACACTCGCTCGGCTGAAAATTTGATCTACCGGTTTGGCGCATTGGCGTTAAAGCTGGCATCACGATCTTTTTCTCCAATTTATGTTTCTAGCCAATGCAAACAAATTGATATACCAAATGGGTGATAAGGAAACGGTCTTTTCCCACCAACTTGCGTTTCTAGCCAAGACTGATAAATTGATATACCAGAATCCGTGATTGTGGTGTTACGGGGCTATGTTCTTACTAGTTTGAAGTTGAAGATATATCACTTTTGATAAAAACTGACTTAAACAGATGTTTATAAAAATATTTACGATGATTGATTACTGATGTTTTGTCTGTATGTTATTTTTCTCGCTTTTATTAGACATTTATTGAGAATATATCCTCTATTTATAATGATTCTATGGATTCAATTGTAATAACCCTCACAACTACAATGTAATCCTTAGGCTAAGATTTAGCTATCACCTAAAGTTATACCTGCCAATAAAATAGGCGATAAATAAACGCCAATAGCAAACGGAATTTTGGGTTGCCACTATGGTAGATCAATTTGCAACAGTAGATATAAAATTACAACAATACATATAAAATTTAATCAGTTGGGAAACAAATAATTTCAAACAAATCCTTATTTATTGCTGTCTCGATTGTTATAAGACAAACGAGTTAAAGAGATGTTCTATTTCTTTCTCATTCTTTGATCAAACTTCAGATTTGAAGGTTGTAAAAGAGATTTTTACCACTTGTGACCATCGACACTCGCTCGGCTGAAAATTTGATATACCTGTTTGGCGCATTGGCGTTAAAGCTGGCATCACGATCTTTTTCGCCAATTTATGTTTCTAGCCAATGCAAACAAATTGATATACCAAATGGGTGATGAGGAAACTGTCTTTTTACTCCAACTTACGTTTCCAGCCAAGGCTCATAAGTTGATATACCATAATCCGTGAATCCGTGGTGTACTGTTACGGGTCTATGTGCTTAGAAGTTGGATGTTGGAAATATATTATTTTTGATAAAAACTAACTTAAACAGATGTTTATAAAAATTTTACGATGATAAATTACTGATGCTTTGTCGGTATGTTGTTTTTCTGGCTTTTATCAGACATTAATTGAGAATATATCCTCTATTTATAATGATTCTATGGATTCAATTGTAATAACCCTCACAACGTCAATGGAATCCTTAGGCTACCATTTAGCTATCACGTAAAGTTATACCTGCCAATAAAATAAGCGATAAATACACGGCAATAGCAAACGGAATTTTGGGGTTGCCACTATGGTAGATCAAACCCCGAATAGCGAATTTCGCAAAGGTAGAAGACTCTGTAACAGAGCTATTCTTTGCTTTTTTAAACTTTGATATACAATTAGACTAATTTCTCAATTGAGACTAATTTCTTAAAACTGATATTATTTAAAAAGATAAAAATGAAGTACGGTCAATTTAAACACCTGTAAGTAAATTTCATTCTTTGTAATTAAATTTTTTAGGTGACATTAGTTTATACGTTTAAGTTGTCGAGTTTAGACTGTCATACATACAAACTCTCTCTCTCTCTCTCTCTCTCTCTCTCTATATATATATATATATATATATATATATATATATATATATATATATATGTATATTTATATAATATTTCCGTCTCTTCTGTTTTTACTGATAGCCAAGATATGACTTAACAATGATTAACGTCTTTTTAATAATATAATTTGGTTTGGTTTGGAGCTCTATGTTTGAAGTGAGTGAAACGGAATAACTTATAATCGGGATCTTCAATCTCAAAAATTTCTTTGATTCAATCAATGTACATTGAACTACAGGGGGCATTAAAACAGCCCCACCTCTGATCGCTGATCACTTTGTCACTGATCTAGCTAGCTCTCTGTTTAAGATTTAATTGTACCCCTCGCTATTTGACATTGCTTTCCGAGTATCGCTGTTGAACTTCGGCAAATTTCGGAAGATTTTCCCCGAACCCACATCTTTGAACCAATTACATTCCGCGGGGGTCAACTATCTTTCTAAATAAATTCAACGTGATTCTAAACTAAGTTCACAGTATCGGGAGACTTTAGAGGAGTATGAAGATAAACAAATTATTGAGCATGTACCAAATAATTCTCAGCCAAAATACAAACCATTTTTTACCTGCCTCATAGGCTACTTTACAATTCTGAAAAATAAAGAAAAATTACTGGTTCCGTCATATGACGGGCTATATGCTAGTATATATATATATATATATATATATATATATATATGTATATATATATATATATATATATGTATATATATATATATATATATATATATATATATATATATATATATATATATATATATATATATATATATATATATATGAGTTCAGTAACATTCCGTCTCTTCTGTTTTTACTGATAGCCAAGATGAACGTGGAGACTTAACAAAGATTAACGTCTCTTAATATAATGTACGTAATGATAAAAATTTCGTTTTACGATTTCATAACTATCATTATTTCAAATTTTCGTCAATGGATTTCGTCACAGTTTTTCTATTCTAGATAAGCCTAAAACTAAAAAGTCATAAATACATCTAGTGAACCAAAATTCAGGAAATCTTTAAAACTGAATAATTCTACATTCAATTAATATAAAAAAATGCAGTTTGCAATAATAGAACAGAAATGAAGCCAGGTGCTTTGTAACATTAAACAAAATATGCTATATTAGTTCTATTGGAGTTCCAAAGGTGGCGTTGTAGTTGTTTGATTAATTTTATTTATAATTTTAAGAAAATACTTTTTGTATAACACAAAAACCAGTAAATTGCCCTTTAATGAGATGTATGTGGCTGCAAGTTTCTAATTATCTCATCGATGTTTGGATGTATGTTGCTAATTGCAATTCGCATATCATCTTCAGGGTTTAAACGCGAGCGGTATTTAGTTTTTATTGAAACTAGTTTGCTAAATCCAGTTTCACATAAATACGTTGATGCAAATTGTATTAACACTCTGATGGCATTCTTGCATAAAAAAAGATATTGTTTTTCCACGGATAGCCAAAATTTTTGGCAAGGCTGAGTCTTAAATTGATTTCGAAGAGTATAATCACTAATTAGATCTATCAATTGCTCTTTCTCACTAATTTGAAGAGTTGAACTGCATATGTCAAAGGAAAATGGATCACGAATCCAACCAAGATCGTTTTCAGGAAAATCCTCGAATCTTCTCGAAAAATTTTTCTTTAACTTTTCAATGTGATTGGAAATGATGTTTTTAAATGTAAATATATCTATATTATTTTCAGCAGCATGCAGAGATGATGCATTTCATAAAAATTTAGCGACCCCCCAAAAACTTCTGGCGACCCCCACAGGGGTCGCGACCCCTAGTTTGCGCACCACTGTTATAGACAATAAACTTATATTTTTCTTTATAACATGATTTTTTTGTCTATTAATATTATAAATAGTTATAAGCAGCTTTATAATCATAAGTTAAAGGTACAATACATATTGCATTTTTTACAAGGTAATGAGAAAAAATTATCGTTTCTCTAAGCGTTTATTCTGGCCCACTAATCTTGCTCGGAATAAAACCTTCACTTAATACATAATAACGTCGGATATACTTTTTACACACCAGATGTTTCAGGATCATTCGACAAGAAGTTTTCTCGAAATTCTCTAAAATGTCTGAAATAGAATGTGTTCTAAGACTTTCAGGTAGTTTGGTTAGATTTAGATTTCTATAGTGTACTGTTTTGGTACACGAGTGCTAATGGGACAAGGACTTACATTTTAAAGCTGATTCGGAACTGCAAAGAACATTCATGCAAGCAATGAGATTCGAACGCGCAAACTCCGGCAGCGTGGTGTCGTCCCTACCATTCGTCTGTCATTCGACTTATTTCCCCTTCGACTGTTCGAAAGGATTCATATTTTTCTAGACAAATGTCTCTCTGTAACACAATCCAGAGCCACGTCAATGTCTGTCAATTCAGAACTAAAAACGGAACAGTGATTTGTATCCACACATTTGAGGAATATATCTTCTTCACCAATCTAAATAAATCTCCACCTTAGGTGAATCTACCGCCGAACGATGGCCGAATAGTAGAGTTCAGCTCTTCGAAACCGGACTTCGAGGGATCGAATCCATATGCGGGGATGAATGTTCGTAACTGTTCGGAATCGGCTTTAAGCAGTAGGTCCCGATCTCATTAGACTTCGTGTGCAAAAAAGTAGAGCCCTAAACCAAACCGAACAAAACCCGGTGAATTTTCCATTCTTAATGTTGTCTATATAAGTCAGAGCAGCCTCAACAGGAGTACTGGTAATAACTTCAGGAGAAACCTGTCCAAAATATTCAAGATGTTGTGGGGACTTTGTACGGGTGGATAATTCTGTATGGATTAATACCCTAGACAACAGGTCCAGTGGAAATGTGATAGGCTGCAAAGAATGAAATTCAACAGAAGAATGTATAACGTATCTTGTTTCTCGGCATGACTAAGAGGGCTATTATTTTTCAATCTTTGGCTATTTTGCCAACCACGTACAAAGTTTGCAGTACGATGCTGATCACGGTAACTTAAGAGCCTACTGAAATATTTTGTAAGACTGGAGATACATCTTATCAGCATAAGCTGCAAATCAGCATCAATAGTAAAGGACAATATCGTTTGGGGTGCTATTACATAGATTTGAAATTAAGCGTGTCGCTCTGAGCTGCACTCTTTCTAGCTTTTTAAGATTTGTATCCCTGGCGACTTGATAAATTTCATAACCGTATTCCAGAAATAAAGAGATATGAGTTGTTCTCGAGGTCCTAGCTTCAGCGCTCCAATAACAGCCGGGGAAAAAACTTTAGTGTTTTAAGTCCTTGCTAGATTTAGTTACAAACAAATCAATGTACTCATTGCAAATAATTTCAAGATCAAGAACAAAACCCAGATATTTGGGGTTTCTCTCCTATTGTTGGAGATGCCCATGACGGAAAAGTTTTTCGTTCAATAACTATATAAGTGCTTATTAGCGATATTTTCAACCAGGATGATAATTGAAATCTAATTATTAAAATTAAAATGGCTTCTGAAAAATGAAATATGTTTCAAAAGGGTTTTTATTCTTAACTAGCCATTTCATCTAGCTTAACTAGTCTTCAATCTGAGCATTTAAGGTTTTCAATATAAAAGTTTCTGTTTATTTCAAATTTTAATTATATTTTATAATATATTACATCAGCAGTTTTAAAAATTTCAAAAAAATAAAACAACTTTATTTTTAAAATTGAATAACCCATTTTGTTTCAATTTTCTTCATAAACTCATCACTAAGTTTGGGGATTTAACTTTCTACTTGGCTAAAGGAAAAGTAACTATATTTCTTGCAAGATTATTTAATGACAGTCAAGATACATTTCAAAAAAATAAAATATTAAGGTCCGATCTACCCATCGCAATCAGAATTTTCCTATAATTGAGTAGTAAATAATCGCTTACTAACACTAATCCAATTTTGTGAGATTGTTCTAGGGTTAGATTGAGTTAAGAGCATTCATGCCCCGGCGGAATTTGAACCCACGTACTACGGTACCAAAGAGCAGCGTCTTACCATTCGGTGATTGTCCTATGCTTCAAAAATATAATGTAGAATATTTTTAATTTTTCAAACCATCATTCTTTATCATAACTATGGTATAGATTTTACTTGAAAAAAATGGCGAAATTGAAGTTAAAAGCAGACAGTTGAATTCTTCATTAATGTCCTTGCATAGCTTCCCTGATAATCGATGATTGAGAGCATTACTGTGAATTTTGTTTGAAGCAGAGATGATGTATTTGAATGACTGATGTAAATGATCGCTGAGATATTTTGCAACTATATGCTGTTTGTGAATTACTGAGTGATATATAAAAGTTTTGTCGCCAAACGTTTCCCAAGTCACCAAATTTGACGTCAAATAAAAGATAACAGGAAAAATCATGCACTGCATCATCTTATAAGATTGTCAGGAGAAAACCCGATACTTGCATGATTTTTTTGCTGAGAGTTTGATCTCTAGAAAAGGTAAAGCGGAATCTCTTGGGATATATTCATAAATGTATATTTTGTAACAACAGTAATGAATATTATGTTGAAAAACACAAAGTTTTGAAAACATTAAATCTTCTTCATCAGGGTGAGAACTTATCAGACTCTCACATGTGTGCAGGTATATATAGAAGAAACTTCATTTTAATTCAAGTCACGTCGAATTCGTTAGACAATTTGGTGAGAAAGACTGAATACAAGTGCGGAATATGATTAATAACGAGAAAAAAATGTAAATCACAAAGCGAGTTTCGCGAAAAGTTTTCGTAATGGACAAAAGTTTCTATAAAAAAATTACTTATATTAAAATAGCCTCAAATAATTGAGATTTGGCTGTTGATGTATGTCTGCTGATATATTCCATCAAAGTAATGAAACATCTTTAAAAAAGATCACTTACGGAATCAGTGGAATACCTGTGGGGATTATTCCCGCAATTACACCTCGATGCCAGGAATCGACAAATCACAAGAGAATTGACATAGACGGAGCTAGAATAAAAATGAATGACTTTTCAAATCTTTGTATTTTTAGAAATCCTCTAATAATAACTTTCACAAATGAGTGATGATAGAACTCTTTTGAAAAGTTTCGGTTAAAATACAACGGTAATCGACCTTTCATGTGTCTCCTAGGAAGGTTAAATTTCTTTTCTATTAAAAACGTACTATTATTGTTATCATTCTTTCCATATTGAAAAATAACACAGACTTGAGAATCAATTACAATAATATAATTTAGCATAATTATTATTTAATCTGTTAGATAATGTAGTCTTAAGTATCATAAGTAAATTGCGCCATTAACTTAATTGTGGAATGAAATCTCTCTTTTTAGCTTGTTATGAGAGTTATTTTGGTTCCTGTTGCTGTGTGATATTGGAAGACTATTCTGAAAGATTTGCCGGAAGATGACCTAATGGTTAAAGGGTTTGTCTTCCGTACTGGAGTTCATGAATTCGAATTCCACTCCTGCTAGGGATGTTCATAGCAGTTTTGAATCAGCTTTAAACAGTAGACCCCGGTCTCATTAACCCTCATGCAGCATAACAGTAGATTCTAGCGTCCCATCCAATTCTCCAACTCACTTGAGAGGAACAAGTGCTTATAATATGCCGTTTAACTCGATACAACTTGCCAAGCCTGAGTGGTAAAAAATGTACGTGTTAATTTATATTGTTGGTAGTTTGGTAATCCTCAAAAGTGAATTAGTATTTTTGTGTCCTCAACATAACTGGTTACGGCTAACCGTAAATTAATTACAATAGCATTTCACTTAATCTGCGATTTGCCCTGATTGACAATGGTGACATCGGGTCTCAATCTGATAACCTGATGAAGTTTTACATCATAAACCCCAGAGTCACAGCTAATTGTTGTGAATACGATACAATGATTAAAATTTAGAGTGTTAACATATTTTTGTCGGGGTATTTCATAGGAGACTTCTGTGTCATTATGACGATAGAGGGGGAAAATTTATGGTGCTAAATTCCCATCTCTGGTGACTTCTAACGTCATTTAGACAGGGAAGTCGCCTGTGACATATGTCGTCAACAATATGGTAGCAGCCTTAGTATATTTGTAACTCTATGGCTACTACCATATTACAGTAAACATATGTCACTAGTGACTTCTACGTCATAATGACGTTAAAAATCACCAGAGATTAGAATTTGGTACTATAAATTTCCCCCTCTGACATCATTATGAAGCAGAAGTCACCAGTGACATATGTCGACTGTAATATGGTAGCACCCTATGCTCTACTGTTTCACTGTTAGCTTATGTTAATTATATCTGTATAAATAAGAGTTAATTTTTATTCCATGGGATGGTGAAGTAAGAATATCAAGCCAACTGCAGATATTTAGTTATTTAGTAGTTTAGTTATTGTGCTGTTAAGTAGAAAGTTTTAGATAAGAAAATTAAGTTCTAATCTTATTCTGTGCAATGATAAGGAGATAGTCCAAGCAATTTGAAAGTCTCTGGGGATTATTCTGGACATTACGAGTCGGTTCGAAAGCTCGTTGTAACGCTACTTTGACGTCAGAATGATCGTTTGCTTTCTTAATATCCGCAAGCAGAAGTCAAAGTAACGTCACAACGAAGGTTCGAACCGAACCGCATCGTCCAGAGTAAGGGCCTGTCTCTTTCCTAGAAGAAGCCAAACATACAGATTCCTCCTTCATCTGGCTAATTGTAATTAATCATCGATTAAAGATTCAATTTTGGTGTTATCTGGATGTACCGCAGTATAAGGCGATTTCACGCAGTAGGGCAAATTCTCAAATTATGACAATTCTGTCTTTAGTTTCAAACGGAAGGGCAGTTTATTGTTTGTCTACTGGCTGTTGCAAACATGAAAATGAATGGGAAGGGAATTATAGTAGTTTGTGACATTGCGTCAAATTGCTCTATTGAATCCTCCATTGCATTCATTTTTTAAGAAAAGATCTTTGATTGCTTCTATCGAAGTTTTTCATTGGTAGCTAGCTCTGTTACAAGTATGGTAAACCAGTAAAGCTCCAAGTAGCTAACTTGATCGATTGGCCAAAGATTCAAACCTGTGACCAACCAAAACTACCTTCGGTATATGCTGAGTAAAAGAGTTTAGTTTTTGGTTTGGAAGGTCTACTGTTTTTTCTACACAACAGCTAAAACAAAATTTAGCAAAAGGGATAGATGCACAAATAATAAATAGCACATATTTGTCAGTAATTATATTCGAAACTAGAAAATAATCACAGGAATTATTCAAATAAAAAAAAGATAAAATAAATAATTTATATATTTTTGTTGTTAAGTTGAAAAACATATCAAATTTCAAGATATCTTTTCACTATGATGCCAAGATGTATATACCTATAGCATTTCATTCAAATGTGAATGCCGTGAGATTACATAAAACGTCAGCAACAGTTTATTAAAAATAACATCTACAATGAAACTGATCTAACTTTATAAAAGGTTTCAGAGCTAAATCATTACAGACACACAAAAAATGTGGTTTTGTGTTTATTTAAGTGAAAAACAAAAAGAGAGCAGTTTTCTTTCAAAGCTATCTAAAAGAAGTTTAAAATATCATTCTGATGTTTTATATTTTAATGCAATAATTTTATATATCCAATATTGTACACTTTATTACATGGTTGTTTTATTATTTTTATTTATTTTCAAAAGAGGTAATCAAGCAAACATCTATAACTTGCGTGCATTTTAATGGGAATTCAGAAACGACCGTTGATGTATAATAGAGATTCTGATATCACCCGAATTTAGACGTTAAAAAGATGCAATAAATTTTGTTTGAAATAAAAAAAATATTATGGTACCTCTTTTAGACTGTTTTCAAAGATAAAAATTTAAGTTATTCCCATAACAAATGATTATACCTCTTCCAATAAATCAATAAAGAATGTTTTTGAAATCTTTTGTCTATCGATTTCATGAAAAATAGTTGAACGTCTGTTATCTTGAACTTCTTAAACACCTGCCTTTCTAGCCGGTTATTCCGCTTAATGAAAAATCTCTCTAAGGGCCATATTCACCACGATTTTAATACTCGGATCTAACCGCGAATCAGCATTTTCGTATTCTTCAACGAGAATCCACGGCTTTCAGCTCATTTTAATCCCCTGTTTCTGATCCCTCGAATTTGGAGGATTAATTGCCTAATCCACGGATACTACATTTTACGCATGCGCTCTGCGTTGAAAACAAACATGGCGGATATATTTTCAGATTTAGAAGATCTCGAAGTTCTACAAATGTTGGAAATAACAGAAGCTACAGGAAAAGATTTGTGCATCCAGATAGAACAAATGATTTGGAATTGTTTGCGTTATCGTTTTAATAAATATACAGCTGAATCATTAATTCGAATGCTAGATGACACGATTTCAGCTCCTTCGGAAAAGAATAATGCTCTATCTTCTGCTGAAAAAGTTTTGTTAGCATCAAGGTATTTTGCTACTGGATCTTTAAATATTTTTCAGAAAAGATTCTGCCTCGGTTTCATCAAAATTCTTCCTTTTATATTCTTCCATTCTTATTTCGTGAGCAAATATCAGTAAAACTAAAGATCCTTAACTAAATTCATAATTTCCTCAAACAATATTTATGTCTGGTTGAATAAATATGTAAATCAACTTAGCATGAGAACTATCCCTGGAATTTTGTTTATTGACCAATCAAAACATCGCTTACATATTTGCAATAATTAATCTATAGATCATGGAATCCACTAATTGTGCATATGACACGAGTTTAAGTCACAGTTAACGGCGTGTGATCACTGATCTACCAATTCCCTGATCCGTTCTTTGATCCTGGATACCTCGATTTTGGTGAATATGACCCTAAAATAACCGGCAGTGGACTAAAAATTTTTTATGCATAAAAAGTCGAAAAAAACGTTACTGATTTTTGGATATATTATGATGTAAATTGAGCAATTGAAAGGAAATGTTAGTGAAATACAACTTCAATGCGGGAGATCGTTTCGCTAAGTCATAGGTGTGGTTTCCGTCTGATTGTTGATTAATTTGGAGCATTACTTGTTCTTTTTGCAATATGAAGGCTCTACATACCAGGACTTAGTGCTAAAAGCTGATTCTGGGCTGCTATGAATTCCAACAGCGGGATTCAAATCTACCGATTCCAGTACCAAACTGCAGCATCCAACTTATTCAGTACTCATCTGGTAGATTTGATCGCAAGCTACATAATTAAAATTTTCCTGGGTTTTTTTAAATGCGTAACACGAGTCTGAGCTTGTAACTCACAGACCTTTTCCCGAGAAGAAGTATATCACTAGCTCTTGTGTACCAAAATAGTAGAATAGTGCTCCAAACCAAATCAAACACGAAAAGCAACTCTTCCCCTAAACGGATGCCAATGTCAGCACATATCTTCTGTGGTACCCTTGAACAATACAGAAAGAATCTTTTTTAATTGACGGTATACTAAAAAATATCTGAAATTACTAGCAGCAAATCAAAAAAATTAATATCAAATACAAACGCAGAAAAAGTAAATTAGATACGATTTTTTTAAGAAGCCTTTTCAACTTTAAAAAATGACATCCTTATCGACTCTACCCCCAATCTGAATGGCAATAACGTTACTTCCAAAAAAGACTCTCAAAATGAAAACAAAAATGTTATTACCCCTCTTAATGAATTAGTTAAACTTGATAAAATTATAAATGAAATTAAAAACTTGGTAGGATTTTTGGACCTAACTGGTCTCACCAGTAAAATAATTATGCAGCAAATTAAAAACAAAGGCAGACTTTAATGATAGCGTTACTCTTATTTTGGACTTCTGTTTAAACTTCCCGTCACTTTAAACTCTCCTTCTATTTAGTTGTGACCTCACCACCGACAGTTTTTATTTTTTCTTGCTTATTAATATTTTCGACGTTAGAGGCTTGGCCCAGCAACGTCGTTAATCGCTTTTCTCTGTGTCTAATAATGTTTATGTTTAATGGAATTTTGTTTAGTAATCCACATTACAATGGAAAGGTGGTGTAGCAACAAGCTACTGGAAAATTATTTTCATTTGTATTTGTTTGTGTATCAAGGCTCGCTCTGACATCAGTCGAACGTGTTTTTTGTTATCTGGGGGTCCCCATGCCTCCATTCTCTCCTCCCTAACCTCTCCCCTAGAAAAGAGAGAGGGGTGTGGGGGATTTCGAGTGACGTCACGAGGGCCAAGCGTCGTTTGGTGTGGAAGAAGACGCCGAGAGTTGCTGTCCGGCCGGCGAGGATAAATGAGCCGTGCCGAGAATGTAAATGATGTAAATATTTGTATATACCAGAATAAATCCTTCTTTCTCCTCTATCTAGCTTGTGTTCGATGTGTCATCCTCATGAGGCCTTTGAAGAACCCTGCTCGACCATAACGCTACCAAATTACGCATTTTAGATCTGTGACGTTACAGTGGGTAGGCATCGTTCATTCAGAGGTGTATTTTGTTCTGTTTTTACTTAAAATTATGTCACTTCCATTGAGGAGGATTATCTATTTTCTTCTTCTGCTGTTTACTAATTTTTTTTTCCAGTTTAAGAAAGTAAAATATCAGGAGTTCTACTTCGACACCTTTTTATGATAGCAGCATGTGACATGGAAAAAAAAATAAAGGACGGTGGACTAAAAAAGAAAAAAATTCTCAATCAATGATTATGAAGGCGAATGCCTTTTCATTGAGTTGAAAGAATATCTGTAAAAAGAAAGAATGACTCTTATCGGGGGAAGGGGGGGGAGAGGAACAACACGACATAAAGAAAAGAGTGAACAAAACAACAAAAAAAAAAGAAAAAAAAAAGGCACATGGCAAATAGAAATTTTATACTAACAATTCTGCACCAATTGAGTATAATTATCTAACAAAAATTTTTTTCAATGGCTCGTACTATACAAGTTGATAATCAATGAATTAATGCTTTTCCTTCACCAATTCAAAAGGGAATCTGTCAACTCCTGCTGTTGGAAAAAAAATTACTTACTTATATACAAAACTACAATTTAATCAACCTAAATTCTAAATTTCTAATAATTTTCTACAAGGAAAAAATTCACGTCAAAATTCTGCTTTGTCTTTTAGATTAAATCCGCAAAAAACACTTTATGTTCACATACATAATGTGTTAAAGTATTCAGCAATTTGCATCCCCCCATCGTTAAAACATTACTGTACATTGATTACATGCATGGAATTCGTAACAATTTGTTTTATATTTTCATCATATGATTATAAACTTTTGACCTACATAAAAAAGTCTCATTTCATTTTCTCAAAAGTTACGAAAAACAGAAAGTTGCAGATAAAAGTGCTGAATATTCGTAAAGGCTTTAAGCGTTGCACTGTCTGATTTCTAATAATACTTGTTAGCTTATTGGCAAATTACTCTTATCATTATTTCATTCTTCCTACTGTCAGCACCCTTTATACTTTCTTTTATTTTCCAAGTCACGTGGTCCTAAACGTCACATCGTTCCCTAGCAACTGATTTTCAGTGCAAAGCGTGCGCTAATGGCCCTAGTGGTACAGTCAATATCCCCCTTGTCTGTCACAGGTACAAACTAAAGATCTGATTCGCTCGGATCTTCAGAAATTCACGAGGTAAGTGGACATTCCTTATGTTTTTTTCCTTAAAGTTATTCATCAAATACATATTTTTCAGCTGTGAGTAACCCCAGATAAAAGAATTATCATCATTGTAATCAAAATATTATTTTAATTTAATCAATTACCACATGGCAACATGCAGAGATTTTAATGTGATGGAAAGCACTTTGTCTAACCTGTTGATGGTTTAAAATATTGTCTGCTCTAAAATCAATACAAGCAAGTTATTATAAGTCTATTATGTTTAAGCTTTAACTGAATACTTTGTTGAAAATTACTTGTCAAGACTCCTTAACTTTTGAAATCCAGACGAAGATGTCGGTCAAGGTAAAAACCTAGCAACTTACGATTTTAAAACTGTTACTACTGTCTATGTCACTTCTGTCTTCAAATTTGTCAAATGGTTTTGGCAGTTTATTCAACAGAGTTAAAATATAAATAACTTTAAAATGAATTATTTGTGAATTAATCTTAGAACTGCTAATTTTGTTAATCAAAATAGTGTGACATTTATAATGTATGAAATTAAGCATAAAGCACGTATATCTAATATTAATATTACTGTAATTTCCTCTTTATTAGTACAATAAAGCTTTAGTTTGGATGTTGTTACTTAAAAAATGTTCCGAAAAGTTTAGCTTTATATATATTTTTGTATCGTTTATAGTTGCATAATTGCATGTATATGTCCTTAAGTTTGATACATTTGCATAAATCGAAGTAGAAAACATGGGTTTATATTGTTTAAACTTTCAACCCCTTAAATTATTTTAGAAATTTAGGGACTATATGTAAACAAAGTTTTATTATCGCATGTGAAAATCGAAAATTTGCCAATGGCCCAAGATCACAAGTGTCCCATATCATTTCACTTTTCCCTCGTAATATCTTAGAAAAATTTTTAAGCAGCAAACTGCATTCTAAATCACATTTTATCACATTAATATTTGGATTCTGTACAAAACTGTTGCCATGCAACTTAATAAACATTTATTTTTAAAAAATCATATTTCCATTTTCATGAATGAAAAGATCAAATTATCTTCAAAACAACCTGCAATTGATAAAAATTCAAAATAATCGATAATAGTATAAAATTCATTTAGTTGTTCATTGCGGTAGAACTTTATAAACAGAAAAGTAGGAATTAAAATATTTTTATAAAAACCCGAAAATGTAAATAAAATCAAAATTTTTATGCATGATATGTGAATGATAACATTTTGTAATTAAGGGTCAAATTATTGTTCCTCCTCAACCCCTTCCTTCCTCTATGCATTCCATTAATAGGTAAGGGGGCATCCCCAAGTGGAACTTTGCCCATGAACCCAGACTGTCATTGTTGGGAGCCAGTAAATATAAAAACTAAATATTAAAATATTAATTCTTCTGAATGAGGGCCAGACAGATCTGCACCAAAATAACAAAAAACTAATTTGTAATTTGTAATTTTTTAAATTTTTATTTTTTATTTATTTATTTTTTTAGAGAATTGATATACTAGGCAGATTATGAGTTCCGAATGTAATACTGGTATATAATAACCCTTTCAGAATTATTTATCATGATGAAATTCTATATTACAAACAATAGGAAATTAACTTTCAAAAACTGAAAGGGATTTTTGAAAATCGTATGATATGTTAACCATTTAACCAATTTATGTTTAGTAATATGACCAGATTGCAGAGAAAATATTTAATTGGTCAAATTGCAACCGAAATATATCCCTTCTTTAAAACAGATTTATGGAATGTTCACATTTGTCTAATATAACTCCTATTCATTTTTAATATCTTTATTTTTATATGGCATAAAAGGTCTTTGATTTCACTTTACATATTGCTTATATTTCCCTTTTTCTGTATGTGCTATAATCGACATAAAAAACTTTATTTTTCTTTTCTTAAAGTTTTTTAACTGCTATAACTCATTAGCTAAATAACTCGATTTTAAATGAAAATTTAAAATCAAACACTATTACTTATAGAAAAATTTTCCTACGAAAATTGAAAATTCAGATAAAATATTTATATTTTATCATCTGAACTTTTTGGAGAATAATTTTACAGTTTTGTTAGTTTTTATTATATATATAAATCATAGTTTCGTTCCAACCAACTTTGATATTATTTAAAGACTAATCTTACAACAAAAAGTTTAACATTTCTTGTGTATCACAATTTTCTGATAATTTCCCTAAGAAAGAAAACAATCATTTTTGTCATTTCGTTACAATGTATAAAGTAAGGTTTTGTTGCAGACTTCTTTGTGGTACTAGTACAGAGAATATTTTAATTTTGTGTCAAATGCAAAGTTAATGTAAATAAAACAAGTAGAAAACGAATGAATGGCTTTTCTGAAGCTGACTGTGAAGTGAAACTGAACTGAAACTGAAGTGAACTCAATGACTGTAAAAGCAGATTGAGCTAAGCTAAGCTCATTCTGGCTCACTCTACTTTTTCAACTGATAATGCTGTTCTTTGGTGTGTACGAAACATATGTCTGAGTCCAATCGTTTTCTATTTATACGTTACTTAAGTTGGCTTTGCATTTATTACTATACTATGGTACAAAGGCTTTCTCCACACAAAAAATAATGACTACACAACACAAGCGATTCTATTGTAATGATAACAGTAGAGTAGGGAAAGTACTCAACGAATTCTTAATCGTGTACACATGTACTTATTCGTCTAACACCTCTACTTCCCTCTAAAAAAATCTTAAAAACGTTTACAAACAATTCAGAAAACAGTACAACTTTGTCACTCTATAATCAAACATGCATCTTTTATTAAAAAAAGTAATTAAAGTGTTTGTCACTCTGATTAAAAACAACCTGTTTTTCTAATTTAGTAGTTACAACCCCACAGGTTTGTGTTAAAATCCCATTTACGCTGTCTCTTTAAAGTGAGTATTGTTGGTTGCCTATATTATTGACTATTAACTTGCCATATCTCTGGTCCGATAAGCTCCTTGTCAAGTCTAATATATATTTTTAAAAACAAACAAACAAAATGTATTAAGATAGAATTTAGAATTAAAATTTTTTTTCAAGTCAGTGCAGCTGTTGCATCACAGTAAATTTTTTGAAAATATTCAGGGCCGTTACTAATGATGCACCGCAGGGTTCCTACCCTCCATAGATCTTCCACAGAGAGCTCATAATTGTGTCTCAAATGCGAATACCCCAACTTGCTCAACCGATTTTGCTGAGAAACAAACCAATGACCAAACGAAGCGATCTTCGTATTGAAAAGCAGCACCTCAACCTGCTGGGTTTTCTAGGTTCAATTTATTATCAAAATATAGTTGAGAGATCCTTTGAGGACATAAATAAAAGACATCCTTTGAGAAAAGAACCTCTGCAGCACCAGAGTTCATGGTTTCGGATCCCACCACTGTCAGGGATGTTTATAGCTTTAAGCTGCAGGTTCCGTTCTAATTAACCTTCATGTAGCGAATAGATACATAAACCGTAGTGTTCCAAACCAAACCAAATCAGTCTTTGAGAAGGATGCTTCTCTATTTACGTTCTTGGATTACGGTAAAAATTGTTTGGAGGCATGGAAACAGACATTCTAAATTTATATTTTATTGTAAAATATTTTCCGTTTATTTTATATTGCACTAAAAATTATGAAGTTGTTTTTTCGTGATTGCATAAAATACAAGATAAAGTAGAATCCATGAAACGTTCCTTTCAGAAAAGGGAATACTGTGATTCGGTTTTTTTCCCCGAACAGATCAAGAGGAAGACTAAATATTCCTTGACCATTCTTCAGACATAACAAGATTCCAATGGCATTTTATCAATTTATCATCTGAAACTTACTAATTTGTCTAACTTTATTATGCTCTAAAGTTAGGTGGTTAGTTTATCCTCAGTAAAGAAAATACGAAAGTCCAAAGATGATAGCTTGCCACATTAAAAATATAAATAAATAAGCAAATGCGTCATTTCAAAGTGACATAAGCGCAGTAGCATACTTCCTTCTCATGATAAAAACTCCCAGTCGTTTTCTTTCCTCCAAAGTTATTAGTGTTACATCTGTTTTAAATAATTCTAAATAAAAAAAAGTCTGAGGAAGTAAAGTCTACCGATCTTAAAGATGAAACTCTGACAGAAACTGCGTGGACTGAAAAGTAATTTTTTTTCATTCTTTGCGCCTACAACATATGAACTAAGGATATGGTTTAAGTCAACAGTGCACTTTAAAAGTTTTTTATTTGTTTTTAATCAATCTGCTTAAAATTTATTAAAAATATTACTCTATTCGCGAATTATAAAAATAAATAAGTTTTTTATTTTAAAAATCCCGTCTCCTGTTGAAACTTTACATGACTCAAATATGAAGAATTAAAGTATAATTTTCCCCCTTTTCTCAAATACGTACCTCGGGACTACATATATTTAATCCTACAATGTTATCTGTTGATTTCTTTTAAGAGGTTTTTTTTTAAATTTTAAATTTTTTTATTTATTTTTTTAATAGACTTACTTGTACAGTGTGTGATTGCATAAGATATAAGGGAGGTTTTCATATGAGTATCATTTATAATGAATCCAAAAAAACTGCATCGCATAAAGTATTTTTTTTCAGGTGACTTCAATGATGTTCTAATCCCCAATGATTTTTATCAGTAAATAAATTTACAAAAGTTTTAATCCTAGATCCCTGACATTAACTAATGTTCGGACAGTCTCCCCAATCCAATAGTAGTAGACAGTCCAATAGTAGTTTTATTTCGGACCATCTGCTTTGTTTTACTACAGCCTAAGTTGAAAATACATGTGCTTCCATGTTTGTTTTGAGATACATCAATTATACTTGCTAGCATTTGAATCTTTATCATTAATATTTGTTTTATAATTTTTTAATTTGATAAATATCATCATGCATCGGAGTAGTACATCGGGTATTATCGCATATATCATAATTTTTGTTTTCACTGCAATAAAAATTATTTCTTTTAGATTTCATCTTTTATGTATTCTAATTCTCTTTTTGATTAATAATGCGTACCAATGCATTTACAGATTAAAACTTGGAAAACTAAATAAGTAAATAAAATACAATAAGTCCAAAGTACATGACAGTGTTGTACTTTGGTACTAATTGAATTTTACTTGTTAAAGGACCAGAATTATAAAGACAGTAATTCTAAAAATTATGACAAAATTACATGAACTTACGAACAATCTATAGTATAAAAAAGGCATCAAATAATTTTATCTTTACGAATAAAAATAAAAATGTTATAAAATGTTAAAAAAAATTTGTAAGGCTTCTTTTGTATATGAAATAATTACAAAGGTGGATTGAAACTTGTTGAGATTCCAAACGCAGAAAAAATAATGGGTTTTTTTTTAAAAAGCGAGATATAATCAAGGGAATAAAAATACATATTGTTCTAACCTTTAAATAAATAAAGCATATTATGTACTATTAATATTTTATTCTTAGAAAACTTTAATATAAATTAACAAAATTGTGCTTGAAATTAAAATATGAAAATATATAAAGATTTTTTTCTCTAGATTTCAGTATTTCAAACTCATCTATTGCCTCTTCGCAACTATTACTTTTAAGTAAATCGCTCTCTTCGTATAGATAAGCCATGTTATTTGAACATTTCTCTAACATTGAAATTTTAAGATAATTTTTAAATTTTTTGATACAAGAAAATGAAAGTTTTTCCAAGACATTTCAGATTGTTACGGATTTTCATTTGTAATAATTTTTAATTTTTTCTTTACAATATGTACTACATTGTTGTGTTGTTAACAGATTGTAATAACTTACTTGTTGCATTGATTCTTTGCAAAATTGTACTTCATGATACATTTCATAGTACTTCATAGCAATTATATCAGTCTCCCAAACATTCATTTTTTAAATAATGATTTTACTTCAAAAACACCCATTTTGTTTTTTATTGAGGATTTGCATATTTCAATTATTTCCGTAGCGAAATTTTAAGACTAAAACTGCATCGGCTCTGGCAGACCACCTCGTATCTTACAATTTCTATATTGTATCAGAATAATTAGCTAATTATTAATTTTGGTCTTTTGTTGTTAATAAAAATAAGCAAACATAAATATGCTTTTAATGCTGAAGACTTGTAATTATAATTGCATTATAAAAAAAATTAATTTAGAATAGTAATTTTTCAACCGACTTATTTTGGTTCAACATGGCA
>CM063505.1:95538425-95588425 GCA_032207245.1 Pardosa pseudoannulata | reverse complement strand
CAGCATGATAGTGGTCAAAACATCGAGAGCTATTGCATTGCCGTTAGGAACCGTAGAGAATTCGAATTCTATTGTTAGTAAGGTAGTTTACAGTAGCTAGGAATCTGTTATAAATTATAAATTTAATCCTCATTTTCTTTTAAATCGTAAAACGATGATATCAGTGTTTCTAACCAATCAATCTTATTCCAAAGAAAACAAGTATGAAAGCTAAATACAGGTTTTTATTATTTGATATCGTGTCAAAAAATTGTATCTATGAATGACTTGATGCGTAATAGTGGAGTTATTTATTTATCTATTTATTTAAAAAATAAAAACTAAAAAAGAACCAGTGTGAGACAGTGGTCAAACAACGAGAGCTATTGCATTGCCGTTAGGAATTGTAGAGTCAGGATTCGAATTCTGTTGTTAGCAAGGTAGTTTACAGTAGCTAGGAATCTGTTATAAATTATAAATTTAATCCTCATTTTCTTTTAAATCGTAAAACGATGATATCAGTGTTTCTAACCTAACAATCTTATTCCAAAGAAAGATATTAGAGTAGCGGAGCTAAATACAGGTTTTTATTATTTGATATCGTGTCAAAAAATTGTATGTATGAATGACTTTACGTAATAGTTTCGTTATTTATTTACTTAAAAACAAAAACGAAAAAAGAACCAGCATGATACAGTGGTCAAACAACGAGAGCTAGTGCATTGTCGTTAGGAATTGTAGAGTCAGGATTCGAATTCTGTTGTTAGCAAGGTAGTTTACAGTAGCTAGGAATCGGTTATAAATTATAAATTTAATCCTCATTTTCTTTTAAATCGTAAAACGATGATATCAGTGTTTCTAACCAATCAATTTTATTCCAAAGAAAGACAAGTAGGAAAGCTAAATACAGGTTTTTATTATTTGATATCGTGTCAAAAAATTGTATGTATGAATGACTTTACGTAATAGTTTCGTTATTTATTTATTTATTTACTTAAAAACAAAAACGAAAAAAGAACCAGCATGATACAGTGGTCAAACAACGAGAGCTATTGCATTGCCGTTAGGAACTGTAGAGTCAAAATTCGAATTCTATTGTTAGTAAGGTAGTTTACAGTAGCTAGGAATCTGTTATAAATTATAAATTTAATCCTCATTTTCTTTTAAATCGTAAAACGATGATATCAGTGTTTCTAACCAATCAATCTTATTCCAAAGAAAGACAACTAGGAAAGCTAAATACAGGTTTTTATTATTTGATATCGTGTCAAAAAATTGTATCTATGAATGACTTGATGCGTAATAGTGGAGTTATTTATTTATCTATTTATTTAAAAAATAAAAACTAAAAAAGAACCAGTGTGAGACAGTGGTCAAACAACGAGAGCTAGTGCATTGCCGTTAGGAACCGTAGAGTCAGGATTCGCATCCCGTTGTTAGCAAAGTAGTTTACAGTAGCTAGGAATCGGTTATAGATTATAAATTTAATCCTCATTTTCTTTTAAATCGTAAAACGATGATATCAGTGTTTCTAACCAATCAATCTTATTCCAAAGAAAGACAACTAGGAAAGCTAAATACAGGTTTTTATTATTTAATATCGTGTCAAAAAATTGTATGTATGAATGACTTTACGTAATAGTTTCGTTATTTATTTACTTAAAAACAAAAACGAAAAAAGAACCAGCATGATACAGTGGTCAAACAACGAGAGCTATTGCATTGCCGTTAGGAACCGTAGAGTCAAGATTCGAATTCTGTTGTTAGTAAGGTAGTTTACAGTAGCTAGGAATCTGTTATAAATTATAAATTTAATCCTCATTTTCTTTTAAATCGTAAAACGATGATATCAGTGTTTCTAACCAATCAATTTTATTCCAAAGAAAGGCAAGTAGGAAAGCTAAATACAGGTTTTTATTATTTGATATCGTGTCCAAAAATTGTTTGTATGAATGACTTTACGTAATAGTTTCGTTATTTATTTACTTAAAAACAAAAACGAAAAAAGAACCAGCATGATACAGTGGTCAAACAACGAGAGCTATTGCATTGCCGTTAGGAACCGTAGAGTCAAGATTCGAATTCTGTTGTTAGTAAGGTAGTTTACAGTAGCTAGGAATCTGTTATAAATTATAAATTTAATCCTCATTTTCTTTTAAATCGTAAAACGATGATATCAGTGTTTCTAACCAATCAATTTTATTCCAAAGAAAGACAAGTAGGAAAGCTAAATACAGGTTTTTATTATTTGATATCGTGTCAAAAAATTGTATGTATGAATGACTTTACGTAATAGTTTCGTTATTTATTTATTTATTTACTTAAAAACAAAAACGAAAAAAGAACCAGCATGATACAGTGGTCAAACATCGAGAGCTATTGCATTGCCGTTAGGAACCGTAGAGTCAGGATTCGCATCCCGTTGTTAGCAAAGTAGTTTACAGTAGCTAGGAATCGGTTATAGATTATAAATTTAATCCTCATTTTCTTTTAAATCGTAAAAGGATGATTCAGTGTTTCTAACCAATCAATCTTATTCCAAAGAAAACAAGTATGAAAGCTAAATACAGGTTTTTATTATTTGATATCGTGTCAAAAAATTGTATCTATGAATGACTTGATGCGTAATAGTGGAGTTATTTATTTATTTATTTATTTAAAAACAAAAACGAAAAAAGAACCAGTGTGAGACAGTGGTCAAACAACGAGAGCTATTGCATTGCCGTTAGGAACCGTAGAGTCAGGATTCGCATCCCGTTGTTAGCAAAGTAGTTTACAGTAGCTAGGAATCGGTTATAGATTATAAATTTAATCCTCATTTTCTTTTAAATCGTAAAAGGATGATATCAGTGTTTCTAACCAATCAATCTTATTCCAAAGAAAGACAACTAGGAAAGCTAAATACAGGTTTTTATTATTTAATATCGTGTCAAAAAATTGTATGTATGAATGACTTTACGTAATAGTTTCGTTATTTATTTACTTAAAAACAAAAACGAAAAAAGAACCAGCATGATACAGTGGTCAAACAACGAGAGCTATTGCATTGCCGTTAGGAACCGTAGAGTCAAGATTCGAATTCTGTTGTTAGTAAGGTAGTTTACAGTAGCTAGGAATCTGTTATAAATTATAAATTTAATCCTCATTTTCTTTTAAATCGTAAAACGATGATATCAGTGTTTCTAACCAATCAATTTTATTCCAAAGAAAGGCAAGTAGGAAAGCTAAATACAGGTTTTTATTATTTGATATCGTGTCAACAAATTGTGTCAATAAATGAATTATTTCGTAATAGTGACGTGAAAAAAAACAAACAAAAAAGAAGCTATATGGGATAGTGGCCAAACAACAAGAACTAATACATTGCCATTAGAAACCATAGAGCGAGTATTCTAATTCTGTAGTTAGGTAGTTTGCAGTATCTTCGAATCGGTTATAAACTGTGAGTGTAGATCTTATTTACCCCCAAATCGTAAAACAATGGTAACAGTGTTTCTAACCAGTCAATCTTATTTTAAGGAAAGACATTAGTGTAGGGGAGCTAAGTTTTTATTATATGGTATCGTGTCAACAAATTATATAAATAAAGGACTTCTACGTAATAGTGACGTAACAAAAAAAGGCAAGCAGATTCTTTGTGAAGTATTCTTCTTGAGTACAAATCTGATATCAACACACGACTTCCTTGTTCGACTACCATGTATATTTGTTATTTTGATTGCTGGATGTATCATTAGAATTATCCTGCATATGTACTTTCCCTAAAAATTTGAATTTACTTCCGTTCCTCGAGGTAATGGTGGTGCCTGAGTTGAGCTCAAGTACTATCAGTAGCTGCGATCGGCAGCGTTAATATCTGCTATAATGAGAATTTTTTCCTTATATGGTTATTTCGATATAAACCAAAATTTTTCGTGATTAAAATACTTTATTTACTTCTTACGAGTGAGTAATACAGTAAATAAAATTAAACTTATTCTCTACAAATAATAGATTTTTATTTATTTATTTATATTTTTTGTAATCAATTTAGAAAGCATTCTCCTAACTGCTTTGTAGGCCTTGTTTCAACAGCTTGTGAATACGTTAATATCTTTTGTACTGTTGTAGACTGGCAACGTTAATGACCGTTATATAGAGTGTGTATTGTAATCAAAAATGGAGGTGAACAATTAGATGTTAAAAAAAATTCTAAATACAAAATTTCAACATTTCACGTTTATCGGTACTGAGCTATGAGAGATACATATACTGCCGTCACGTAGAAACTAGTCAAAATGCAATTGAAAATGATGGTCAAAATGAATTTCGATTTTCACGGTTAAAATTTCCTGGTGCGTGCGTCAAATGCAACACCTCGAACGGTGGTCGAAGATCGAATGAGTCGGGCGCTGCTCTTTGGTACCAGAGTTTATGGTTTCAAATCTCACTGCTGGCATGTATGTTTATAGACGTTACTAATTAGCTTTCATCAGCAAGTTCTGGTCTCATTAGCACTTGTGTATCAAAAATTAATAAATAAAATAAAATAAGATAGATAAATAAAATTAAATTTAAAAAAAAAAGACTTGAGCGCTCTAAACCAAACTAAAATAAACAAGTACTTACCAAAGAATTTGTAACTAGAAGAATGTCAGGAATTCAAATTGAAATGAAGGCTGTTTTCAACAAGTGAAGAACATACCTGTTCGCCGGTATCAGAATTTGTTAATTCGAATTTCGCTGCTGCCTTGAATGTTAGTACCCGTTAATAATCGGTTTTAAGCAATAAGTCCTGGTACCATTAGTAATCTTTTACAAAAAGCCAGACTAGAAAGTCAAGTCAAGCCAAACTAGATATGGTTTTGTCGCACTTGCAACTCTTCTGTAACTTAGAATCTTACTGCCGAATTGTAGACGAATGGGTAAGACGTTGCTCTTCGATACCGGAGTTTGTGAGTTTGATATCCACTGAGGGTATAGATACTCGTGGCTTTTTGGAATCAGCTTTAAGCAGTAGATCCAGGTCTCTTTACCCTTCGTGTGTAAAAAGTACATAGTGCCGCTCGAAACCAAGCCAAACTAGATTTGGTTCTCTCGCTTTTGCATATCTTCTCAAATTCAGAATCTAAATGCCAATTGGTATTGTTTGGTTTGGAGATCTACGGTCTACTATTTTGGTAAAAGAAGGCTAATGAGACCGGGACCTATTATTTAAAGCTGATTACGAACGGCTATAAACATCCATGCCAGTATCGTGATTCGAACACACGAATTCCAGTGCCGAAGAGCAGCACCCTGCTATTCGGTCACCATTCGGTAATCTTACTGCCGATTTGGCTTCCTCGTACTTGTATCTTATCTCAAACTCAGAATCTTACTTCCGAACGATAACCGAATGTGTAAGATGTTGGTGTTCGATACCAGAGTTCGTGGGTTTGAAACCCACTGATGGCATGGATGTCCGTAGCTGTTCGGAATCAACTTTAAGCAGCAGGTTCCGATCTCATTTGCCCTAGTGTAGCGAAGCAGTATACCGTAGAGTTTCAAACAAAACGTAACACTGAAAACTGTCAAAATTGATTCATTTATTGTCAAAATAGATAGTTCGGTTAAAAATCTGATCTCTGAAATTTTCCGCGGTTACAATGTTTTCTTCACATTGTACATAAGAGTTAGGGTGTTACTATTTTGTGGTCGAGTATGTTGTAACGGTATATTTAATTAAAATGTAATATAAGTTATTAATTTAAATCATAATTTAAACACAATTTAAATGTAAATAATTAATTTTAAAATGATCCAGTAATTGTAAATGTTATTTTGTAAATGCTTGTAAAGCTTTACTTTTTGTATTTGGCAACACTTATCATTATTCTTAGATTTTGAAAAGAAAAATAGAATAGGGTTACGAGAGAGTAGAAAATAAATGTGGTGAAAGATTTTATGGTCGTATTCTTTTTTTTAACTCAGGTTGAACCATATCCACTTCCAAAATTTATCATATATAGTTCACAATAGTGTGTCTTGAAAATTACATGCGCAATTTATAAATATTGTGAAACTCCTGAAAAAGATCTGCATACCACCAATGTCACAGGCGACTTCCGCGTTATAAGGCAATTTGTCGCAAAGTCACGAACTACTATAATGCCCTTCCCATTCATTTTCACATGTACAACAGCCAATAGACAAACAATAAACTGCCCTTCCGTATGAAATTAAAGCCAGAATTATCATAATTTGAGAATCTGCCCTACTGCGTGAAATCGCCTTATTATAACGTCAGCAGTCGACAGATAGGGGAATTTATGGTACCAAATTCACCATCTCTGGCGACATCTAACGTCATTGTGGCGCAAAAACACACCTGTGACATATCCGCAATAGGGTAATACCCTAAATATAAGAAGAGAATACGGAAAATTTAGTAAATATTAATAGAAGTAAATTTTTCACACTCAACCTGTTCATGCGAGGAGTTTCAGAAACCTAAATCTGTTGATAAAACAAAAAACCGCTTTGAAATTAAAAAAATCTTTACTAAATATTCACTTGCTGATTTTCGGGAAAGAAGGAACGAAACGGAAAAAAATTATTAGTTTTTGCATAGGCGTTTATTCTACGCATGCAATGCAAAAATGTTAATCTGGATGAGTCTGACTACTGCGCAATTATCTACCGTTGGTTCTGGTAGAATGTGTTAGTAAAAGCTAGCACGAGAAGTTGTATGACGATTAACCTTATTTCAACACGCACTAGTAAACCTCAATGGATTTTTATATATATTTGTACATTTTCTGGACTTTATGAGAAGGCAGAAGCATTCTTCTATATTGTGAAGGCAATCACAATATAGTAGAAGTAGAAAGTATAGACGTTTTTACTATATTGTGATTTTTGAAAACGAAATAAATTTCCAAATATTATTATTATATTATTTCATCATAGTATAGTTATACATTCCAAATTTTATTATTATTACTTTTTTTGTACTTTAAAAAAGGTTTTTGTTTTGAAATTTTATCGGTAAAAATAATTAGAAATGAAATAAGTTTGACAAATAGAAAATTTGCTTCGATGTTTATTTAATATCAGTATCTAAATCATTGAACAATATTATTGTTTGTTTGAACAGATTGTGCATATGGCATATGATTTTTATATATTTCTCCGAAATGCATTTTCTTCCTCTTTATAAATACCAGTTGATCGTAATTGAACTTAACCTATTCAGAACCCTCTGTTGCTGTTTCCTATACTTGTTTCTTACTTGACTTTTCAAGCATTTTGTCTTTAACGCGTCTCCTAGCGGAAATATTGTGTACTATTTTTTGCAGAATATTTCAGCGTATTCCCTAAATTATCTATCTACAAACTTTTAATTAAATTCTTATTGTAGTTACAGCTAAACTCTGCTCTGATTATTCCAAGTTTAATTGCAATCCCATGGTATATATAGAAAGAGTGCAACCTAGACTTGACGTTCCCGTTTCATTAGTTTTTCCTCATTGACCGTTTGAATAATTTGGTTTGAAAATTATCGCCCTAGAACTAATGTAATATTTTCTACATTCTTCGTTCTCAATTCTTCGTTCTCCCGTATCTATCGCTGAAGGTTTTCAATACTGTCCCTTCGTCTTTCCGGAAGTATTGTTTCTTTATAAGGTAGATAAATTTTTAAAAAATGAAATTTGTGTGTGTGTGTGTGTGTGTTGATAAGAATGTTTGAACTATTAAACAAGTAAAGAAAATCAAATTGTATCTGATGAGCATGACGATTAAACAGGATAAGTCTGTTGACATAAACTATGAAGATTATGTTGCAACTGATAGTTAACGTAACAACTAGCTAGATCAAACAGCAGAGGAACTTTGCACTCCAGAAGTAAGATTATGAGGAAGATGAGGAGAAAATCCAGGGCAATAAGGAAGCATGACTGTACGCCCCTGGTAGGCGCATAAAAGCAAGCTTGAGTTTCCTCACGCCACACTCTGAGCATATCAGCTTGTATATACCATATCTTTTGTTAATACATACACCAACATTTATTTTATACCGCTGAAATTATTATTGCAATGAAAATTTTCTCAATCATAAGATAAATCTTATTATATATTGAACAACCAACGTATATATATGCATTCTCATAAATGCTTTTATATAAGGGTATTAACAAATAAGTATGAATGTGAATGTACTATAATTATTATCTTTATGGTTTATGTCACATACTGATAAAATAGATTTGTAATATTGATATGAATGAGACGATAAGTAAATATACTCAATCAACCAAAAATCATATGGCTTCTCAAGGGTTCAAAATTAGAAGTATCTATTTCTTGAATCTTGCTTGATTTTCCAAGTTTGCATCTGCTGTGGAATATAGATGAGCCGGCTACCCACATTTCAAGTGTGGAAACTCTTTCAATTAAAACAATTACGTTAATAGATTCACCCCATCTCATTTTTGCATATGTCCAGTGGCGTACCAATAATTTTTGCCTTCCGGGGCGGTTTTTCATTTGCCTCGCTTTTCAAATCAATTAATAGAAGTTTTTTAAAATAAACTGATATAAATAATTTTTATGAGCTAAATCATATATCTCTACTTTATTTACAGAAAAAAACGAGCAAATATTTATTTTATATTTATAAATAAATATGATTATATCTTTTTAATAAATTAACGTATAGTACAATGTGAAGGGGGAAAGAGAGCTTACATACTTATTTTTCTTTGTTTGTTGCTTATTTAGTTGAAAATCCATGTATAATGTCCTCAAAATTTATTTTATTTTGAAATTTCTTATACTATGGATAATATTACAAGATTTTGCAGTCTTAAATCACTCATTTAGAATGAAGATAATTCTTTATCAACCTCAATTTAGAGAAGATCTGTAAAGGGCTAACTAGGTCCTTTAGCGGCAGTGGCAAAAAAACTGGTCTACGCCCCTACCACCATAAATAGGGAAAGAATATGTAAACATGATTGTTTTCTATCATATATTCAGAATAAACTCGCAAAATATTTTGTTAATTCTTAAAATGTTCCTAGTACATTAATTTTAAATTTTTCTTCTATTTTTACCTTATTAATACTTAAAAATATTTTTAAACTCTTAGTAGGTATTATTTTACTAATAAACTGAATAGTTTTTTTTTTGAGGGGGGGAATATTGCTTATTTAAACGTTGAATTTTTATAAAAAATTGATGAATTTCTAAATTTAAATTTAGTTTTAATAACTTTAAAATTTAAAACGAATAACCGGATTTGTATAAAGGCATATTAGGAATGTTTGGTAAACATTTTGTAAGAATATATAACAAGTTTAATCTCTAGAAGCATTTTAAAAAATAAAAAATTCCTTAAAAAATCATTGGATTGTATAATAAAAAACTGTTTTTCAACTTTTCCTTATTTCTACTTGGAGCGAATCGTTCTCTTTCGGACCCCATTTTCTTCATCGCTCGGCGAATCTAAGACTGATGCGCCAGTGGCAGATGCCAACTTTGCCACGCCTTAGTTACGGTCCTGGCTCCGTTCGCAATTACGACACTGGTGGAAATTGTTAAAATAATCTTACCAAAATTACTATGGTATGGACTTTTCCAACCTATACTTTTGAAAAAAAAAATTTAGTAAATCAAAAGTGCCTTCACCTCCGCTTTTCCAATTTTTTTGTCTTTTCTTCTTGTGCAGATACAGCCATACAAACCTGGATCTGTACTCTTTCGATATAAAATTGTTCTTTACCAAATTTGTATCTTTACCTTATCAACGTTGTTAATTTCTAAATTTTATTTTACTTTTTAGGCTACAATAAATATTCAGAGATGCGGTAGCTCAGTCGACAAAGGCAGCTTTCTCGTAATTGAAAGGTTGCGGGTTCGGGGCTGAAGCCGGCCTAAGATCCGCCGTGTTCGCTAAAGGTGACAGGGGCACGTAAAATATTTTCGTGGTCCCAAAGTCCTCCTCGTTCTCAAGTGGTAACTCAAATGGTTGCAAGCCAAACATGGGGGTATTGTGCTTGACCCCTGCTTCTAAATTACGAGGACCCAGCAGGGGTAATGTTACTCGCGGTCGTAGCATATCTTAACCCTTTAGCCGATAGTAGTTTCACAGCGAAACCTCTTGTTAAACATTTCCATCTCTAATTTTTGGAGAAATTTGAATGTTTTTTTCTATTTTTTTACGTATTTGACATTTAAAACTTAGATGATAGTACTGTATTTAATTTAGTTTTCTTTTGAAATATGTACTTATACTTGCTGTACCTGGAAAGTTAGTTATTCGATTTTTTTCACCCAAAACAAAATTATCTATTCAAACAATACTTATACTATACTATTAACAATACTATTTATTTATTATATTTTTAAGAACACCTGTTTATTGTTCTGCCACTTTAATTAAAATTTTAAAAAGTATTATGTTCACGCTGTACAAGGGGATGGGTTAGTCAGTTAACCCCATTCAATCCCTCCTATGGTACCCTCTAAGACAAACCCCTCTAAAGATTGTAAAAAAATTAAAACATTTTGCATTTATAAGGTTTATAGATAATATTTATAGAATAATTTCATTAAATTCCGAAGAATTTATGTAGGTAACCTTTAAAGGGTTAAGCTACACGTGCTTCTCGGGTGATGCTAAATGAGTAACAGGTTCGCAGTCTTGTTAAGGCGTTAGGATAATGTCTGTATTGCCTGCTGCTTTCAAAAAACAATAAATATAAAAAATTTAAAGTTTCTTTTTGGGCTAATACATTAAAAAATGCCGCCCCAAAACATGTACCCCCCAGTATGGATCGCACCCTCCCAACTCCTCACCACATCCCTGGGTACACCCCTGCGTATGTCCAAAGTCAAATACTCCAAAATGAACTCACAGTTTAAATTACACACAAGAGATATAAAGTGGAAATCTGACTTTATTAGATTCATAAATCTAGTAAAATCGGGAAAAAATTTTAAAACAAATCTTAATGGAACTCCCCCAGGAAAAAATTCAACGATTTCTCAGTACTCAACTGTGAATTTAAAAGTACTCTTTGGTTATGAGGATACATTTACCAAATCAATGTCTAAGCGTGCTTTCAAAATCAGTAAGTATATAGAGGAATAAAACTATTTATTAACTAGCATATAGCCCATCATATGACGGGATTAGTAAAATTTTTAATATTCCAGAACTGTTAAGTACCCAATGAGTCAGGTAAAAAATGGTTTGTTTTTTGGCTGAGAATTATCTGGTTCACTCTCAATAATTTATTTATCGTCATACTCCTCTAGAGTCTCCCGATCCTGTAATGCAGTTTAGAATCACATTGAATTCATTTAGTCAAACCGTGTGGTTATGTATGAAAAACAAACACACAAACGAACAAACTTCTTAATTTCCAAATATATATAAATTAAAAGTTAGATATTTAGTAGTCCGTGAAATAGACTCCTAGACTTATATGAAAAGAATTTATTGTTAATACCGACGATAAAATTTTCATTGCAACAAAAAATAATCGATGATTCAATTTAAAATTATCACATATGTACCTAATCTATTATTTAAGCCAAATATAAAAGAAAATCATTTACGTAATATCTAAGTTCATTGGTAAAAGATAATTTAATAGTGTAGACGATATTTAAATAGTTTAAAATATGAAATGATTCAATGAGATGGTTAAAGGAATGACGTCACAATGCTAGAAAAAAATTGTTATTTTTCCTATTTATTAAGTGATAAATGGTTAAATTTAATCTCCTGCTCTTACCCGGTGAAAATAGGGCTCGAAATAATGGCATTAACAGCTCGAAAAGGGAGGAAGGGGCGGATTTCGAACGTTTTAAAGACGATAGTATTTTTTGCTGTGATATGTAGCATATTCATACAAATTTATTTTAGAATCGGATCGATAGTTTAGGAGAAGATAAACTTTATTCGCTTTGAATGGATGCCTGTATCCATTCCAGGTCCAACCGCTTCATAAATTTGCGGACAGATAACTTAGGCTATTATTATATAGGGGATGCATAACTGCCAGCATTCTGTAGATGAGAAAAATAAACATCTCACTGTTTATCAAGGAACGCCCCTGCGCATGTCCAAAGTCGAATACTCTAAAATGAACTCAAAGTTTAAAATACAAACAGGAGATAAAAAGTTGAAATCTGATATTAATAAATTCATAAATCTAGTTACATCGGGAAAACAGTTAAAAAAACTTGGAGGAACTCTCCGGGGAAAATTCAACGATTTCACAGTACTCAACTGTGAATTTAAAAGCACTCTTTGGTTATCAAGACACATTTCCTAAATCAATGTGTAAGAGTGCTTTGAAAATCAGTTAGTAATTAGAGGACTAAAACTATTTATTAATAACTGTCAGCATTCTGTAGATGGGCAAGTGAAAAAGCAAAAATAAACATCTCACTGTTTGTCAAGGAAAACCCTTGCTTATGTCCAAAGTCGAATACTCTAAACTGAAAGTTTAAAAAACACACTGGAGATAAAAAGTGGAAATCTGATTTTATTAGATTCATAAATCTAGTAAAATCGGGAAAATTGTTAAAAAAAATCTTAGTGGAACTCCCCGGGAAAAAATTCAACGATTTCACAGTAATCATTTGTGAATTTAAAAGTAATCTTTGGTTATGGAGATACATTTACAAAATCAATGTGTAAGCTTGCTTTGAAAATCAGTTAGTATATAGAGGAATAAATCTCTTTATTAATGTATAACTGTCAGCATTCTGTAGATGGGTAGATATAAAGGAAAAATATACATCTCACTGTTTGTCAGGGTATGCCCCTGCATTATGTCCAAAGTTGAACACTCAAAAATGAACTCAAAGTTTAAAATACACTCAGATAAAAAGTGGAAATCTGATTTTATTAGATTCATAAATCTAGTAACATCGGAAAAATTCTTTAAAAAAAATCTTAGTGGAACTCCCCGGGAAAAAATTCAACGATTTCACAGTAATCATTTGTGAATTTAAAAGTAATCTTTGGTTATGGAGATACATTTACAAAATCAATGTGTAAGCTTGCTTTGAAAATCAGTTAGTATATAGAGGAATAAATCTCTTTATTAATGTATAACTGTCAGCATTCTGTAGATGGGCAAGTGAAAAAGGAAAAATAAACATCTCACTGTTTGTCAAGGAAAACCCTTGCTTATGTCCAAAGTCGAATACTCTAAACTGAAAGTTTAAAAAACACACAGGAGATAAAAAGTGGAAATCTGATTTTATTAGATTCATAAATCTAGTTACATCGGGAAAACAGTTAGAAAAAACTTAGAGGAATTCTCCGGGGAAAAATTCAACGATTTCACAGTACTCAACTGTGAATTTAAAAGTACTCTTTGGTTATGAAGATACATTTACCAAATCAATGTGTAAGCGTGCTTTGAAAATCAGTAAATATATAGAGGAATAAAACTATTTATTAATGCATAACTGTCAGCATTCTGTAGATGGGCAAGTGAAAAAGGGAAAATGAACATCTCACTGTTTGTAAAGGTAAACCCTTGCGTATGTCCAAAGTCGAATACTCTAAAATGAACTCACGGTTTAAATTACACACAGGAGATATAAAGTGGATAGCTGATTTTATTAGATTCATAAATCTAGTAAAATCGGGAAAATTGTTAAAACAAATCTTAGCGGAACTCTCTGGGGAAAAATTCAACGATTTCACAGTACTCAACTGTGAATTTAAAAGTATTCTTTGGTTATGAAGATACATTTACCAAATCAATCTGTAAGCGTGCTTTGAAAATCAGTAAGTACATAGAGGAATAAAACAATTTATTAATGTATAACTGTCATCATTCTGTAGACGGGCAAGTGAAAAAGGAAAAATAAACATTTCACTGTTTGTAAATGTATGCCGTTGCGTATGTTTAAAGTCGAATACTCTAAAATGAACTCACGGTTTAAATTACACACAGGAGATATAAAGTGGATAGCTGATTTTATTAGATTCATAAATCTAGTAAAATCGGGAAAATTGTTAAAACAAATCTTAGCGGAACTCTCCGGGAAAAAATTCAACGATTTCACAGTACTCAACTGTGAATTTAAAAGTATTCTTTGGTTATGAAGATACATTTACCAAATCAATCTGTAAGCGTGCTTTGAAAATCAGTTAGTATATAGAGGAATAAAACAATTTATTAGTGTATAACTGTCAGCATTCTGTAGATGGGCAAGTGAAAAAGGAAAAACAAACATCTCACTGTTTGTCAAGGTGTATAAAAACTATAATTACTATTTAAGTTTACATTGCGTGCAGATTTTGTTTCAGTCTCATACTTTTGGAGAAAGCTCTACTGTCTGTTTGCAAGAATAAGTATAATGATTTTTTTCTATCTTTAAATAACTTGTTTGTTTTCATGTATTAGAATAGGGAGGGTAACATTTCCTTTTCTTTATGGCAGTATATCTGCAGTACTATGTATGCTATAGAAGCAAGTGAAAATATAATCAACAAAGCAAATAATAGTTATCTGTGAGAACTTCTTTACGATGAGAGATGTCATGGCCAAGCTAAAATCTGAAAAGTAAATTCGCATTAGAAAAGTGAATTGCACATCGGAAAGTGGATAAGTAAATATTAGAATATAAGTTTAATAAGCCTAGATTTTTTTACCTAAATTTTGATGTACCTAGATTTGTTTTTTTATGCAAATACAAAGAAATTTCTTTTCTATGCACTAGTTGGAGAATCAGAGTTCAATTAACTTTTAACAGGCACAAGAAAATTTTTACTGCCTAGTAATAAAAGCAAAATATCATATATTTCACAGCACTCTGTTTTAAAAAAGAAACATCTGACATCAGCTTAAGACTTTACATTTTTTATACTTTTAAATTGAAACAAGCTATATTCCATTATAAATATTTTTTATAAGTTCAAAGTATAGTAGAGAAATGTAAGACTAAATGCAAAAATTAAAACTCTAGTATATTGTGCAATGACTTAAACATATTAGCTTTACAATAAGTAATACTTTACGTTATGACTAATACATAATCACACTACACACATGCATATGAATGTATATATATATATATATATATATATATATATATATATATATATATATATATATATATATATATATATATATATATATATATATATATATGTTAAGAAAAGTAAACTAGATCGGGAAGATAATGTAGGTATTTCATATAAAACCCCAAAGACAGCTTTGAGAAAATTCTAAGAGGTTTCCAAATCTTAAGTCAAGGGCAAAAAACCCTGTGTCCCTTTGCTTTATCCTTTTTAACCAATAACCGAAATTGACCATTAGGGCAACAATTCACGCCCTCAAAGAAGAGGTCTAACCAATTGAAACTCTATAATACCCTAGCGACCAAACAAAATTCTCAAACAAAAAAGAGATACACGCTATCGGAGGCAGATTTTCCTAGTGATTTTCAGAGATTTTGACTGAGATGTTGACCCAGGTTTAGTGGCATTTTTCTTATAACTTCATGTTAGTTGACCCTTCAGTTTGTCCTGACCTATAATGAAGTTGAAACCCGTCCTCCAATTTTTTGCTGATAAAAGTCAAAGTCGGTGTCATTTTTATGGACCATGAATGCAACTACCCATCGTGAAGTCCGTCTTATTACATATATGCATACGTGTAAACCGTGTCTATTTTAACTTTGGACTTTAAACTAGAATAATTTTCAGGGCCTCTCTATAGTTTTCACAAATGTGATCATAATATCTAGGTGACATCATGCATCGTCAATTAAGAGTAGAGGCAAAATTAAAAAAAAATAAAGAAAATCTACTAAAAACACATTTATTGGCCTCCCTAGACAATCACACTACACAGCACAGATATAGAACAGCAATCGGCTTATACAGCGCATTTTAATCTACACACTTGCCAACTGGCAAATTCCAAATTCCATCAACAACCGCTAATCTGCTATGTTCGCCCGCATGTGGCGCTCTGGGCACTTCGAAGGTGGCCGGCCAAGTGGGGTGGTCCAATAGAGAAAGTGCATGTTTGTAAACAAATAAGAGTGCTGACTACAACTCCACTTTTCGTTGGCTAAACATCGCTTGTTTTCATTGTATCTTATGAGCTTCAATATGGATCACGTAAATTTTATTTCAGGAAAGGGGAAGGAAACATCAGAAACTGGCCAAGTAATTCAAAATAGATTTTTTTAGCTCTTACAAAATTATATATATATTTTTTAAATTAAACACTTTGCACAGTACTATTAAGTATCGTAATCATAATATAACTTATTTCATTATGTTAACAGGTACAATAAACTATTAGATAAATAAGAATCTAATAAAAATGTGCAAGACCTGATCATTTCAAGGACAAAAAATAATTACATTTATAGGTCAGTACTTCTCACAAAAGCATAGAAAATACATTAGAAATATGAAAAAAAAAAACTTTAGTAATAATAAAAAAATTCCTAGAACATAATAATGTTATATAATCTATTACTTTACAGTAATTTTAACGTATTATTACCATTCTGAAAATGTTTGCCGCAAAATTCTCGAAGAACTTGGAGTCCAGTCTTGCCTTTTCAAAGCTTTTATCCAAAGCATTCTTAATGTAGGATCTTTAGGAAAGATATTAGGTTGGGGAAAAAGAAATCCATTATTTTTGCTTGAAATTATTGACTTTATTTAACATGTTTCGGATTGTCCGATCTGGGTCAAATATGCACCATTTTGTTCTATAATTTGTTGCCATTTTAAAGGTAGCTTCATAATGCCTCTCTCATAGAAGTCTTGGTCCTTATCGGGGAAAACTCTAGTAATCGATTTTTACAATCTTCTCTTGATCCCCATTTCTTATCACTCGGGAAGTTTTGCAATGCGAGAAAAAGGTAGTAATCGCTTAGTGCCAAGTCCGCACTATATGGTGGATCCATTAACACTTCTCATCCGAGCTCTCTGGGCTTCTAGCGAGTCACTACAGACGTTTGTGGCCTGGCGTTGTTCTGATGGAACACAACACCTCTTCTATTGCCCAATTCTGGCCGTTTCTGGTCAATCGCTAGCTTCAAACGGTCCAGTTGTTGACAGTAGAGATCTGAATTTAGTGTTTGGTCCAGTTGTTGACAGTAGAGATCTGAATTTAGTGTTTGGACATACGGAAGCAACTCATAATAACTGATTCCCTTACAGTCCCACCAAATACACCGTAGAACCTTCCTGGTCGTTAGTCCTGGTTTGGCCACCGCTTGAGCTGCTTCACCGAGCTTTGACCACGATCGTTTTCGAACAATATTGTCGTATTTGACCCATTTCTCATCCCCAGTCCCCATCCGTTTAAGAAATGGGTCGATTTCATTCCGTTTGGCCAAGGATTCGGAGACGGAAATTCAATCCGTCATGTTTTTTCATGTTAATTGGTGTGGTACCTAAACATAGAGCTTCTTTTTTGAATCCAACTTTACGCAAATGGTTTAAAACTGTTTTATGATCAAACTTTAGCTTCTGGGCGATGCTAAGACTCCTAACATGCCGGTCAACATCGGTTATTTTTGTGAATTTATCGGCATTTTCGAATACAGGCCTGCCTGCACGAGGTGCATATTTAACATAAAAAATGCCTGAACGGAATCGACGAAACCAAAATTGCGCATAATTAGCTATTAGAGTTTCGGCACCATAAACACCATTCACACTTTCAGCCGCCTGGCTTGTCTTTTCGCTTTTATCAAAGAAAAACTGTAAAATGTACCGAATTTTCCCTTTGTTTACTTCCATTTTTAACACCCTGTTACTCGAAACGGAATGGATCAAACAAAAAACAGTAAAAAATATTTTTTAGTGTGAAATGTCACCTTGATAACGAACATAAATTTAAAATTGTTTGATCGATAATTTTCGAGATATCGATCACTACAGCCATCTACCAAAAAAAATAATGGATTTCTTTTTCCCCAACCTAATATAAAATCCAATATTTCCACCTTTTTTGAAACGCTTAGTACAGCCATACGTACAACAGATTGTTACCATTTTCAGATAATTGACAAAATTAAAACCCCAATAACAAGCACAATCAAAGGAAATTCAAATGTTTTGCTAAGGAGGAAGTTGAGCTGCAATTTTTGCTGCACTTGATGCACATTCTCTATACTTGCGATCTGCCCACCCTGACCACATGGAGAAACCTGAAGGGCCTCAAGACCTTATGGGACCGGATCGGTGCTAGATCGACATTGGCAAAAAGGAGGACATGAAATCGATATAAAATTACAGGACATATTTCTGACAATAACAGTGGCTTACATTTTAAATAAGCTAAGGACTCTCTCCAATATTCTATTTATTCATTAATTTAAGCTGATTAGTTAAAAACAGAAGGATATTTGTAAGCAGTAAATTACTTATTTTGAGATGATTAAATAACACTTGTTACAAATAGACCCAATAGCCAAATGATACACTATTGTACGTAAATACAAATGTAGAATAATACTAAATATAACTACAATAACATGATATATCTACAATATAATACATATACATATAATATGTACATATATACATATAATATATACATATATACATATATATACATACATATACATATAATATATACATATATACATATATACATACATATACATATATACATATATACATATATATACATACATATACATATAATATATACATATATACATATATACATATACATATATATATACATATACATATAATATATACATATATGTATACATACATATGCATATACATATATATATATATATACATATACATATAATATATACATATATATATACATACATATACATATATGTATACATACGTATGCATATACATATACATATGCACATATATATACATATACATATATATATATATATATATATATATATATATACATATATATATATATATATATATACATACATAAATATACATATAATACATAATATAACTACAATAACAGTTTCACAGGAAAGACTGTAAAATGTCTTTTACTAATATTACCTCGTTTAAAAATATTCATTGTAAAGAGATTAAAAATCAGACAACCATTGAGCCTCCTTTAGGAGCATGCACTACACCCAAGTCAATCGGACTTAACGGGGAAAAAATGTGCGCATAAGTACTAATACTTATATATATGTATACATGTATACATAAGTGTGTGTAAACATGCATATAAATATGTAACCGTTGAAAATTCTTTTCCGATTACACGGGAAAATTTTCAGAGTTAGCCTTGATATTGTAGAGACTAAATCCTCCCATCCAATATACATATAATATTGTACGTAAGATAATCCTGTCCTTCATATTTTTTCATATGCACCGGTTATTGCTCTTGTCATGAAGTTCAAGTAGGAAGTTAAATTTACTTTTTCCGGTGAGCTGGTGAATTTCGTGGCTATTTTGGGACAGAAATTTCTACCGGAAGTTCTGCGCGCATGTCACTTATTGATTTTTATATCATGCGCTTATTTTTTAAAATAAGGTTTGCATGTGAACGTACAACTTGACTTCTCATTTACGGATGTCATAAGTTTTGTTTTTGGAAGAAATTCAACGTAATTTATACTCTCCACCTAAAGTATTTTTGTCGTCTCAGTTTTCTTGGTTAGAATTCATTATGCGTATAACTTTAAGACATTTTATTTTTAGCGGTTTTTTTTAAGTAAAAATTTTTTAATCGATTACTGGACATGGGACCTTAATCCCCTATTTTATAAAATAATCAACTTATAAAGATGTCGCATTCCGGTGTATTAATAATTTATGTTTTAAATGTAAAAGAAAAATAACTTAAAAAATTAAATATAAAATACTAAAATACAAAACATTTTCTTAAAAATTAAGTAGTCCGATAACCTTCTTTAGAAGTGTTCTTCGTGAACTATTTATTAGCCAATTGCCTAAAGAAAAATAAATTGATTAAATACAAATTACTAAAATACAAAAAAAAATTCATAAAAATTAAGTAGTTCAATAACCTTCTTTAAAAGTGTTCATCGTGAACTATTTATTAGCCAATTGCCTAAAGAAAAGTAACTTAAAAAATGAAATACAAAATACTAAAATACAAAATATTTTCATAAATATTTAGTAGTCCAATAACCTTCTTTAATAGTGTTCATCGTGAACTATTTATTAGCCAATTGCCTAAAGAAAAATAACCTTAAAAAATGAAATACAAAATACTAAAATACAAAACATTTTCATAAAAATTTAGTAGTCCAATAACATTCTTTAATAGTGTTCATCGTGAACTATTTATTAGCCAATTGCCTAAAGAAAAATAACCTTAAAAAATGAAATACAAAATGCTAAAATACAAAACATTTTCATAAATATTTAGTAGTCCAATAACCTTCTTTAATAGTGTTCATCGTGAACTATTTATTAGCCAATTGCCTAAAGAAAAATAACTTAAAAATGAAATACAAAATACTAAAATATAAAACATTTTCCTAAAAATTTTTAAACTAGATAAATTTTTAAATAAAAATTTCCATAAAAAGCCAACTGCCTTCCTATTTTTACTGTATATTTAGAATTTATACAGAAAAAAAACGAATTTTACTTATGTTACAAACATCTTATATAAAAGTAATCGTTTATGTTTTAGCAGATGTTTTCTTTGTTTCATGCTATTACATATTCTAAAATCCGATAATTAACTTCACATTTTGAAGAAGCTGATCCTTTTATGTAAAAAAAACATACATTAATAGGCAATGTCCAAACATTTGAGGGAGACAAAAAATTTTTTGGCGTTTGGATAGTTTAAGAAATTGTAAAAATTAAATTATAAAAAAATATTAAGTTTTTAAATGGGGGTATAAGGTAAAAAATAACAAGTTTTAATGAAATAAAAAAATTAATACCAGAACCAGACCTCCTTGTACGCCTATTAATTCATACACATTTTTAATGTATGATATAATCTCAGAACTATCATTTCACAACCCTTTAAAGGTTCAATGTCAGTTTCATTTCTCAAGGAAACGATGTTGTCTGTACTGTAATCTGGTGCAAAAGGCAGCGTTAATATCGTTACACTGAGATTATTCCGGTACATAAATATTTCTTTATAAACCGAAATATTTCAGGATTGTAATGCTTTCCTTACTCCGTACCAGGAAGTATTAAAATAATAACAATTCAAAATTTTCTTTGAAAATAATAATCTTATTTTTTGCTTTTTTTTCTTAATGGACTTCAAAATCAATGTTCCAACTGCTTAAAACAATTAATGTTAAAAATAAAATAAAGAACATCAGTTCAAACAGGATTGATGATTTCAATGGATATCAGTGTTGAACGATAACTACGACTTTAAGAACTATTCTAAGTGATTTGGAATACCTTCGATGAATGAAATATGTGGTATAACATGCAGACTGATTCCGGCTTTTCATATATATATATATGTATAAATCTCTCTCTCTCTCTCTCTCTCTCTCTCTCTCTCTCTATATATATATATATATATATATATATATATATATATATATATATATATATATATATATATATATATATATATATATATATGTATATATATATACATATATATGTATATATATACATATATATACTTATAATATATATATATATATTATTTATATATATATATGTATGTATAAATATATATATATATCTATATATATATATATATATAAATATATATATCTATATATATATATACATATATATATATGTATAAACATATATATATATATATATATATGTGTGTGTGTGTGTGTGTGTATGTGTGTGTAGGTATGTATGTGTGTGTAATGATGTTTTTATCATTCTCGGATTTTTAAGATTCTATTTCCCTGTAACTCTTTTCAAGGAATCCTAGCGAATATACTCGAATGTTCGGTAGTAGCCTTCCGGATCCATATCTAAAAATAGAGTTTTCATGGGTGGGTTACATCACCCTCGTGACTTCAAGTAATAGCTGACTCGTCGGCACAAATGACTATTTAAGCAGATGTCTGGAATTTAAAACAGTCTTATAAGGTTTTCGGTAGAGTTCCATCACAGTTCGTTCTGTCAGAGCTTCGGCAAACTAATGTAATATCGAGTGTTCCTGTAGTTTCGATATTTCGATGAATAAACGACGTTAGATTGATTGTTCCAGTGTCTTAATTCCGTTCTCATCGCGAGGTTCTACGAATGCAGAACGGCGATAACCGCCCGGAACTCTACTTCGAGATGAGGCCAAAAGCTTCATTTCACACATATATACACACACACATATGGCAATACTTAGGGGACCCAATTAAATTATGGTTATAGAATGATATAAACTTATATCAAAGAGCGACATAAAGATAAATCAAAATAAAAGACTTAATAGGAAAATTTCAATAGGAAATTTAAATTTAAAAGGCTTAACCAGTGTATAGTATGATAGGTTTTTCCACAGCAATAAAAATTTAAAACTCTTCATAAACCTGTCAAAGGATCAAACTGTTAAGTATTTTTAAAGTACTTAAAAACTGAAAAAATAAAAAAATAATACAGGCATAGAATAAAATTCCCTTACGTGAAAAACTTATTGAAAGAAATCTGTTATTTTTGTTTGCATTAAATTTTATTGATGTTAAATCTAGTACTAAAGTTTTCATTTGACAAAGGATTAAACTGTTTAATATTCTCAAGCCATACAACTTTTTTTTAAATAAAAAGCAGACATACCGTAAAATTCACATGCCTGAAAAACTTACTGAAAGAAATCAGTTATTTTTGTTTGCATCAATTTCTCCCGTTATATATTAAATCAGCTAATGAAATCTTCATTTGTCAAAGGATTAAATTAATAAAAATTCTTTAGCTATACAATTTTTTTTTAAATGCAGGCATGCAATAAATTTCGCCTACCTGAAACACTTACTTGTTGAAAAAAATAATTAAATTTTGTTTGCATCATATTTTTTTTATGTTTGAATCAAATAATAACGTTTTATAGATTCTAAATTCCAAATTACTTTTTCCGATATTTGGAAACTGATATATCGATGAAATAACGATCGGAAGTAAAAGGACACTCTACAGATGTATTGCTATAATGAATATCGTTAAATCGAGAGGAAAATAACAGTATATCGTATTCAATTTCACCAGGACCGTTAAATATTATAGAGGTATTATTGTTTTTCCGATATTTTTGTAGTGAGGTGTTACTATATATATATATATATATATATATATATATATATATATATATATTGTACTTGCATCTCTGTCTCTCTCTCTCTCTTGCCGAACGATGGCCGAATGGTAGAGCGCTGCTCTTCGGAACCGGAGTTCGCGGGTTCGAATCCCGCTGATGGCATGGATGTTTGTAGCCGTTCGGAATCGGCTTTAAACTGTAGGTCCCGGTCTCATTAGCCCTCGTGTGCAAAACAGTAGACCGTAGCGCTCCAAACCAAACCAAACCTCTCTCTCTCTCTCTCTCTATATATATATATATATATATATATATATATATATATATATATATATATATATATATATATATATATATAAATATTAAAATCCCTTATTTACGTATTTTAATATTAATTTAATAACTTTTGTTCATAAAGTGAGTTCGGGGTTTGAGCTATAATTCTGATTTTTCCCTCCAGACACGCTATAGACTTAGTTCAGCCTCTGTGTGGACTAATTTAGCCAATAGTTAGCGAGTTCTCTCTAAACATGGGTATTTTGTATCACGTGATCAATTGTGCTTAGGGATTATTCGTAATCTTTTACTTTAGGAATCCCTACTTGAAAAGTGTATGTGCGGGGGCACATTGTTAGTATGCACGAAGTTGTAAAGGTGTTTGCCTGTTGTACGGATTTTATGTTTATTACCAGAAATAAACTGTTTTGTGATTTTGAATGAGTCTTGCCAATATAATATTTCATATATATATATATATATATATATATATATATATATATATATATATATATATATATATATATATGAAACATCCAGTGTTAAGGCGAATCTAAAACAGTGTTTCTTGATAATAATAAGTTTATTAAATCATCGTTTCATTTAAAAACAAAACTTGCGCCATTTTCATTTATTCAAGGAGAATGCACGCGTAGAGTGGTGTTGACAGCTCCATGTCCACGTGCTACTGACTCATATCGGTTCGTTTAATTATCAAATCCTTCAAATAACTTTCCTCTTAACCAGATGATCCCAAAAGCTTACGCGATCGTGGGTCTTTTTCATTTATTTTATTATTATAAAAAAGTTCCCTTTTTAAAATCGCTTATAACTCACGTAATTTCCAACTACCCCTTTTTTAGACCTGAAATATATATATACATATATATTTATGTGTATTGAGTGTGTGTGTATATATATATATATATTTATATATATAAATGTATATATATATATATTTATATGTATAAATGTATATATATATATATATATATATATATATATATATATTATATATATATATATATATATATATATATATATATATATATATATATATATATATATATATATATATATATATATATATGTATATATATATATATATGTATATATATATATATATATAATTATATATATATATATATATATATATATATAATATATATATATATATATATATATATATATATATATATAAATATATATATATATATATATATATATATATATATATATATATTTCAGTAAGTTTTCTCACGTATGGAAATTTTGTATGCCTGTGTTTAATTTTTTCAATTTTTACGTACTTTGAGAATACTTAACAATTTGATCCTTTGACAGATTTATGAAGAGTTTTTAAATTTTTGTTACTGTATCAAAAACCTATCATACTATACATAGTTTAAGCCTTTCATTGTTTAAATTTCTAACTGGAAATTTCCTATTGTATTAAGTCTTTTATTTTATTTTATCCTTATGTCGCTCTCTGATATATATATATATATATATATATATATATATATATATATATATATATATATATATATATATATATATATATATATATATATATATATATATATATTCAATGCGGTACGCCAGAAAAAATTCATTTTCAAAGCAACTCTAAACTTGTTGTTGACATAGCTTCGGTAAAGGATGAGGCATACGTAGTCATCTTAGCATAAAAAAATGACTACTCATGTAATGAACAAGTAAGCATGATATTTGCATTATATGGTCTGACAAACTTTGTAACATTAATTTTAAAAGAAAATTTAAGGGACTTTAAGAATTTTGTGCCTCAAAATCCTTTAAAAAATGAATTTCTATACTAAAAACAGTATAAAATTTAACTAATTAGTAATTTATATTTAATAACAATATTTCCTACCTACGTTTAATATTTTGAAGTCTTTTAAGTCTCTATATATTTTGTTTCTGAAATGCACTTGTTTAAGGATAAATATTGTCTTTATATACTATTTTAAATATTATATTTGACTTTCATCATTTGCTATCTGAAAACATTGTATATTTATAGGTTAGAATCAAAACAAAACTTAAACAAACATTTCTTGCCATTATTGTTAACCCTATCGATCGTAGAAAAATACGATAATAAAACGTATTTATCTTTTCGAATTTTATTTTGTGGAAAATGGAAAATGCAATAAACTGTGATAAATCAGCAAATTAATCATTTAAATATGTTTTATCGTCAAGTTTTTATTCTTTGTGACAACTTTTCGTTACATTTAATTGCAAAGAGCCTAGTCATTTTGATAAAGGAAAAACCATTCTTTAAATGAAACTAGGCTGTTTGAGCAAACGACTGTATATTTTCTTGCCAATATGTTGGATTAGAAATAAGTAAAACTGTAGATGAGCTCATTACAATAGGCTAAAGACTGCGGGTTAATGATAAATGTTTCGCTTTTAATTTCACTTTTGATATGGCCCATTTGATTATCAGCATTTATAGAAATTACTAATAATCAGACATTCCTACCTTCTAATGGCACCTCCGTGACAATTGGTTGCAGCATCTACGTAGTTAACATTCTCTGTAAGAGCCTTAGGTATGGCTTTATCATATGGCAATATGATTTCACATTTGATATGACTATAATTATCAATGTTTATGGAAATCACTTATAATCAAACATTCCTATCTTCGAATGGCAACTCCGAAACAACTGGTTGCAGCATCTACGTAGTTAACATTCTCTGTAAGAGCCTTAGGTATGGCTTTATCATATATGGCAATATGATTTCATATTTGATATGACTGATATGATTATCAATGTTTATGGAAATCACTTATAATCAAATATTCCTATCTTCGAATGGCAACTCCGTGACAACTGGTTGCAGCATCTACGTAGTTAAAATTCTCTGTAAGAGTTTTAGGTATGGCTTTATCATATGGCAATATGATTTCACATTTGATATGACTATAATTATCAATGTTTATGGAAATCACTTATAATCAGACATTCCTATCTTCGAATGGCAACTCCGTGACAACTGGTTGCAGCATCTACGTAGTTAAAATTCTCTGTAAGAGTTTTAGGTATGGCTTTGTTACACGACAACATGATTTCACATTTGGTATGACCGATATGATTATCAGTGTTTATGGAAATCACTTATAATCAAATATTCCTATCTTCGAATGGCAACTCCGAAATAACTGATTGCAGAATCTACGTAGTTAACATTCTCTGTAAGAGCCTTAGGTATGGCTTTTATCATATTCAATATGATTTCACATTTGATATGACTATAATTATCAATGTTTATGGAAAATCACTTATAATCAGACATTCCTACCTTCGAATGGCACCTCCGTGACAACTGGTTGCAGCATCTACGTAGTTAACATTCTCTGTAAGAGCCTTAGGTATGGCTTTATCATATATGGCAATATGATTTCATATTTGATATGACTGATATGATTATCAATGTTTATGGAAATCACTTATAATCAAATATTCCTATCTTCGAATGGCAACTCCGTGACAACTGGTTGCAGCATCTACGTAGTTAAAATTCTCTGTAAGAGTTTTAGGTATGGCTTTGTTACACGACAACATGATTTCACATTTGGTATGACTATAATTATCAATGTTCATGGAAATCACTTATAATCAAATATTCCTATCTTCGAATGGCAACTCCGTGACAACTGGTTGCAGCATCTACGTAGTTAAAATTCTCTGTAAGAGTTTTAGGTATGGCTTTGTTACACGACAACATGATTTCACATTTGGTATGACCGATATGATTATCAGTGTTTATGAAAATCACTTATAACCAAATATTCCTCTCTTCGAATGGCAACTCCGAAACAACTGGTTGCAGCATCTACGTAGTTAAAATTCTCTGTAAGAGTTTTAGGTATGGCTTTGTTACACGACAACATGATTTCACATTTGGTATGACCGATATGATTATCAGTGTTTATGAAAATCACTTATAACCAAACATTCCTATCTTTGAATGGCACCTCCATGACAATCGGTTGTAGCATCTACTGTCGTGTAGTCCTCGTTATATATTTATTAACAACCTGTGATCAAATGTATAGTGGAATTTATTTTAAATTGCGTTGTGTTAAATATTTGTTTTACTACAATTTAACCACAGGTTCTGAGCAACTACAGACATTAAAATGAAGAATCAACTAACCTCTAAAATAATGGCAACTGAGACTAGCTTAATATAAAAAAGTAGATTTATTATAAAAAAAACATTTATACATATATTTACAAAAAAATAATAAGTCAATAATTAAGCTTAGTCAAACTATTTAGATTACTTCTGACAAACTATATATATATTTAGGAAAATTTTGTAAGTAGAGAGAGAGGACCTAATCTCGATTTCCAAATGTAATGCAAAAAGATGGGTACCTTTGTGGGTCTAAAGTGATGGGCCCGGAACACTTCTGGTTGAAGGGTATGAGAGGGAAATTTTTTCATCAACCGTTGATCTGTTGTCTCTGGGGTGCGACCGTACAACTTTTGCAGGAAACTTTCTGGCGGACTTGGCTGGAGTATATAGCAACTTCCTTTTGTGACCTCCGAACCAAACTCTCTGGGTCCTTCTAATCCAACTCCCTGGGGCCTTCTCTCCAAACACTCTGGGGCCTTCTCATCCAATTCTGTGGGGCCTTCCGATCCAACTCTCTGGGGCCTTCTCTTGCCATTCTCTAACTTAGTCCCCTCCTTCTTCTTGACTCCCAATCGGGATCGTTGCCAGAAAGTCATTGGTCTCAGCAAACCCCGCCCTGAGACCACCAACGTGAGTAACCTTATCACCTCTAATTTGGCCCTGTCCCTTAGGGACTCATAAATACTCCACAAAGGTACATTCTTATTTAATGTCAAGTACGGAGACAGGATTCTTATCTGTGACTGGAATCAGACCCCCGTACAAGACTACAATATTCCGTTAAATTATGGTCCTCTATCTCTGACGATGTGATGAGGTCAGATTTAGATCCCGAACATTTTACTTTTTTCATGAATGAAACAATTATATATCAGATCTAAATCGCCTCATCATATCTACGTTATTAACATTCTCAGTAGCAACCTTTGATAAAGCCTCATCACACGACTACATGCACGTATTAAATTATCCACAAGATTCAGTTTAGGCTTCTTTTTCTCGTTGAAGAATACACGGATTTCTAGTATGATGATGAAAAATTTTCAACCGATTATGACACCTTATCACAAATCAAGTTTTGTTTCTGGACTAAAGTAAACTGATGGAAAATTTTTCACTGCAACACAAGAAATCTGCACATTCTTCAGAAGTAAAAATAACCATAAACTAACCATGAATGTTCACGTGAAATAAGGCCTTTGATCTGTTGATATTCTCTGTAATTTTGAAGTTTAAGTCTGTAATAAATATCAGTAATGATACACAAACTAAAAAAATTTTTGCCATATTAGGAAGCATTCAAATTAAACCAGAATGGTGTTGGAGTTCTCCCTACAAATTGAATGGAAGAGTATCCTTACATGATCGTAATGTGCGTTTACACGAGTCAACATGCTGAAGCATACCTCGGTTATAACAAGTGTGATGCAATTTATTTTTTCTCAAGTAATTTTGTTTCTCCTTTTTAAAGTATGATGTTAAGTCATAAAGAAAAATGCGGTGCTAGAAAATTTGCCTTTTGTCGAAGAGAACTACAATGGAAGCTCAAGCATTACATCATTAGTTTTATAAAGATGTTTTAAGTAAGGTTTATTAGGGAATGGTCCCTTTCACAGATGTGCAAGCAATGCTCATGTTGACATTACCTTTTTTGGGTCGTTGTGAACAAATAATTTGTCTGTCATAGTCAGACAGTCGGATAATATTGTTATTTAGAGCTTCCGACAAGTGGGGAGAAATGTGAGGTTGCTAAAGCTAGATTGGTTGAATTTCGATAATTAGTTTCTACACCAGAACACCGCTCTTCTACACATTGCAATGAGTGTTATTTTTTATCTTGGTTTTAAAGGCCCCTCCACACTATGGTCCACTTCAAGCCATTACCACCGTCTGGACGGGGTATGGCTTATCGTGGTCTATGGTGGCAGACGATAAAATAGCCTTTTCGGACGATGGCTTCGGAGGCGGTTTTTTTCCAAAGATCAAAGGCAGCCAGATGAGCAACTAAAGTGCGCAGTAGACCCTAAAGAAGAATCCACTCTCTCGGCTCATTTAGTGGCCCAGCGTATGGATGCAACCCGTGAACCATCGTTCAAGGTCTCCATCAGGAAGTAGTGAACAATTGGCCATAGTGTGGAGGCTACATAAGATCTGCCTTATGATTCTCTACCTGATTGCTTATTCCCCCAAGCCGACTCCCTCAGATATTTAACCATTTTTCTTGAAAGAAGAAAAACTTCAAAAATAAGAGAATTAAAGTCCAAAAGAATTTTTAAAAAACACTGAAATGGCAATAAAAAACATCTCAGTAGAAGAGATACAGAAATGTTATTATTGTTGGGTTAAATTTTAACTTATTATCAGAATGCCTAGCGTCATGTTATGCGTGTGGTGTGAATATACGTAGAATTTCTAAAAACACAGTTCATTTCATGGGTTAAACGTTTATTTGTTCAGCTCAAACGAAAAAAATATAAACAAGATATTAAAATAAACTAAAGCAATTTTCGGCATACTAGGTCGTATTTCCTTACGACTGACTTAACCACGACGACATTTTTAACAGTACCAAACAATCAGAGTTACAGAAAAGGCCAAGGAGCTAACAGGGAAACTCCATTTATACCACGGCTCATAGTTAAAATACATTTGCATAGGAGGAAATGCGGTTACGACCGAAATGAAAATTTGTATCGATATATTTTTTATCGATAAGCCTTTCCAACAATTATTAACCCCTTCCGGTATGATTTAATAATGAAAAACTGTGCATGAAATAACCATTTAATTTTTATTTAAAAAACTTGTTTCATTTTACAATTCTTACATATTCTTAATTAAAATCCACTTTTTACATAGTGTTAAATAATATCAGAAACAGTAAAATTAAGAAAATATCAAAGCAAAACATTAATAAGGTATACAGATAATAGTCTTCAAGCTAGTGGTACTTTTCAAAACAAAGTGCAAAGGAATTCTTAATTGTTTACACCGCCAAGTAGTCTCACTTTTAATTTGATTCTTGTAACACACACGGCATTTCTTAGTAGGTTTTCTTTTATTCTGACTCATTAATTTGGCAATGACTTGTACCAAGAAATTCTAAGTAAACAATATGCAATAGTGACTTGTGATTTTCACAAGGGATAAAAGTGTTGCCAAATTCAGTACACTAGAAATTTTAAACTAAATTAATTATCATATTTAACAGTAACTTTAATCGCATGACGAGTGTAGCTCGTCATTGTGCGGTATGGAATGAAAAACTAATGACGAGCTAGACTTGTCATTTTACCGGAAGGGGTTAATGAAAAAACAAATAGGATAAATGTGCTGCATCAAATGGAGGTAATTTTAAAAGAAATGAAGATTTTTTAATATAAATGGCAACAAATTTGAAAAATTTGAAGATTTTCGGTTTATTTTAGTTATTTCCTTTCATATGCATAAAAATGTTTATTTATATTTTCTGTGAATGACATGACACTTTTTCCCGGCTACTTATTGAAAATATACTAGTAGGTTCTTCCGGAATAAATCTGATATTATGCATGAATGTTACAAAAATCATGACTGGGTTCATTTTAAAGGGAAAGAAATACAAAAATCATGTATTGAATAGCTGTCTTCAAGGAAGTCGTAAACGTGAAAGGCATAAAAAATATATGGAATATGTTTTACAATCTATCTCAGAGTATTTCTCGTCTTCACGAACCATTATCATATACAACATAATAAAAAACAGTAATTGCATAAGGAAATTTAGAAAACCTTTCTGTTCATTGTTTTATGCACTGTCATGTAGTTTAGAAGCATAAAAAAAAGAAATTTCTACGCTAGTTTATTAATCTTTTATTAAACTTCTTATTCACTTATTACATGATAATCAAAGACAAAAATTCGAACAGTGAATTGTTATCATTAAAAGGGTGTTCTAGATTATGTAGGAAAAATAATTTGTACAACATGATTCTATTTCGTAAAATTTAAAAAGCTTCATAAGAGACTTCGCTGGTACAGCTCCAAAAGCATTTATATATGTGTAATCTAGGAATTATACAAGTGCTGGACAAGTTTTGAAATTATAGCCCCTATTCTTTTTACTTGCCCTGACTACTGGGCAAGGAGTTAGCAAAATTTAAAGCGAGTTCGAAATCCACCCCATCCCTCCTTTTCGAGCGTATAATACTATTATTTCAAGCCTCTTATTCTATACGAAATTCATTCTTCATAGGATGGCTAGGACGGAAAGTAATATTTAAACTGGTCTGTTTTTACTAGACCTTCATATACTCGAATTAGTTCCTCTACCATGTGTAGGCGTGGCACATTCGGTAGAGTGTCTGCCTATTTGAACGTTCTCCTCGGGCTTACGGTTCTGTCCCCGACGCAGTCAAATTTCTCTGAGTGTCTAATTAATTTAACATTTTTTTTCTTTTTCTTTTAAGTTCTTATTCCTAAAGCTGTTTTATTATCTTTAAATTACATCTTTACTATTTTTTCAACTTTTTATTTTTTTTTTATTATTTTTATTTTATTAAATTCATGTATTGTTGTACGGATGTCCCTGACCACATAAGCATTTCATGTTTTGTATCATTAAACTTTTTTCTCTTAATGTAATAATAGCCTAAGTTATCTGATCGTTTGTCCTCGAATTTATGAAGCGGTTGGACCTGGAACGCATGGAGAATCCATATTGGGTTTTTGAAGAGTTACGGTTAGCAAAATTCAAAGCGAGTCAAGTTTATCTTTTCCTAAACGATAGATCCAATTCTAAAATAAATTGGTATGAATAAGCTTCGTATCACAGAGAAAAATACTGCCATCTTTAAAACGTTTGAAATCCGCTCTGTCCCCCTATTCGAGTGTTTAATGCCATTATATCAAGACCCATTTTAAGAGCAGTCGATTAAATTTATCAATTTATTCCATAATAAAGAGGAAAAAATAACAATTTTTGTTTCTTGCATTATGATGTCATTCTTTTAACCATCTCATTTAATCATTTTAGATTATTTAAATATCGTCTGCATTATTTTCATACGTTTTATCACTAAACTTAAGTATTATGTAAATAATTTTCTTTTATATTTGGCTTAAAAAATAGATTAGATACATATGTGATAATTTTAATCGATTATTTTTGTTGAAAGATAATTCTCAGCCTAAAATCAAACCATTTGTTTCCCATCCTCATAGCGTACTTTACAATTCTAGAAAATTAAAAATTTTACTGATCCCGTCATATGACGGGCTACATGCTAGTAAATAAATATTTCTGCAGCAAGGCCGTAACCAGAGATAGGGGGAGGGGGTGAGCATCGTCGTCCACCGTACTATAAGATTCAATAAAATTGCGGGGGCATAAAAGTCCGGCTCCTGAAATTTTGATGCTTGCTGTATTGCATTTTAAAAATAAAATAAAAAAACATTTTCAAACATATTTTTTTTTTAAATTCCCTGCTATCTACTTTTTCCATTTTAATATTTTGTCTCCCAATTGTTTTATATATTGACTGAAACATTACACAAGATAGCACATGGTCTTATATAAATATATATATATATATATATATAAAATATTAAATAATTATATATATATACATACATATATATACAAATATATATAATATTAAATAATTATATATATATATATATATATATATATATATATATATATATATATATATATTTATATATCAGTGGCGTGCTGTCCATATGTGCAGGGTGTGCACTGCACACCCTGGCAAAATTATGAGGGACCATAATTTTCTGCACCTATGTCTACCTATCTTTATATGATATACAATAAATATTATTTATAATATATTCAAATATTATGTTGATTTGCTTGCTTGTATTCCCGCAGTGCGTGCGGTACTAGGTGCTGCACCACGTAGCGCGCAAACGAACATAGGAAGTTCTGATGTGTACGCACTGCGCACTAAATTGAAAATCACGCTTTATATGTATGGGCTACTGGAGAAAAACAGCATACTATGGCACTGAGGCAAGTGCAGCTATTTTTCCTGCACTTGGCATTCAGAATCATTCGAAGGTACGGTTTATTAAGCTTTGTATTAGAGCGGGGACTTACGTGCTGAAGCGCTTTTGGTTTTTTAACTGATTAACTGGCCATACGATTTTGCAGACGGTTAATGTTTAAATTTATATATTGTAAGATTTTGTTTTCATGGAAATATAAAAGAAGTATTTCATCAATATAAAGTGAAATGTTTTAGTGTGGTAAATTAATTTCGGTGATGTATTATATTTATTGAAATAATTAGCTGAAAAATAATGTTTTTTTTGTTTTAAAGACACTAATTTTAACAGAACAGTCCAAATTTTACCATTCATTGTGTTTTACAGACAGTATATAAGTTATATTATGTAACACCATATCCCTGTATTTGTTTTTATAAACTGACAAGATGTTTTTCGCTGAATTTAGGATTTTCAAATGTCAAAAACAATTAATAAATATAATTTAATCCACTGACCGAACAAGAAACAGTTCGCTCTATTGTGCCATCGTGCAGCGAAATCCTCTGCACGTGGAAAAGATATTCGGTTTGTTGGCAACACAGCGACGGGAGCCATGTGGTGCTATGTTTGCTGCACATAAAAGTTTTTCGTAGAAGCCTTGCTTTTTCAACGCCGATATGATACCATACAGCAAAAGACATGATTTTTGCTTCAGTGCTAGTAGAATTCTCATAAGTTTAGCTGTTTTTATAGTTATAACTCGACTACTCGTAGGTAAATATTTTATTTATTGTAATCTTTAAATTTATATTCATAATAAATAACCCGTTTCAGAATGGAGAACTCAGATGTCTCAATAATTAAAGATTTATTGGAAAATCCATGTTCTCTGCACACCCTACATGAAAACCTACCGCACGCCACTGATATATATATATATATATATATATATATAAATATATATATATATATATATATATATATATATATATATATATGTATATATATATATAAGTATATATATATATATATATTATATATATATACATATATGTATACATACATATATATATACATATATATAAGTATATATATATATATATATATATATATATATATATATATATATATATATATATATATATATATATATATCAGTGGCGTGCGGTTCATATGTGCAGGGTGTGCACTGCACAACCTGCAAAATTAAGAGAGACACTAATTTTCTGCATATATGTCTACCTATCTTTATACGATATACAATAAATATTATTTATAATATATTCAAATATTATGTTGATTTGCTTGCTTCTATTTCTGCAGTGTGTGCGGTACTAGGTGCTGCACCACGTAGCGCACAAACGAACATAGGAAGTTCTGATGTGTACGCACTGCGCACTAAATTGTCAGAGTATTAATATTATATATATATATATATATATATATATATATATATACACATATATACATATATATATATATATAATTTTATATAATTTTCAATTATTAGTATTAAATACTAGTATATTTTAGATTATTGTTTTCCAAATAACCATTTAACTTTTTTCTTTGGTTAAAAATAGTGAAATATCGGGGGGGCTGAATCCAATATGCCCCCCCCACACACACACAAACAAAGACCGAAACTAAATCCTGACTACGGTCCTATCTGCGAGTCTCTGAATCCAGCGGTGATATACCAAATACTTGAAAACTCCATTAAATTGTACGTAAAATAAAAATTATCTTTTTGGCATAAAACACAGTATTGAAAATTGATCTGTATGCATCTACAAAAGGATTGCGTTAGTTGATTAAATATTCATACTCCAGAGACATTCATAGCAATATTTCATACATGATCAGAGCCGTGATTTGACAATATTCTTGCGTGAAGTGATCATTGATTGAAATATGACTGCTTTTTCATTATTTTACGAAAGTAACTTCATCTGCGTTTGATATCGAATGACGAAAAATGATAATGACAGAGGAGAAAGTAATAGAAAAAAAAAGTTGATCTCCTGTCAAAAACTCTTTGAATCACATCATAAAGAGTAAGCGAACAAAGCAACTCAACTAAAATAAAATAAAATACAAAGGAAGAATACTTTATCTAAGCATGGTATAGTATTCTACTTTAGGGGTGGTTGCATTTACAATGATAAGAAACATATGCTGTTTCAGAAGTGTAACAGCTGCTAGTAAGTCATATATATATATATATATATATATATATATATATATATATATATATATATATATATATATATATATATGTATATATATATATATATATATATTTATATATATATATATATATATATATATATATATATATATATATATATATATATATACCGGGTGGCCATAATTAAACTTACAGTGCTCACAGTGTTCTGTAGCGCGATCTATTTGCGAGAATGACGCCACATTTTGTAGTACATTTGTAAGATTAAACAAGACGGGAGACGAAGGATTCCACGAAAAAACAAATTAGTTCCAAAAGTCACAGCTAGGGGAATATTTGGTGCTGTGTTATAGAAAATAGAGTGTTAACAAATGCAAATTAATACAGAATAAAATTACCTTTTATTATGCACATTTTCTGATTTAGTTCAAGTGCAATATGGCAACACTTTTAAAAAAGCGTAAAATCTACATAAACATCAAGTCTCGTGATCTGCAATACCACGTACTCTGAGCAGAAGGAGAAGTTTTTTATTCAAATTTCTCGTTACATCCATTGGCACAGTGACAGAAGGTAATTTCCGTATTGATTTGCATTTGTTAACACTCTATTTTATATTACACAGCGTCAAATATTCCCCTAGCGGTGACTTTTGGAACTAATTTGTGTTTTCGCGGAATTTTTTGTTATCCGTTGTGTTTAATCTTCGTCGTGTAATCAAAATGTGGCGTCATTCTCGCAAATAGATCGCGCTACAGAGCACTGTAAGCACTGTCAGTTTAATTATGGCCACCCGGTGTATATATATATATATATATATATATATATATATATATATATATATATATATATATATATATATATATACGTGTGTTTCTCTCTCTCTCTCTCTGTGTGTGTGTGTGTGTGTAGATATCCTAGTTCTTAATAAAAGTCGATCCACATAAAAAATTCGGTTATAAAATAAGATAAATTATATCATGAATTTATTTAAGTTGTTTTTATCTCTTTATTATGATTTGATGTATTTTTATCAAAGCAACCCATATTTTGAAATGTATGTAGATTTTAATTTCCAAATTTTAAATTTAGAGATATTTTCTATCGTAATCTTGCACAAACGCAAAAGATGTTAAGAGGACATATAGACATAGGAACGTGTTAGTTTATGGGCCACCTATCTAGACGGGTGTAATATTTTCTTGGTATGATACCACTCTGAAGTTTCCCCTCAATTTTGTTTATCCTCAGGAGGGTGGATTTTGCTCCTGGTTTCATTCCACTCTATCCTCCTGCATATCTCTCAGCGAGAAGACACCCGGAATCTCAGTTTTATCCTACATGTTCACTGGATATTCAGGGACGTGTTTGGAATGAGATATGGCGGCACGAGATAGCCTGGTGCCATCTCATGCCACCATAGAGATCTACGTAATATATATTCTGAGATGACCTTGAATATTAAGTTAGAATTCAGAGCGCCGGGTTCAAACTTGGTAAGTACACGGAACATCTTTATATACTCCCAGAGAACATGCAGGCTAAATCTGTGTCTGGGTGTCTTCTCGGTGGGAGGTTGGTAGGTAAAAAATAGGTACTAGAGAGCAAATATTCTCTATTCTGAGAGTTGTCAGTGTGTTTGGCTAGAATCCTGGAGTCTAGCTGGTCTAGAGTAACGGGTTCAAACATGTTAGGCACACTGAACACCATAATTTATATCCAGAGAACATGCAGGTTAAATCTCTGGATCTGGATGTCCTCTCGCTGGGAGGTTGATAAGTGAGAAAGAAGTACTCAGGAGCCAAAATCCTCCATGCTGAGGATTGTCAATGTGCTTGGCTGGAATTTCAAAGTGCCTTGTTCAAACCTATCTTTAAAAGCACTAAACATCCTAATATAAACGCAGAGAACATGCAGGTTAAATCTCTGGATCTGGATGTCCTCTCGCTGGGAGGTTGATAAGTGAGAAAGAAGTACTCAGGAGCCAAAATCCTCCATGCTGAGGATTGTCAATGTGCTTGGCTGGAATTTCAAAGTGCCTGGTTCAAACCTATTTTTTAAGAGCACTAAACATCCTAATATAAACGCAGAGAGCATGCAGGTTAAATCTCTGGATCTGGATGTCCTCTCGCTGGGAGGTTGATAAGTGAGAAAGAAGTACTCAGGAGCCAAAATCCTCCATGCTGAGGATTGTCAATGTGCTTGGCTGGAATTTCAAAGTGCCTGGTTCAAACCTATCTTTAAAAGCACTAAACATCCTAATATACACTCAGAGAACATGCAGGTTAAATCTCTGGATCTGGATGTCCTCTCGCTGGGAGGTTGATAAGTGAGAAAGAAGTACTCAGGAGCCAAAATCCTCCATGCTGAGGATTGTCAATGTGCTTGGCTGGAATTTCAAAGTGCCTGGTTCAAACCTATCTTTACAAGCACTAAAATTTCTAATATACACTCAGAGAACATGCAGGTTAAATCTCTGAATCTGGATGTCCTCTCGCTGAGAATTTGGTAAGAGAGAAAGAAGTAATCGGGTACAAAAACCATCCATCTTGTGGATAGTCAGTGTGTTGGGATAGAATCTCGGAATGCCGAATTTTAACCTGATAAGAATGCTAAACATCTTCCTGTACACGTGGAATATGAATGTGTGGTGATTAATTATTTAAGAAAGTTAGGTAAATACAGGTGAGCATAAGGAAAGAATGTTAATTATATGGGGGTTTTTGTTGAATGTCACACAAAATATTTCGGTGGATAAACATTAGTTTATTTTAATGCCCATTTATAATCATTTTAATATTACAGTTTAGGACACCATCTCACACGGGTGCCACTTCTCTCACACACACACAGAATTCTTTCTTTTTTCTCGTGGAACATGACAAAAACGCCACCTAACGGCGTGAACCTCAACAGTACGCAAGAAAATTTTCCTGTCACGCGTAAAAATTTAAAATATATTAAAAATATATAAAAAGTATTTGTAACAATTTACAGTCCCTTTACGTCTTGAAATGTTATGCAGGTTTGACGTTATAAAAGTCTGAATAAACTCTTCAAGAATCCGCTAGATAGCTTGAAAGATCATTCATGAAATTAGTGTTAAGTGTCCTATCCACTAATTATGATTATTAATAAAATTTAATCATTTATATCTCATTTTCATATAAAAGTGTTGAATTATACCCCTATATTGTGTTTTGATTTAAAAAAAAATGCAGGTTTTAAATATGCAAACTGGTACTTTAAACTCGACATTTCAATAAACATTAATTTTCACGATTGATAAAGTCCTATTTGCTTTCCCTGGCATAAACAGTAGTCGTGGAAGCTCATTCGGCAAATGCGTCGATCTCGTAACCGGAGGGGTGTGAGTTCGAGTTGACCAAAGATTCACCGTGTTCATTAAAAGTGGGTAGGGCACGTAAAATAGGTTCCTGTTCGAAATCTCCTTTAAGTTCAAACGATACCTCTGGAGGTAGCCTGGAATTCTCCTACTTGGTCCCTGCTTCTAAATTTCTAAGACACAACAGGAGTAATGTTATACGCATTCGTAGAATTCCTTGATCTAGACGTACTCCTCTAATGATGCTAAATGAGTAACAGATTTGAAGCCCTGTTGGGCATAAAGATATTTATCTGTATTTCCAGCTACATTGGAAAAAAATATCCCTAACATAAAGGAGATTAATACTCATTTTATCTCGATTCTTTAATTTTGTTCAAATGTGAAAATAATAATACTTGTTATTATGGCATTTATATCACATACTTTAAGCAACCGACTGTAAAGACTTAATTTTAACTAATAAAAAAGAAATTCTTCAATTCAACACAAACTCATTCTCATTCACACTTATTCCTTGACACACGCTCATACAAAACTGGAGTAGCTCCTACTTTTTTACAAAAGCAATACACATAAAAGAACTCGTCGTGAGATGGCGCTTTTACATAACTGCTTGATTGGGTACGAACAATATTTTGGGGGGTGTACAAAAGCTAAACTGACTAAATGTAGCAAATTGGGAAATTCTTTTTTTCCATTTTATATAGAAAATTAGACGTCCTCTAAATAGGACACTGGGATAAATGGGATAAATTTTTACTTCCAACTGCTACTTTTAGTTGGCTTTTAAATTGGACAATGGGATAAAGTGGGTTAAGGTATAAACTTAAGTAGAATGAGAAGATTCTTGAATTTTCTTTGTATGCCCTAACCAGAGGTTGTTTTAATTTTTTTTTTTTTTCAGGTAAACCGTCTCCCGTTAAAGAAGCAACCATTGATCGAACAATGCAATTCTCGCCCTCTCTATCACGAGCATCTGTGAAATCCATATCTTCAACGTATTCTGTAGAAGAACTACAAGGTAAATTGGGTCTTTTTACTTTGTTTTCTTTATTTCACATAACATTGAATAACAATAAAAAAAACTCATTAATCGGAAATCTGTCAGTTCCAAAACATAGATGATTCTATAATGCTAAATAATAAAGGAAAAAATAAATATTCAAGGTCAAGGTCAAGTTAATTGAGTTTAATGGAGTACCTAGCGAAGTGTAAGGTCTTCACTTTAACCTCCGAACGTAAGCAAATCAAAACATAAATTTAGGCCTCTAGGCAAAAAGTGATCCAAACAAAAATTTAATACATTCCATCTCACAAGGAAGAGAGAAGGTAAGGACTGTGAAGACTCCCCTTTGTCTGAGCACGTGCCAAAACAGCGGATCGTAGTTCACATGTTTATCTGGACAATAGCTTGACGTCGCAGAGTCTGGGATCTTGACAATCGGACTGAATAGACGAATACGCCCCCTCGTTAATGAACGCTCAGAAATTCCGTGAAGAGACAGCCAGCGAATGGGAATTCAGTTAAAATGTATAACTGTAACTTTAGCTGGAGTTCTCGTGTAACTGGGATCTTAACTGACCCAAGAAACAAGTGGCGGAACCGTAACTGACCCCCCCCAGGTATAAAAAGCCTACAATTTTGCTACTCAGGGCTTATGACTCTTACTACTCCTCGACATTTTAATGTCAATCAACCTTCTCTTTTGCCTCTATCATATTTTCCTTTTTCCCCTTTTTTCCTAATTCTATCAAAAAATGAAAAAAAAAAAATAAAAATAATAAAATTTTAAAATAAAAAAACTAACCAAAAAAATTTTAAAAATTTTAAAAATGGATGACTTTCATCAGCATAAATACTCCCTATCCTTTCTCTCCCTTTTCACTTTATTACTTTTTATATTGTTATTATTATTGAGGACAGGGCCTTATTTTATTTAATTCTTTAATATTTAGTTTAATTTTAATGTAATCTCATATAAGTATATCTTTGCATTTAACGAAGCACACTGTAAATGATATCTCATATGCTCACCACTGGGGATACGACTGTCAGTCAAGGAGCCCCAAAACAACTTGCTACTTGGAGACTTGGAGACTCAGGGCTTTTCGTCATTTTTTTTCAGAGGTGTGTTGACCTCGTGGGGGCTTTCGTCTTTTTTACCAGAGAGCTTGCTGGTTCGGGAGACTCGTAAAGTCCGCTCATATAGGGAGCGGCAGAATCTCGATGCTTGGGTTTGAGACCCTGAAAAGTCCCATTTGTAAGAGATATTAAATCTCTTGTTTTTCCGACTGTGACGTGAAGGAAGGATCAAATTGGTTTGAATTAAATCCAGCATTGAATTAGTGAATTTGATTTGATTCATTTCAGTTTAAAGGAAGTTTTTTGTCAATTCCAATTGAATTATGAATTTGTAAATAGCCGTATTTAATTGTTAAATCTCATTTTTCTTTGACTTTCACCCTTCATGAATATAGAAGGAGTCACAGGTCTCATAAAAAATTATGAAGTAAACAACGCGTTGGTATGTGTACTTGACAACCATTCGGTATGGTTTATAAAATTCATCAACACATTAAAAAAAAAAAAAAAAAAAAAGCAAATAAAAATAAACAAAAAGTGACATCACTAACAAAAAGATATAAAAAAAAAATTTTTAATTTTTATAAAATAAAAAAACAAAAAAAAAAAGCAAAAAAATATACGAAAAAATGATACGAAAAAAAAAAAAAAAAAATTAATATAAAATTAGCCTAAAAATACACAAAACGATACTTCACCATAAAAAATAGCAAAAAAACAATTGAATAGGCAAAATAACCTTAAAACAGAATTTTAAGAAAATTTACAAGGTGATGTCGTCACGGGGTATAGAACCATCAATCACAGGATTACGAGCGAATGAGGCGGTTACGCTAAATATAAATATTCAGTGATATACGCTCCAGTGATATATAATATTATAAAAGGAAGCTGTAAAAATTTAAATAGTAATATGAGGGATGTACATGGTTTCCGCGCACCTAGAAAGTCAGGGAAAATCATGGAATTAGACAATGGATTAATTTTGTCTTGGAAAGTCTTGATTTTTCAAGTAAAATGAGTAAAAGTCATGGAAAGTCATGGATCCGCTAAACTACCGATTAAATAAAAATGCATTGAATTGTTTAATTCTATTTTTAATTGCCATTTGGCTGAAGTTACTGAGTTTGGTATTTATGTATTATCCTATTGACCCTATTGCCAAGTAAAATTTGTTCACCAAAGTAAGAAAGCTTAATGGGTGGGTAAATGTATATTATTCTGTTTTTTTCTTAAATTGTAGATTAAAATTTTATTAATATAATAATAATTATATTTTAATAAAAATTAGTTAAGATTTTTGCATAAAATATAAGTTTATCTCTAGGGATATTGTATATAAACATTATAGGGTTACATTTGGCTATTATTCATGGTCACCTGGATAATACCAAAGTACCCTGAATTCAAATTGGAAACATTTTGATTGAAAAATTGCTATATGATTAAACTTAGGTATGTAGATACAACAATTTATTTTTATGTATGTGAGTTTATTAACACTTATAAAGTAAGTTTATAGTTTTTTATGATAAAATTCCTGTAATTTCTTTAAAAGCATTTATTTTATTTGTATGTACATCAGAAGTTTTATTCATATATACTTTAACGAAAGCTTTTTAAAGTCATGGAAAATGATCCGCTAAATCAGGGAAAGTCGTGAAAGTCATGGATTTGAAAAATTTTATTTTGGCAGATACCCTGGATGTACACACATTGCATATTTTACTTAATGCGACCTGGAAAGTTCTATTCACATCATGTTAAATTCACTAATTTTATGTACATTTTCCTAAGAAACTATTAAAGATGTCAATCTGGAATTTTTACATTTGATGATACAAATTCATGCTTTGTATATTTTAATGGCTCATTTTTCGTTTCTACACAAAGTTTTTTTTTATTTAATTTCTTAACTGGATGTCACTTTTAAAAACCAGTTTTTGTAATGTTTTCTCGTTGTAGCGATGCTTCGCGGATTGTATTTAGTTTACCTTTACTACTTTTGGAATGGCAACAATTTTGGTATTCTTTCTTTTGATGTTAAGAAGAAGAGCTCATTTTAATATAAATAAATTCAGACCCCTTCATTGGTGGTGATTTTAGGCTTACCCGCTCCACGGCATTTTCATCCTTGGCGACAATTGTTTCCAGATGCATTCTTATCTGTTTGGAATCGTTAGGCATGTCACATCACGTCCGGGTCACCAATGAAGGAGTCTGAATTTATTTATATTAAAATGAGCTCTTCTTCTTAACATCAAAAGAAAGAATACCAAAATTGTTGCCATTTCAAAAGTAATAAAGGTAAACTATACAATCCGCGAGGTATCGCTACATCGTGATAAAATAATAATTTTCAATAAATTTTCAATTCTCCGAGATAAAATGTTAAATATCATATGGTAACTTCGGTATATGATATATAAGCAATTATAAAAAAATTATTCTTGTGTATCTATATTTTACTATTTCCTTTGTATAATAGCTTACAAATTTAACTAATAATTAGAACAAAATTTCTAGTAATCCGAAAGTGATTTCAGCATTCAACATTAAATATTTAAATGTTCTTATTAATTATTATTGTTTACTTTTTAATTTATGAAAATTATGACTAAATTTAAAATGGAAACTAAGCAATACATACCTTAAAATTGGTACTGCTAACTTTTTTTTTATTAAATATATTATTTTATTACGTATTTACATTTTCATTTTAATCATTTTTATTTATGACTGCCAAATAATTTATTTGAAAGGTCATTTTTAAAAGTACTGACGTTTAAATATTAGATTTTATAAAATTCTAATATTAATAAAATTGCAGCAAAGTACTTAAAAGTCTTTGAAATATTTTAACTATTTTAAATTTGAGCTTTAGAAATAAATTAATTGCTGTCAGTAAAAGAAACTACAATAAATTACAGATTATTTAACTTCTAAATTTTTAATTCCAAAGATACTTTATGATATTTCCAATGATACTTTATGATATAAATCAATTATGATATTTGTCAAAATATTAGTTTTTATAAAATGCTGATATTAATAAATTGCAATAAAATCCTTAAAAGTCGTTGAAATATGTTAATAATTTGAAACTTGAGCAAATTAATTGATGTACCCAAAATCGGTAAAAGAAAAATAATTACAATAAATAAAAAAATAATTCACTTATATATATTTCTATTTTTTATCCCACATCATTCAATTTTTAGATTAATTATTATATTAAATGATTTATAATGAATTGGAAGTGATTTAATATACGATATTCGTCTAAATATTAATTCTAATTTAAAATGCTGATATTATTAAATTTAAACAAAATACTCGAAAGTCGTTGAAATATTTAAATAATTTGAAACTGGAGCTTTAAAAATTAATTAATGGATGTATTAAAAAAAACAGTAAAAGACAAAAAAAAATTACAATAAATTAAATATTAACTGTTGCTTTTGCATTTTACGGTGTTTTTTTTATTTTTAATCATACAGTATTCAATTTTTAAACTCATTCAGAGATATTAGATAGATTTCCAATGACTCAGCACTGGTTTATTATATGATATTTCTTCAATTTTTAACATTTATAAAAAGTTGATATGAATAAACTGTAACAAAACAATCAAAATGTCGTTGAAATATTTTGATAATTTAAAATTTCAGCTTTAGAAACGAATTAATTGATGTACCCAAAAATCGGTAAATGAAAAGACTACAATACGTTAGAAATTACCGTGCTTCTACATTTTAATATTAATTTATTTTAATCTCACAGAATTCAATTTTTTAAGTAATTTAAGAAGCAAAAGATTTTCATTGACCCGGACGTGATTTGAACACGCAACCTTCTGATCTGGAGTCAGACGCGCTACCGTTGCGCCACCGAGCCCACGGCAAAGGTGGATCAATTCATGTACAAATCGAAAGCTCTTTGAAGCTTTTGGCGAGTTTCATTTCTTTCTTTGAAAAGATAAGGAATGCAGATAGGCAGTTTTTACACTCAATGGATTTTGTTTTAAATTTATGTCATAGTGTGCTAGTAACTTTTAATCATAAAAATGAACCATTTTAATCTCATCGTAAAAACAGAAAAGCTACCTTTATCATTAAAACATTTCTGAATTACAAATCCAACCGAAATTCAAACTTTCAAATTTTAACAGACTAAGAAACAATCGGTTAGTAGAATATTCATTTTAATGACTGTAAAATATAATTTGATTGTTAATTAAAAAAAAACATGATTAGAAATTATTTTTAAACTTAGGTTAGCGATAGGAATTTTACACTTTCTAATATTTCTAAGAACTTTGTGGATCAATTAATAGGAGTAAAATTATTAAAGTAAAGTAAATTTTGTTGGTGGATAAATTTAAACTTTTTAAAATCCTTATTGCAATTCTCAGGCTTTTAAAAGTTTTAAAAAATTTAAGAATAACTCTTGGCAAAGTAGGCTACTGAAATCTGCGGCAAAATCGACTAAAGTAAAGTGCAAAGTCTGTATTAGTATTTTGTTTTAATTAAATTATACGTCTTTATTTTGATAAGCATGGTAATTTTAGAAATTCTCTGTTTTTTTTCCTAATTTTAAAAGGGTTATTTATTTATTTATTTATTTATTTATTTATAAAGTCTGAAATGGTAGGCAATTTTTGGCGGGGTAAAGACAGAAAAAGTACTAGGGTCGAAATGTTTATTTATTTATTTATTTTTAATTTTAATATTTTTAGAATGATAGGACCGATAAATATGCATAATAGTCTAAAAATGTGACAAGTTGTTGTTAAATGTTTTTATACTATACAAAACTGAATGTTTAAATCAGGGCTTCAAACCGGAACTGAATCGAAAACAGACAACCGAAACGAAATTGAAATAAAAATATCAGTGTATTTCGGTTTGATAATCTTCAGTCACTTTCCTACTATGACCAACTTATGAATGTTTTCTAATTTAACGTCAACTATATAATTATCTTCATTACATGGTCAGATGGAAACTGGAACAAAAACCGGAACTGAGCCAAAATAAAAATATCGGTTTATTTCGGTTCGATATATCTTCAGACATTTTGCTACTGTAACCAACTTATCAATATTTTTAATTTAGCGTCAACCATATAATTATCCTAATTACATGGTCGAATGGAAACCGGAACGAAAACCTGAACTGAGCCGAAATAAAAATATTGGTTTATTTCGGTTCGATATATCTTCAGTCATTTTGCTACTATAACCAACTTGTCAATATTTTTAATTTAACGTCAACCATATAATTATCTTCATTATGGTCGGATGGAAACCGGAACTGAGCCGAAATAAAAATATCGGTTTATTTCGGTTCGATATATCTACAGTCATTTTGCTGCTGTAACCAACTTCACAATAATTTTATCAATTTAACGTCACCATATAACTATCGTCATTACATGTTACTTCTCGGTTTCCTATTTTGATATTCACTAGTACTTTTCTGTTTCAGTTTCACATGAAACTACTTGTAGAACTCAGATTTAATTCAGCTAAATGCTCAGTTGTCATAAGGGAATGTCATAATATTTGGATAATGGATAACAATGCCAAATCTTGCCGTTCTCCTGTCAACCCTAGTGTCGTACATGCTGATTAATTGTATCCATTCACATAGTGCACCAAATAAAAAAAAAATTAAATTCTTCTAAATTTTAATAGAATTACATTTTTTGTTTATGATAGAATTATACTTTTAGTACAAATAAGAATACACATAAATAAAATTATTCATTCAGAACTGAAAATAAAACCATTATTTTCGGCCGTACGAAAACAAGAACTGAACTGATCAGTGGCGTAAGCAGAATTTTTTCAAGGGAGGGGTCATAATTTTCAAGGGGGTTCATTATTCTAAAAAATAACAGCCCGCATAATTTCTACTAAAATTTTTATTTTTGCCATTTTCTCTGAGATCCAGGGGGGGGGTTAAACCCCTAACCCCCCCTTGAGTACGCACCTGGAACTGATATATATTTTTAGTTGAACTGGAACAAAAAAAGGTTACAGTTCAAAGCCCTGGTTTACCTAAATGTCATTTAAAATCTTAACATTAGAGCAGTGATTCTCACATTGTGACAAGAAAATAAAGAATAATTTTAAAAATTAAACTAAACATTTTTATGTTGGTTATATGGGTTTAAAATTCATTTTATAAAAGAAATATAACAAGTCGCACAATGGGCACCTAAAAATAATAAATCGTAATTTAACTGGCAGAATAATCGAAATTCCCATTCCTGGAATATGCATCGTGCCATTACAAGCTGCTGCCCTCTCCCTAAAACTGGTTTTCTTCAAACGAGTTTCTTTAAATAAATTCTGCATATAATACTTTCAGAAGAAATAAGTATAGAAAAAAAAAATGCTTCATTTAAAATTCATGGTATCTTTTCTCTCTGCGTCTTTCTTTTTATTTTATGAAAAGTTCTTTTACTAACCACTGCAAGCCATTCAAGTCTTCATTACCATTCTATATATTTTTCTTAGACAAAACTTTCCCTTAATTTTAAATCAATAGTATGACCTATACTAGAGATCCATTCAATTTAGATATATATAGGACTAGACGTTCATACAAATGCAATTTCCCTTTTTAAAATCATTCCGGGACAGGAAAATATATATAATTGCAGTTTCCAAGGCCTGAAAACTTAAGTTTTATGATGCCAAATGTCGTAAAATGTGAATAGTGAATAAGATAATGAAGCGTTTGGAGAGGAGGAGGGTGAAATCTTATTCCCGGAAGAATTTATTAGCTTTGATAAAATACTAAGTTTGGAAATTTAACATTATAAAATTATGGTATTTTCTTTCTTGGATATATAAACTACCATAACATTTATACTCAAAATTTTATAAATACATCCTCTAATTTGAGTTATAAGGCATTACAGAATTCTTTATTAATGATTAGTACTGTATCATGTAATTTGGTCTTCCGGTATTGCCCCTTCAAGACAAAAGCTATAGCGCAGTTATGGTTGAATAACAATTATCCTTTGTTATCCAGAAATTACTTCGCCATACTTCGAACTTCAAAAATTCTTTTTAGCCGAACGATGGGCAAATGGATACGGCACTGATCTTCGGTACAGGGGATCATGGGTCTGAATCCCACTGCGGCATGGATATTCGTAGCCTTTCGGAATCACCTTTAATCAGTAGATCCCTGTCTCATTAGTCCTCGTGTTGCAAAAAAGTAGAACGTAGCGCTCCAAGCCAAATCAAACCAAGTAAATATAGGCAGATTTTGAATTAGGCAGAAATCAAAAGAAATGAGAAAGGGTTCTATAATTTTTATGCTAAGTAATTTATAGTGACTTCCAGTTTTGCCTCTGTCATTCCTTAATACTATGTATTCCCTCTAAATATTAGAGTTTCTATAACCATCATGAAGTCGAATTTCTCAGGAGTCATTCTGAGAATCATTCAGCCTTTTGAAGGATCATCAAATCTCAACCGTTTAATCCAGTTTTCAAATTTTCTCAAAATACTTTCCTTCTATCAGTATTTTCCGTCAACATATCCTCAAAAACATCTTAATTCTTACAAGAGAATATTCATGAAACTAAACATATTCCCACCAATGTGATTCGCGACTCTATTACCGATTTGAACCTCTACTGAACCACTTGAAAATCGTTCGTCCAAGTTATAATTGTATCAAGTTAAATACCAAGAACCAAGCAAGTGTAAAGGCAAGTTATTTGTCATGTTCAAACCTGGCTTTACAGTACATTTGTCCAAGGCCGTAGGCAAGGGAGGGGATTTAGGAGACCGATCCTTCCCCGAAATTCAAAAATTCTAAAAAACCACTTCGGAGAAAGAAAATTGAATGTGTGTGGGTGTGTCACCTGCCTAGCTTTGCATACACAAAAGTGTTCTCAGAAATAGACCGCTTCGGCCATAAATGTCTTGCGGGACCGCGGGCTTTTATCTATCCCCCCACCCCACTTCCATGCCCTTGGTCATTCGTCTTAAGATCATTTTAAGTAATCTATTGCGTATCTTCTTCCTGTCTGGTGTGCTCCACGGTGATTATTTTGAGTCAGATTCTATCTTCTAAAATAGCTTCAATTTATTACGTTAAACTAGATTTTAGTATATAGCTAAATGAGAGAGAAACCGAACGATGACCGAATGGTTAGGGTGCTAACCTTCGGAACAGGAGTTCGTGGGTTCGAATTCCACTATGGCATGGGTGTTCGTAGCCGTTCGGAATCGGATTTAAGCAGTAGGTCCCGGTCTCATTAGCCCTCGTGTTGCAAAAAGTAGACCGTAGCACTCCAAACCAAACCAAACCTAAATGGGAGAGAAATTTAAACGAATAAATATGAAAATGGTTTTTAATGTTTATTTTACTATTAAATTCATTGTGCAGGTACTTCATTACTCACTTCTAAGCCTTAAATTTGTTCATTATATTTTTTAAAATCATTTTGCTATTATAAAACCACATTGTGTTATGGTACACAATGTAGTTTTATAATAGCAAATATGGTACATTAGAGGTATACATACATAAGAAAATTTGTAGTTTTACTGAAATATAATTCATAAAAAAAAACAATGTCTTTCACCTTGGGACCCCTCCAAACATATTTTCTGGCTACGGTGCTGCATATACCCCAATAAGTATGTGGTGGAAGGTCAAAGTGTAACTAGACGTTGACTAATTTGCAAATAGGAACAGTATGCACAGCATTTAT
>CM063505.1:95528425-95533425 GCA_032207245.1 Pardosa pseudoannulata | reverse complement strand
TTTTGAGAGTTTTCATATAGATGTAATACATTCCGGAAAATATTTGTACTACACCTTTCTAGAAGTTTCTCTAGCTTAAAGATTTTGTCTCCAAATATCGTTAAACTTTCCTATTGGAGAAACCTCTTTAACCCTCCGAGTGGTACACACCGAGGAAAAAAAGTCTCCAAAAATACGCTAAAGTATCATTGTGTCAGTGACCAAAGTGTTCTATGATTTTTTTACTTCACCCTTTGTCGACTAGATTGGAATACGGGAAACCCACCCTCGTTACTGTCCCTTTATTTCCGATTATAAATAGATATATAAATAGACATTATAGATTGTTAATTTTTAATACACATAAAGCTCGTCAAGTCTCGAAGATCAAAACCATACGAAATAATGGGTTCTAAAAGTACAAATAAAAATATTCTTTAAGAGAATGATTTCTATCTTTTTTACGAAAGTCATCCAAGCTATTTACGCGATACAATTAGAGATACATCTGTTACCGCAAACGAAATACTTCGAAATAGAGATTTACAAAGCCATGAAAAGCTATCAGCGTCTTTGTGCCTCAGAGAGTAGGTGTGCAGTTCCTAAACAATCGACCTGACCCTCCTACCTCAAAACTCTATAGGGGAAAACACTGGCAGAAATGTACATTACATCCATTTTCGGAACGTTTTGGAGGTCGAAAATTGTACGCGACAACCGCTTTGAAGACATCATCGGTTTGGCGGAATTGTATGTGCGAACAGTTTAGAGGGTTAAGCATATAGGCTTCTCTCACAAGCCATTCATTTGACTGTCAAAAACTATTAACTATCTGGAAGTTTTGAGTTTATAAATACATAATTTATAACAATATTTTTCTAATATTGCTATGGAGATGTCACTTTGGGAAAGATACACTGATAGAGGTTTCTTAAAAAAAAAAAAAAAATAGAAATATTGAAAATGAAAAGTGGTATATCTAGCCCTAATCGTTCCCTTTAGTAAGTCTTTGATATAGAATATAGATAACTGCAAAAATTTTTTTTTCATAGTTCTGTTTCCCTCCGATTTCAACAGTCAAAAATAATTTATATGTTTGGTACAGTCAATACTTTGCTACTCTAAGATTGATTAGAGACGAACATATTCTTTAAAACCTATTACGAACGCCTACGAACAATCGCACTAACTGTGGGACCTGATTCTGCACGCTACCAATATACCTATCACGCACCAAATGACTATTAGTAACAGATCTTAAATAGGTTAAGGTAACAGTACACATTGAAACCTGTTTTCTTTTTAATTTTTTGTGTCTTCTTGTCACAGTTGATAGGTCGTTTATTTTAAGGTCATATCCATGATCAAGGTTATATCTCAATATTATAAAAATGTTATTTTTTTTTATTTTAGAATTTCTTCTTCTTCATGAGCATAACAACCTATTATAGGTCCTAGCTACCTCGACAGCACGCTTCCCCCCAACTCAAACGGTCTAGAGCAACTCTTTTCCAGTTCTTAATCTTCAAGGATTTGAGGTCAATTTCAACATCGTCTAGCCATCTTGTAGGTGGTCGTCTTCGGGTACGGGATTCCTCAGGGTTTTTAAAAGTATACAGTTTAGAAGGGTTGTTATCAGGGGTTCTCCAGATATTTCCAAGCCATCTCAGTCTATTACTACGAATGACTTGCTTAACACAAGGCTCTTTGTAAAGCCTATATAGTTCAAAATTAAATCTGGTTCGCCAGCACCCCTGATCGTTTACAGGTCCGAAGATAGCTCTTAGAACTTTTCTTTCAAAGGTATCTAGGGCACGCTGGGTGTCCATGTTTAATACCCAAGTTTCGCTGGCATATAGTAACACAGGAAGTATAAAAGTCTTGTAAAGTCTCTGTTTGGTTATTCGACTGATAAGTTTGGAACTTAACTGTTTTTTCAGTCGGTAGAAGCATTTATTAGTTGATATTATTCTGCTGTTGACCTCAGTTTTCAGCTTATTTTGATCATTAATAATTGTTTCAAGGTATTTAAATTCACTAACTTTTTGAAAGGTATACCCGTTAATGCCAAAAGGGGAGTAGCTCACAGTCGAGGACGATACTTCCATAAACTTTGTCTTGTCTTCATTAATAGTGAGGCCCATGAATTTTAGAATTTAATCAGTTTAAATATTAATTGCCTATTAACATCTTTTAAAAATACCGTCATGTTCAAATTATCTTTACCAGTATATACTTTACATGTATAAATTAAAGAATTTCTTAGAACTATGAACTATAATTTTATGACTTTTTCTGGAATTATACATAGAATTATGACACATAAATGAATAATAAAAATTGATTGAAGATGAATTGAAGTTGATTGAAGTTGAATTGATTGAAATTGATTTAATTGGTAAAAATTGGTTATTGCAGCGTGATACAATAAAAATATAGCAAAAAGAAGTGACAAAGTGTTACCGGTATTGAAACGAACAATTCAATACCGGTACTTTAGCAGAGCAAGGTTCTGGTAGTGATTATAAAAAAAAAATGACGAACCATTTAAAAACGAAAATGTAGATTTATTTTAAATCTTAAAATAATATACATCATACGATGTCCGCCTACGTGCCGAGGAAAATGCACAAGTAAAAAAAAACATCCAACAATCCTCTTATATATCCAGCAGCAGACATCGCACAAAATTTAACATATACATGCAACTTCCTCTTGCACTCAGCTAATCACAAAACTACGCAGTTCGTAGCTGCCGAGTGAGAGTTGAGGAACATACAGCGAGAGTCAGCTTTACAAATGGCGATTAAGAAGCCTCGGTTAACTTTAAACAAAACAAAACAAATTGCCGGGATTCACCGGAGGTTGAGAAGGTGCCGATTCGGCTGTAATTTCTAACACAAAGAGAGTTCAGGAAAGAAAAAAGGAACAGCTTAGAAAATAAAGAGAGCCTTGCGAATTTAATATGGAAGGTGATCTTCTCTGATGAGTATTCACAAATCACAACTTGGTTTCATCCGAGCAGTAACGATGTTAACCACACTTAAGATCCACTCTTCCAAAAAGTCCATTTTCGGAGATGAATTCCTGAAAGTCTTTTTTTAATTATGCAGCTGGCAATACAGGTACATATACCTTTATGCCACCACATAGCTGCGAAACTGTTATCCATTTAGCACCACTCGAAGAGCACAGGAAAAATACGCTAAAAGTTTATTGTGTCAGTGGCCAAAGCGTTCTATGATTTTTTCCTTCACCCTTTGTCGACAAGAATGGAATACGGGAAACCCACCCTCGTTACTGTCCTTTTACTTGTTATATATAGATATATAAATAGATATTATAGATTGTTAATTTTTAATACATATAAAGCTCGTCAAGTCTGGAATATTATCCCAAAAGAAATAATGGATTCTAAAAGTACAAGTAAAAATATTCTTTGAGAGATTTATTTATTTATTTATTTTTACGAAAGTCATCCAAGATATTTAAGTGGTGCAATTAGAGATACATCTGTTACGTCAAACGAAATACTTCGAAATAGAGATTTACAAAGCCATGAAAAGCTATCAGTGTCTTTGTGCCTCAGGGGGTAGGGGTGCACATCTAGTGTCGGGGGGGGTGGGCGCGGCTTTCATGGGTGGTGGGAAGAGGGGGAGAGGGTTTCGGTGGGGCGGTAGGGGGTTTGCTGGATGGGTAACTTTATTGGTCTGGGTGTCAATAGGGGGTCTCGGCGGTTTGCCATCCCTCAAGAAATGTCAGTCAAAGAGGGGGGCAGTTCCTAAACAATCGATCCTCCTACCTCAAAACTCCATGGGGGAAAGCACTGGCAAAAATGTACATTACATCCAATTTCGGAGCGTTTTTGGAGGTCGAAAATTGTACGTTTTGAAGTCATCATCGGGTCGGCGGAATTGTACGGGCGAATCGCTTAGAGGGTTAAGGAATACTACGGACGCAAGTAACATTACTCCCAGTGGGTCCTCGTAATTTAGAAGCAGGCAGCAAGCAGAAAAATAGGCTTGGCCTGATCACCCCCAGAAACCAGAACCCATAACCCAGGGATGGGCAAATACTTTTAAGCGCGGGCCAAAATGAAATTTTCAAAATGTCTCCAGGGCCGGAGGACTATACCGCGTACTCTGTGCACACGCGAATGTTTTGGGTGGAGTTTTTTCCCTGCCCAAGAAATTTGTTTGACAAAAACACTATAAGTATCATTTTAAAGCATTTAGACAGAGAAATTTGACAGTTAATAAAAGATAATAGTAATAATAAATTGTCTTACTTAGGTGTATATGCGAACAATTTATACCCAGTAAAATATGTCACGTAATTTTTAAAGAAATATGATCCATTATATTAAATTAATGGTCATTAAATAAATCAGTTAATGAAAGATTTTATTTTGATATTTATTTATATCTTAACGATACAAATTATTTTATTTTGATCATAGTTATTACATTTTGTAAATATAATAGTAAATAGAATTATAAAAAGAAAAGACAAACATCAAACGTTAAAATAGAATAGTTTTAGTTAATGCGAATTTTTAGGTTTTTTTTCATTATTTATATGTACACTACGCATACAAATACTGTTGATTTCAACAAAATTGCATATAAGAGATTAAAAAATTGCATACAGTATTTTTCAACGGGCCGGATCCGGGTCGCTGGCCGGCTTTTGCCCACCTTTGCCATAACCTTTCAGTTACGAGATCACTGCCTTTGCCGACTAAGCCACTGTGGTTCAATCCCTAGAAGAAAAGACATTAAGTGAATAACGTGGCCAATAAAGTCTCCTGATATTAACCCGAAAGAAAACGTATGGAAGTACATTGGAAGAGCAATTTCACGTAGACATTTTCCTCCTAAAGACATAAATGCTCTGAAAATGTCATTTCCGGAAGAGGGGAGATTAACTTCCTAACCTGAGCTTAACGTCGTTATTGCCAGCATAAAAACATGTTTTGATTTATGTGTACTGTAACGTATCCGGTCCCTGTTTCAGGTGAC
>CM063505.1:95503425-95523425 GCA_032207245.1 Pardosa pseudoannulata | reverse complement strand
TTATAGATTTTCTTAAATAAAAAACAATGTTAAGTTGTGTTAAACAAAATTTTTAACGTTTTTTTGTATTTGACGGTAAAATCATGTCTTGCATGAATCATTTGATTTATAGTTAAAATAAATAGAAAAATCTTAATAATAGCATCTGTAATCAAGAGGAGGAAAAAAATCGCTTTTTTTTTTCAATGTTTAGTCACTTTTTAGTCACTTATTCTGTATTATTTGTCACTTTTCTCACCTTTTTGAAAGTACCTCAGCAGTTGCAAGCCTGTTACATGAAGACTAGAGAAAAGGAAAAGCTGTGCTCCCATTTTATCACTTTTTTTTGCGGTAAAAATGAGGCCCTAAACGATTGGTATTCACCACTAACTTAAATACTTTTTAAATACCTCGCGGTTCATGATCTTCGGACTCCAGAATTTCGACGCGTTGTAAATAGTATGAATGCGTACTGTTGTTTATCTTTCTATTCCAGAGATTGCCGGATCGCGGCTTTCGAGCCACATGCGGCTCTTTGCTTAGCGCTCGAGGCTTTACAGACTTTTATGCATTATGTCAATAGCAGTTAATACATGTATATGGCTCTTTAATACCTTCATTATCCTGTTCTAGTATCGTTTGAGATATTAGAGGAGATTATCCTCCCCACTATAGCCAATTTTTCACCATTTCATGATGGTGACCTTGAACAATGGTTTATGGTTTGCATCCACACACTGGACTACTAAATGAGCCGAGGGAGTGAATTCGTCCATAGGGTCTACTGCGCACTTTAGTTGCGCATCTGGCTGCCTTTGATCTTTGGAGATAAACAGCTTCCGAAGCCATTCTCTGCCAAGGACATTTTATCGTCTACCATCGTCGGCTTCGATAAGCCATGGTAATGGCTTTTAGTGGATCATAGTGTGGAGGGGCCTTTCGAAGTCTGCCGAACTTTGGTATATTCTACAATCCTAGCGATCAGGGTAGGAACTAGCCAGTAGGTTAGGTAGGTGACTGCCTAAGACGTCAAAATTTAGAGGTGGCAAAACCACCAATTATTTTTTGTAAGTTTGTATAAATATTATTGTCTTAAATAATTTTCTTTTTGTTAATATGATTGTATTATGTTTCTTTTTTATTTGAGTTTTAAAGCTTTTATTAGTTTAGGCATGGCATTTTTTGGATTTTCCTACGAAGGCAAAAATACTAGCGACATTCTGCCAATGTTTGACGCTAAAAATATGATATTTGTGCATAGGATTTTTTCATATGTATACTACCTATTTGTTCCTAAAGTTTGAACTAAATCAACTTTTGATAAAGATCTATTTCTTTAAAGTGGAAACTGTTATATTTTTACTACTATTTCGAATGTTCTATTTTGGTTCAGCTTTATAATATAATATTTTTAATATTAATTGTATCACTTATTTTTTGTTTTCCAGAAAAAATAGGTGAACTTCGGAAACAGCATTCGGCAAACGTCGGTGAATTTATGAAAGTCCAAACGATGCAGAGAGAAAGGATGATTCAAGGTTTAGAAGAGAAATTGGCAGCGCGGAGAGACAAGCGGGAGAGGAAGATAGAACAGATACCGCCTGTTTCCATATAGCAGTAAAAGAAAGAAAAAAAAAGAGAATAAATTTAACCTCCACCAGAAGAAAAAGTTCAAGGGATTCCAGCAACTTTTGTAAGCCAAGTGTGAACTGAGATTCATAGAATTCTAGTTATTTCAAAGTACTTCTTACACTTCTAGACAATCATGTCTAGTTCTTTTTTAAAAAACGTAAATTAAGCTTTTACTTTTAGGTATTACGTGAATGTCGAAGTGTATGTATCTTGAAGATTGATTTGCTTTTTGAACTTGTGAAGATGTAATCTGCTAAAAGAAAAGTGCGAAAATCCAAAATTGCATATTTTTTGCATATAATTCTATAACATTTCAACTGTATAATGTGTGAATTTGAAACAATAAAAATATTGGGACGAGAAGACTAACGAAAAGAAAATTTCAATTAACGACTTAATTCTTAATCAAAACGTAATTTACATTTATCCGAAATTTTAAAATTTAATATTAATCATTCATGCAAAGCATTCTCTGTAGAATGCTTGCAGCACGACACTTTTTCAAACTTTTCTGTAGTAGATTTATTCTAATCAAAAGAGTGAATTTATCTAGATGAACATTTAAATATATGGTGCTGACTAGGAAAAAAATGTTGTTGAGAAGTATATCTCAACTGATAATGTTTGTGGTATTTCAAATTGTACGCTTGGTTAAACAAGCAAAAGCAATATCATTAGTAGAAAATTTTCATTTCTTGTATTATAGTGCATGTTTGAATTCAGCCTTTATTTAACACAATTACGAGCTTTATAAAAGTTAAGCATATATATTCTTGCTATTTTGAGAACATTTATTTAGAATGCTGCTGTATTATATTATAATTTTTTAAGAAAACAAATGCATAGTTTATTGCGTAATCATCTTAGGCGTGAAACAGGGTATGATAGCAAACTTTTCAGTGGAAACTTAAATTACAGTTTCCTACATAAATTAATTTAATTTCCCTTTCATTTGAAACTGATATCAACTGATTGAATTCAATATAAGTCACTATTCTTAATATGTGGGACGTTTTGTTTAGTTCTAGTTCCATGACAGCTCAACTTAACTATTTCTCTAATAGTGAAAGGCAATAGAGAAAGTGCGCATGACGTCAGGTACAGCAAAAATTGCTGCTCAACTTCCTCGTTGGTAAAACATTTGAATTTCCTACGGACTGTGCTTGCTGTTGGGGTTTTAATTCTGTCAATTATCTGAAAATGGTAACAATCTGTTGTTCGTATGGCTGTACTACGCGTTTCGAAAATGGTGAAAATATTGGATTTTATTGCTTTCCTAAAGATCCTACATTGCGAATGCTTGGAATAAAAGCTTTGAAGAGGCAAGACTGGACTCATGGCGGCAAACATTTTTGGAATGGTAATAAACCGTTATAACCTTATTGTAATGTGATAGATTATATAAAATTATCATGCCCTAAGAATTTTTTTTATTATTACTAAGTTGTTGTTTTTTTTTCACATTTCTAATGTATTTTCTATGCTTTTGCGAGAAGTACTGTACATATAAATGTAATTTTTTGTAGATAAAATGATTACGTTTTGCACATTTTTATTAGATTCTTATTTATGTAATAGTTTATTGTTCCTGTTAACATAATCAACGTAGATGATTATGTTACTATGATTATGATTATGTAATCAACTTTATACTTTCATTATGATTATGTAATCAACTTTATACTTTGATTATGATACTTAATAGTACTGTGTAAAGTGTTTAATTTTTTTTTAATATATAACTTTGTAAGTGCTAAAAAAATCTATTTTACATTACTTGGCCAGTTTCTGATGTTTCCTTCCCCTTCCCTTAAATAAAATTTAGTTTATTGTATACGTGATCCATATCGAAGATCGTAAGATACAAACAATATTTTTCCAACGAAAAGTTGAGTTGTAGTCAGCACTTGTATTTGTTTACAAACATGCACTTTCTCTATATTCTTTTACGATATGAATTTACGATTTCCTTTATGTAAAAAGATGTAAATGGTTTTTATATGTTTGAATTATAGCCTGTTTTATAAAATGAAAAGTCTTCGAAAATGATTTCTCCCATACTGACTTCCCTGCACTTCATTTTCAGTTTCTAGTATTGAAAGGAGTAAAAATAAATAAATAAATAAAGGAATACTGGACAAGACTAGTGAAAAACTCAAGGTATCTGTTTTGGATCTTGATTACCTTGCAGATGGCAATTCTATCTGTATCCATTTGAAAGAAAATATAAACATACGGAGATATACTCACTTTCTTATATATATTTTTTAATTTTATTTTAGATTAGGAATATAGTCTTGTATTCAGATTTATACAGTTGGAAAATGTAAAAATGATCATTGAATTAAAATCGCTACATCATTTCCTTCTTAAATATTTTAAATAGCTTTAGCAGTAAAAATAAGCCTATGAAATATATTTTTAAAGGCTAATAAAAAGTTTTTCTAATAGAAAAAGTTTTCTTCTACTAGCCTCTTGTCAAACTTTAAATCGTTAAATATTAAATCCATTTACACAAAAAAAGTAGCACTTTAATGTGCTACTTTTTTGCGTAAATGGATTTAGATCAATAACACTTAAGTATTTATTTCTTATTTTATTTGCTTGTTGAGAATTTACAACCATAATAATTCAAAACTCAGTTACCTAAGAAAAATGACTTATTGCGAATTCATTGTGTGATAAATTTGAGTGATCTTTACCTTATCATTTACTTGAAAAGCTAACTATGTATGTTTATAATTATCACTTTAAAATACGACATTGAATAATTTGAGTTATATCTGCTTCTAGATAAGAATAATGTGCAATTTATATACATTTAACTATATTCTAAACCAGCAGTGGTCAACCTTTCATGTATTGCAGACTATTAAATTTGCAATTTAAAATTTCTTGGACTACTCACATAATTTTTATTTTCATGTAGTCATGCAGCTTAAGCAAAATTAATTTTGCTTAATTTTTTTAAAACCTTGGCGAATTTATGTTATGTCTGAATTTATTTATGAACCATTAAAACTACGTCACAGTTTCCCTATTGAGAACTGCTGTTCTAAACGTTGTCTCGTTGATTTATTACAGAGGTGGCCAAGCTCCTTAATAATCCGAGCCATTTTTCAAAATTTGAAATTTTTCGCGAGCCGCAATTTAATACGTATTTAAAAGGTATGCAAAAAATGTATTAAAATTTTTTTATAGAAATTTTATTTATTGAATGTCATTTAGAAGTTCTTCTCCCTCTAATTTTTCAAGGACATTTTTGAATTGTCGATGATTCTTTGCTTTGGTGTGAATGTAATTTACAATGTGTTAGACTGTTTTCATAACATCAGAATATTTTAGATAATTTGTAACGAGATGTTCTCAGTGAATTATGCAGTGAATCGGTATGAATTGTGGAATTCGAGAATTATCTTTTAAAAGCCCAATAAGACCAATTTTTTTCTTTTTTAACCCAGCATTGCCGGAGTTCCATCAGTTGTAATAATTTAAAAAAATAATAACACAAAAATGAAAAGGAAACTCGGGTACTTTTATCGAGAGCCACAAATAATCCTTCAAAGAGCCGCATATGACTCGAGAGCCACAGGTTGGTCGCCCCTGTTTTATTATTTTCTTGACAAGATCATATTTATGAAAGTCTGTAGACTTTTTAATAATTTACATAAACTATTTATTAAAGACTCCTTTTTATTACTATTTCCTTTTCTATAGTAGCCTGAACTATTAAATAACTATGCCATATGATTTTATTATTTTTCATCAATTAGAACTATCGCTTTTGGAAGAAAGAATCAATAATATTAAGGTGAGCTATAATTTTAATATCTATGGAGTTATTTCCTACAGTAATGCACACAAAAACAGTTTATTGTTTACTGTTTATCATTTATTAGAAACCGTATACGATTCTTCTAAGCTTATTAAATATTTTATTATTTGTTAAATATTAGAAGCAGTAAACTTCCATGCCTAAACCAGTTCAGTTATGTGTAAAAAACGTTAATCAGAGCTTCCCTACAATTCAAGATGATGTTTTAACCTTCATAAAACCGTTTATATTTTTTCTTTATTAAATATATCTTAAATAAATATATTTTTAATGATAGGTATTTTTGACCTCCAATTTTTAATAAAACATGGAAGTAATTCCACGCGAATTAACGAAATATAAGCTTTACTCTAAAGTTTCCATTGCATACAATGAAATATTATCTTATAAGTTTATTTTTCAGCCATTGTTTTCTAATGCAAGGCTTTAAAACCTAGTATTAGTTTGAGAAAGATGAAGAGAGTTTGATAATTACTAAAAGCAATATTTTTTAATATTTTAGAAAAAGTTGCTTTTAAAATTGCTATTATATACATAATTTTAGAGCACTACATACTTACAATCATCTCAAAACCCGTATTCTGACTTTAGAATTGCAAAGTAGAATTATTTATTCCCTCACCACTTAACATCGTATTTATTCGTCTATTAACGGAAATTCTGAGGAATAAAGAAGTCATCTTACACTCGAAATCTTATTAAAAGGTTAACTATCGACAGACTGCTAAAATTCAGTTATCTACACTGAATTGCATAAACCTCCTCGCTTACTTGAACCTTATGCGGGACTCATAATTTAAATAACAAAAAATAGTTTTAAATAATTTTTCAAAAAGCTTTCAATTTTAGTAACACTTGTTTTAAGTCCTCACATGTGGCTTCAAATTTCCAATCAGCTCTTTAATAGCTGGCAGCACAAAAATCAAAAGTTGATGTCTAAGACTTGTTGAATATAGAAGTGAATAAGTGAATAGAGAAACAAAATACTTTGAGTCTGATTTTTGTTTTTGTGCGGTCAAAAATTGTTTGAAATACCATTAATAACAATATAAAATGTTTAATAAGCAAAAAATGTATCATCTAAATATACTATCTGTTTTGTTGAATTTGTAGTCAATCTATTCCCAGCCAGTTATATCCTTTTTTTTTACTTAATAGGATCACGATAAGCGAATTATTCTTATTCATTACTTTTTTATGCGTAATCTAAGATACCATTTTAACTGTAACAGTTCACAAAATTATCTTTTCTTCGATTTTCATATAAATGCACGATAAAGTACTGCACGTATATCTTTGCCCAAAGAATAAAAAACTGCATAGATAAGACTGCATAGGAGACAGTACAATAAATCTGTTGAATAAAAATTCCATCAAATTTACTGATTAAGATATATTTCATCTGGAACATATTAACAAGTACATGCTTTAAAAGCATTAATAATTCGCTAAAATGGTACATTTTTATTAAATAATCAAGATTTGTTTCCAGTTTTTGGTAGATTCGAAATATTTAGCGATCTGTCGTTTTGTTGAACAACAGATTTCATCCATTTAGTCATTTTCTTTATCCACTGAAAATAACTTTTTTCGTTATGCTCTGGAAAATTAATGGTTAGTGGAAACTACCGCTGATTTTATGCGAGAAGATAATTCTAGTCAGACTGGCTAGATAATTCTAGCAGTATATCCAGATTCTCAAAAATTAAAGAGTTATGTGAGTGTGATTAAACATGAAAGAAAAACAATTTATACAACTTTTCTCCTATAAAACTAAAATAGTTTTTCTTTGAATCATATAAAATATTTTCTCCTAATTAATTTTACCTTTCCATAGTTACTCAACAAACTATTCAGAAATTAGACCAAAATAGACGTTAGAGAAAACACATTTTTAGACCTTTTCTCCGATAAAACTAACCAGCTGTTCCTATGTCTTAAGAACTCTTTAGTCAAAATTCCCACTGATTTTATGCGAGAAGATAATTTTATTCACATAAGCAGTACGTCCAGATTTTTAAAGTTTATAAAACTGAGTTCTGTGTGTCTGACAAATTAAGAAAGAAAACAATATTTGTAACTTTTCTCCGATACAACTAAAATAGTTTTTCTTTGGATGATATAAAATATCTCCTAATCAATTTTACCTTTCCGCAATTACTCAAAATACTATACAGAAGCTAGACCAAAATAAACATTAGAGAAAACAAACTTTTACACATTTTCTCCGATAAAGTTCCTATCTCTTAAGAACTCTTTAGTCAAAATTCCCACCGATTTTATGCGAGAAGATAATTTTAGTCAGACAAGCAGTACGTCCAGACTTTCAAAGTTTATAAAACTGAGCTCTGCATGTCTGATTAAACATGAAAGCAAACAATTTTTATAACTTTTCTCCGATAAAACTAAAATAGTTTTTCTTAGAATAATATAAAATATCTCCTAATCTATTTTATCTTCCCGCATTTACTCAAAAAGCTATTCAGAAGTTATACCAAAATAAACATTAGAGAAAACAAACTTTTACATCTTTTCTGCGATAAAAATAAAATACTGTTCCTATCTCTTAATCACTTTCATCTTTTTACAGTTACTCAACCAACTAATCAGAAGTTAGACAACTGGCCGATAATAATCTAGTCAAGACTGTTCTATTTTACAGCACGAATTTCTTTCTATTATCAGATACGAAAAAAACACGGGGTTAACAAATCATAAGGAAAGATCGACTTCAAAGGTCACCCATCCTAATTTTTAGTCCATTTTTCTCCGATAATATAGATTAAATTTGAATATAGATTTGAAAAGAATTTCGTTTCATCCATGAAGAAAATATCACCATTTTTCCTTAATTATGTATACACACAATATTTAAACACACCACTAATAAATAAAAATCTGTCACAAAACTTTATAGATCTATCTAATATGTAATACAAAGTTTGCAATGATTAAATAATTCTTTTAAAATATTTTTAATGATTTATTCTTAAAATTGTACTAAAATATCAATTTAGGCTTTTAGCTTTACAGTATTAAAAATGTATGTTGACTTCAGCTAATAGAATTCATGAAAGTGGTTCAAAATAGTATAAGGCAATTTGTCGCAACGTCACAACCTACTATAATGCCCTTCCTATTCATTTTCATGTTTACAACAGCCAATAGACAAACAATAAACTGTCCTTCCGTTTGAAACTAAAGCCAGAATTGTCATAATTTGAGAATTTGCCCTACTGCGTGAAATCGCCTTATTATATGACATAGGATTATAACTGAAATGGAATGAAAATTGCATTTCTCTGCAATGTTATTTTTGTATTCATCCAAACCAACGGATTTAACAACGTTACTGTTGATAAGTTACGGAAGTCGTTTTGCATAGAATTACTTTTATCCGGATTATCTGGGTCCAAGCCTGATTCGTTTAATTGATGGTTAAAAAAAATAAAAATAAAAACAGCATTTTAAATTTTGTAAACTTTTTGCCTTCTATTAAAATATCACTTCTTGAACAGTCAAAATATTTTAGTTCGCTGTCTTTATTCGTTTCATTGCAGTTACTCTCTTCACAGATATTTGTTTATAAAAATTTTCTCCCTCAAAGCGATCCGTTCAACTAGTTTGGATCATTAAAGTTTTACCATATTTTTAAAGGTAAATATAAGGATATTCAGACGATTTGAATTTTATTTTAAAAGAATATTCCATCTCTTGTTTAACCATTTTTAATATCTTGCTTTTCTCTGCGTTGTTATTTTTGTATTCATCCAAACCAACGGATTTAACAGTCGTTTGCATAGAATTACTTTTATCCGGATTATCTGGGTCCAAAACTGATTCGTTTAATTGATGGTTAAAAAAAATAATAATAAAAACCGCATTTTAAATTTTGTAAGCTTTTTGCCTTCAGTTAAAATATCACTTCTTGAACAGTCAAAATATTTTAGTTCGCTGTCTTTATTCGTTTCATTGCAGTTACTCTCTTTACAGATATTTGTTTATAAAAATTTTCTCCCTCAAAGCGATCCGTTCAACTAGTTTGGATCATTAAAGTTTTATCATATTTTTAAAGGTAAATATAAGGATATTCAGACGATTTGAATTTTATTTTAAAAGAATATTCCATCTCTTGTTTAGCCATTTTTAATATCTTGCTTAAAAGAATATTTCATCTCTTGTATAAATTAACTAATCTTATTTTACTTACAAAGATTATTCCTCTAACCAATATATAAAAATACTTGATAAGAAAAGATGATATACTTATAATCAGGAATATTTTACAAATCAATCGCTTCAAAATAAGCCATAACTTTTGAACCATTTTTAATCTCAATCGACATTTTTTTCAAATCCAATACAAGAGAGGCTTAAAGAAAGATACCTGGAGAAAGAAGACAAGCCATTTTTTTTTCTTTGTGTGTGTGATACATTCAATATTGTACATAAAACTGGCATTTAATTGAATTTGTCTTTTTATTTATTTATTTAAATTGTCTTATATTTTAGTTTAAGAATATTTCAAATAAAACAGTTAAAAGCTTTGAGATTTGCTGCTAACAAATTTGAAATATAATTTGGAGTGCAAAGGGTTTTAAGGAAACAGGGATGTGAAATTTTACAAAAAAGAACCACTCAGTTTTCAAAACTAATACGTGCTAGTATAGAGCTTTTAGATTCTATTTTTTAAAATATCTCATGTTTCTGCATTGATCAAATAGCCAGTTACAAAATTTGACCTTTGGACCTTTAATGTGACTTTACTGTTACTACACGTGCATTTTAATTTGATTTAATTCAGAATAGAATTTTGCAGAATTTGCTATTTTATAATGCATCGGTATTCGATAGACTATTTAATACTTAGTTAATTACGCACAGGGTTTTTTTTTATCTATTTTCATCACCTCTTAGATCATAATAAAGATTACAAAAAAAAAATTATTCTAACACAGATATTACTGATTTTTTTTTTTTACCGTTAAAGAGGAACAAAGGCTGCTACCATATTACAGTCGACATATGTCTCTGGTAACTTCTACATCATAATGACGTCTGAAATCACCAGAGGTGGGAATTTAGTACCATAAATTTTGCTCTCTGACATCATAATGATGCAGAAGTCACTAGTGACATATGTCGACTGTAATATGGTAGCACCCAAAAGCTATGTTTCTAAAAAATATATTTTTTTCTGTATCGATATTTATAGAGTTATGAAATGTTCATCTCTAGTTGTTTACTCTATCGATTCTATCACACATAAAATATGCCTTTAATTCAAAAATGTATTTCAACAAGAGGAAAAGTTTATATATAGAAAAAATTATCCAATCTGTATTTAAAAATTTCACAGCCCGGGCACCTTTATGTTACAAGTTAAAAAAAAACTATTTTCAAAAGAAGAATTTATTTAGAAAATTTTCGTGTTTCCTTTATTATAAGCAATATATATATATATATATATATATATATATATATATATATATATATATATATATATATATATATATATATATATATATATTATATATATATATATATATATATATATATATATATATATATATATATATATATATATATATATATATATATATATATATATATATATATATATATATATATATATATATATATATATATATATATATATATATATATATATATATATATATATATGTATATATATATATATATATATAATATATATATATATATATATATATATATATATATATATATGTATATATATATATATATATATATATATATATATATATATATATATATATGGTGTTCAAAATATAATATTGTTAAAAATGCAATGATTGTTATAACTTATTTTTTTTTTCCTTTTTCAATCATTTTAAGTGTTTTTCCTTCATTATGTTGTTAAGCAAATAAACAGTTTTGAAGTTAAAACGTTAACAGCTTGTGATAACAACAGATGTAACCCAAAGTAAATAAATTACAAATATATATTTTTCTATTTGTACTTTATTTACGTTGATGGTACCTTCATTGCTATATTATGGCACAAAATTTTACCTTCTTTTAACAGATTATTATACATAATTGTTTTCGCACATATGAATATTTTATATATACAGCATTTAAAAATATTTTGCATTGTTAAATTCTAATTATTTATGTGCTAAATTTTTTATTGCATTCGATGAACACTTTATGCTTTGCGTCTGTAGTTTTAAAACATGCTGTTCTAAATAAAGTTGTTTTGTGAATTGTTTCTATGATTATTTGATGAAGAATCGTTATTTTGATTGGAAAAACACAAAAGAGAAATTCACAACTCTAACGATGATCTAATATCTGATAACATTAGCTGACAATTGAATGATAAAAAAGCCCTTGAATTACATCATAAAATGAATCTAATTATAATCCTATATATATAAATACATTTCAAAGGACAAAAACTTGTTGAAATTGAAAAACTTCATGTTTAACTTAAACATTTATCAGTAAGGTTGCTAGATTTCTTGTAAGTCAAACCGAGGAGCAATATCATACACGTACATCGATCTTGGAGCAGAGGTGGGGAGCAGTACATTGTATGCGGGACACGTGCTAGTACGTTTTCTCACGATTGATACTTGAGCGAGGGACACCTATTAGTACGCTATATTTATAGAGTTATGAAATGTTCATCTCTAGTTGTTTACTCTATCGATTCTATCACACATAAAATATGCCTTTAATTCAAAAATATATTTCAAGAGGAAAAGTTTATATATAGAAAAAATTATCCAATCTGTATTTAAAAATTTAATAGCCTGGACACCTTTATGTTACAAGTAAAAAAAAACTATTTCCAAAAGAAGAATATATTTAGAAAATTTTCCTGTTTCCTTTATTATAAGCAATATATATATATATATATTTGTATGTATATATATGTATATATATATGTATATATATACATGTATATATATGTATATATACATATATATATATGTATATATATACATGTATACATATATATATATATATGTATGAATATATGTATATATGTATATAGGCATATATATGTATGTATATATGTATATATATATATATATATGTATATATATGTATATATATATATATATATATATATATATATATATATATATATATATATATATATATATATATATATATATATGTATATATATATATGGTGTTCAAAATATAATATTGTTAAAAATGCAATGATTGTTATAACTTTTTTTTTTCCTTTTCAATCATTTTAAGTGCGTTTCCTTCATTATGCTGTTAAGCAAATAAACAGTTTTGAAGTTAAAACTTTGCCAGCTTGTGATAACAACAGATGTAACCCAAAGTAAATAAATTACAAATATATATTTTTCTATTTGTACTTTATTTACGTTGGTGTCACATTCATTGATATATTATGGCACAAAATTTTACCTTCTCTTAAAAGATAATTATACATAATTGTTTTCACACATATGAATATATTATATATACAGCATTTAAAAATATTTTGCATTGTTAAATTCTAATTATTTATGTGCTAAATTTTTTATTGCATTCGATGAAATTTTTATGCTTTGCGTCTGTAGTTTTAAAAGATGCAGTTCTAAATAAAGTTGTTTTGTGAATTGTTTCTATGATTATTTGATGGAGAATCGTTATTTTGATTGGAAAAAAAAAATGTGGAAAAACACAAAAGAGAAATTCACAACTCTAACGATGATCTAATAACTGATAACATTAGCTGACAATTGAATGATACAAAAGCCCTTGAATTACATCATAAAATGAATCTAATTGTAATCCTATATATAAATACATTTCAAAGGACAAAAACTTGTTGAAATTGAAAAACTTCATGTTTAACTTAAACATTTATTAGTAAGGTTGCTAGATTTCTTGTAAGTCAAACCGAGGAGCAATATCATACACGTACATAGATCTCGCAGCAGAGGTGGGAAGCGGCAATCTTAACACATTGTATGCGAGACACATACTACTACGTTTTCTCACGATTGATACTTGAGCGAGGGACACGTACTAGTACGCTCTCTGACGATTGATACTTGAGCGTGGGCCATGTACTAGTACGGGTTAGTGTAACAACATGGTTTGTTTGTGGGTACAAAAATAACTGTATATACAGGAAAACGAAGCCGAATGTTCTTGTCTACTACATAGATTCTGGAAAAATTTAGACAAATAAAAACTAGATTTTACATCAGTCGATGAGGAACCACAGAACGGGAAGGTTTATTAAAAAAGACCAATAACTTTTACTTAAATTTTAGTTTATATTACATAAAAATAAAATAAGCAAATATTAACATTCATTACTTATTAAATTAGAACGGATCAGGAAGAGAAAAGAAATGAGAAAAAGAAAAAATATTTAAAACTTAAATAAAATATTAGAAATGGTGCGGAAACTGCTCAAGCTTATACACGATTAACTGTATAGTTTTAGTTTCTATATTAGTTAATAGATGGCGTCAACGTACCAAGTAATTTCGTCTGAAACCTCTGCAGCATAAGGGCTGTCCCGATCTACTCCTCTAAAGATAGCAGTTGGCACACAACTTTCTTGTTTCCCGGTGATTCCGCACATGCGTATAACTATACGGGGATTGATTTTGTGTTTCTTAGTCAACGAATATTTCTACACTGGACTAAATAAAGTTTAAATACTTAAGTTGAGCAACAAGACATTTTGCTAAGTAACTCTGGCATGGATGTTTGGAATCGGCTTTAAGCAGTAAGCCTCATTCTCATTAGCCCTCGTGAACAAAACAATAGACCGTAGAGTTACAAACTAAACCATACGCAGTCGAAGGCCGAACGATTGATGAATGGGTAGGGCACTGCTCCAAAGTTCGTGGGCTCGAATCCCACGGATATTCGTAGCAGTTCAGAATCGGCTTTAAGATATAGGTCCAAGACTCATCAGCCCCCTTGTAGCAAAACAGTACACCGTAGAGCTCCAAACCACACTTAATATATGCAGTTAAATAAATTTATTACCAATTGTTCCGTTCCGGATGTAAATTTAATTAGAGCTCCACCTAGTGAGCCTTTCTAAAAACAATCATTGTCTTCTTCAATGTAAAAGCGTTAAGACCAATCAATTTACGCTCCCACCCACTTCACGCGGTGGTGACATATTTTATTACTAATTAATTAATTTCATATATTTGTGTGTTTTGTGTTATGAATAAAAATTATAAAGGAAAATTACAGTCCATTAGATGATTTAAACAAAACCCATCGACCTCATCTAACACCCATAAATGATTCATTAAATTCAAGTAATAATAATTTGGTGACGAATGCACATCCTAGTACCACTCCACTTAGTACTCAAACTCATACAGTACAATTACCAACTTTTGGCTGCTCTTATTGGTTCCAGACTCTTGAAATATTTTTGTACGGAAACTGGAATATCTCCAACCAATGCATCATTGTGGAGTGACTCCAGAGTAACCCTCGGTTGGATACGTAGTGACCTAAACAAATGGAAAACATTCGTATGCAATCGTATTACAGAAATTGTTTCATACACTGATCCCTCACAGTGGAACCATTGTCCACGAAAAGATAACCCTGCGGACAAACTTTCAAGAGGCGTTTCACCATATACACTAAAAGATCTTAACATCTGGTGGAAAGGTCCTACTTGTCTCACTGAACCTAGAGAAACTTGGCCAGAATCTATAAAAGAAGATTACACACACAATTTGGAGTTGAAAAAGAAGAAGGAAATCTAGATATTTCATGTTACTACTTCACATCCTATCATAGAAGCAAAGAACTACAGCTCTTACTTTCGACTATTGCGTGTTACCGCATGGATTCTATGTTTTATCTCTAATTGTCGATCACGAGAAAAAAAAGGGGATAACTTGAAACTGAAGACCTCAATCATGCTAGAAATTACTGGATACAAATAGTTCAAAAGCAATCATTTCCCTTAGAATATGAAGCATTGCTAACATCAAAACCTCTACCTAAAATGTCAAATATCTTAAAATTCAATCCATTTTTCAAAAATTCAATGATACATTTTGGTGGAATATTACAGTTTGCAGAATTACCACAATCAAAAAAACACACCATTTTACTAGATGGAGCTCATCGCTTTACTAATCTTTTCATACATCATACACATATCAGAATGCACCACTTAAGTGTCAGAATAGTACTTTCAGAATTACGTTCAAAATTTTGGATTTTAAGAGGGAGACAAGTTATCAAAAATGTTATACTCAAGTGTTTACCATGCAAGATAATGCAAGCAAACAGTTGCACTCAAATCGAAGCTCCTTTACCTGCCGATCGCATAATTCCAACTCCCTCCTTCACTATCGCAGGAATTGACTTTGCTTGTCCCGTTTATGTTCGTAGATCAAAATCTTCTGGTACAGAATACATTGCTCTGTCATTCGAGCGCTACATATTGAGCTGATGTCATCTATCAACAGATAATTTCCTTTTGACATTACAGAGGTTCGTGGGACGCAGAGGATTACCACATACTATATATACGGATAATGCTACTACATTTCAAGCTGTCAACAAAGAACTTGCTCATATATGGAACTCAATAACATCAGCAAAGGTTCAACAGTTTTATGCACATAATGGCATTAAATGGAAGTTCATCGTGCCGAGAGCGGCTTGGTGGGGAGGATAGTGGGAAAGGCTTATTGGTTCCGTCAAAATATGTCTTCGGAAAATTTTGGACCGAGCCTTGTTAACAGAGAAACAACTGTCAACTGCACTTAGAGCGGTAATTGAATCAGTCCAGTAAAAACACCTAACATCTGTTAGTTTTAAATCTTTCATAACAGAAGTTGATAGTCTGGCGCCGATCAAACAAGCTAATAGCTCCAATCGTGGGATTGTTATGGGTTTTAGAGGAGCGACTCTTGTTTTGGCTTGCAGTAATTGGACTGAAATATTAGCGGCATGTTCCACTCTTAAAAATATACATGTAGCATATGCCTTTTTGCTTGCATCACAAAATACATGTATTGATAAACGCCAGATTTCATCTGAACAGAGATTCAAACATCTGGGTATTTTAATTTTGGAAATAGTTGGTAATTTCTCTAGAAATTTTCTAAAAACAGTCTCTGGGAGTTTCTCATCCCATTTTAGCTTCAATTTCCACACTTCTTGCAGAATTAATTTTGGAATAAGTGTAACAGGTGCAGTAAACCCAATAGGATCAAAAATATGATTAGCTACTGACAATAATGACCTTTTAGTTTCAAACCTATCTACATTTTTCGGGTAATTAATTTTACATGATAAAGTATCATCTCGTCGATTCCAAATTAGTCCTAAAACTATAGTCTTCAAATACTCGGGTTTCTCGCTCAACTCTGGGGTATCACTTGCACCGATTGATATATTTGATTGCCATCCCCTTAAATTAAAATGAGCTGAAGATAACAAAAGTTCAGATTCCTGTATAATTTTTTCTAACTGTTCTTCCCTCTCAAAACTAGTTAAGCAGTTATCGACATAAAACGCTTCGTGCAAAATATTTGCGGTGTCTCGAAGATTTTCAGGAACATGGTCCAAATGGTGATTTAAAGTGGCTCGTAGCAGAAAAGGACTGCAAGTAACCCCAAAAACAACACGGCAATGGCAATACGTTCTAACGTGATCGGAGTTTTCTCTGTCATACCACAGGAATCTTAAAAAATCTCTGTCCTGCTCTCTAACACCGATCTGCAAAAATGCCTTTTCAATATCCGACGTTAGTTCAACACGATATTTTTTGAAACGATTAATTATGGTAAGTTTAATTTCAATTAGGTTAGGCCCTTTTTCCAAACAGTCATTCAAGGAGGGTGAACCCTTTGAGTGCGAGGACGCATCAAAAACAGGTCTAATTTTAGTAGTTTTGTTATCTTCTTTAATAACTGGTCGGTGTGGCAGAAAATGCACTAAACTATTTCGATCGTCAAAAACTTCTTCGATTATACCCTCTGATAACCAATTAACAAATACAGCTTGATAATCTTCCACTTTACCCAATGCAATTAATTTCCGTTTCGTATTGACAAGCCGAATTTCTACCGATTTCTTATTTGAGGGTAACAGTTTATTATCCAAAACCCCATGGTAAAGCAATATCATATCTACCATTAGTATCTAAATTTAAAGTTTTTTTAAAGTAATTAACAGTTTGCTCATAAACTTTTAGTTTTGTTTTGGTTTCCACTGGATCTACAATACCTATGGTATCTAACTTCCACAAATCAGCAATTGCGCTGTCTTTCAAAAACAAGGAAGTCACAACTGTAGCCTCATCTATTTCATTAGTTTTGGAACACGATATTTTACCCATAAGCGTCCAGCCAAGGTGAGTCTGAACTGCGACAGGGCCACTACTCAAAAGCTTTATTTTTCCGGTTAGCAATTTCCCTGCTACACCAGCTCCGATAAGTAATTTAATTTCGGTATCTACATGACAGGCAGTACCTTTAATATCACTCAATTGGATGTGAATATCATTTAATTCTTTGATCCAGGAACCACTCGGTACTCTCTTTACATCAAAGCAAATTCTAGAGTTATCTAAACAAAACATTTTACAATTATATTTATTATCAATACTCTTTAATTGTACTTTGTACTTCCTATGTAGCGTTTGTTTGGATTCTACACCCCCAGTTTATGCACTAATTTAATTTCATCAACACTCTGGTATTTTAAATATCTGATAACATCTTTAGTTACATAAGAATTTTCTGAACCTGTATCAATAATAGCCCTCACAAGCATGCTTTTGTTTTCGTTTTCTAAACGAACAATCAGTGTTTGCAACAAAACGTCAAAAGAGGTAGCTTGGCTACTTAAAACATTATCACCATTTTCCTTTTTAACTTCTGACTTAGAACAGCTTGCTTGATTATTAACTTCAGGGCATAGCAAAGCCAAATGCTGCTTGCTGCAGACTATACATTTTACTTTCGATTTACAGTTACGAGCAATATGATATTTTCTGAAACATATCAAACAGGCTCCCTTCTTATTATATCCTCTTTTTCGTCGTAAGAAAGGGAAGATGCTTTAAAACAATTTTCAGATTAATGTGACTTATCAAAAAAATACAGATAGCTCCTTTTTTCTCAGTTTTGACTTTAGATTTAAAACTATCACTATTAAATAAGTCAGCAGCAGTAGGAACACTATCACTATAAAAATCACTGTTCTTATTAAATTTCTTTAATCTTATTACATTCAAAACTTGTTCGGGCCAAAGAAACTCTTTCTTCAGAAACAACTTCATTCTTTAAAAATTTTAGAATAGAATCAAGGTTACTCTTACCTTTTTCTTGCTTTGAAGAATTTCGGTCTCGTTCCGAAACTCTCAGTATGTTCGGAGGAAGACAGGACTCTACTAAGGGAAACAAAATGCTTTCATATTTATCCTCTGTCACTCCCAGAGACTCCAGGATACGAAATTTCGTTGAAAGACTATCATATAGAGTGGGCAAATCAAAGTCCTTACGAGATACCGTGTGATTCTTTAACACTAGCTGTAGTAAGTCCCGTACATAAACATGAATTAAAGTGTCCTCTCGTCCAAACCGCTGCTTTAAATGATCGATTGCACTCTGGTAATTGTCCGCGGTCGTGGGAAAACTGTCCACTATATCCCTTGCTTTCGATTTGGTTACTTGAATGAGGTACACAAACTTCGCGTGGTCGTCGAGAGTTTTATCTTCATGAATGCCTTTAAACGCATTCCAAAACTTCAACCACATGCGGGGACTTCCATCAAACTTTTCAATTGACAGTTCAGGTAATCTCAGACCATGACACTCGAACTTCGGGTCGGCAGGAGCAGAACCGGGCACTGTACTGCTTATCACAGGATTTGTCACAAGTCTCTTAACTTTTACCTAACATGCAATAAATTTCTCAGCATAGGTCTCGCAAGCCTCAAATTCTTTCGTATATTCTTCTTCCGAGACATTTTCAGCAAGCAGACTATTCAAAATGTCCGCATCAACTTCACGCAATTTTAAATACTTTTCATGAAGCTGTGTCATTGAAGTTTCAATCTTCGCATCATCCTTTTTGGATTCATCACAGGCTTCATTTACTGCATTAAGCAGTCTAGTGAACGCGCTTCTCAAAGGTGTGCGTTTTAACTTTAATGCATCCATAGTGTCTATCTCTATCCCTCACAGTCCCTGTTCGGGCGCCAGAAATATTGTGTTACGATGCCCCAAATCTACCCGAAATGCAGGCTCGTTCGGTGGGACTGCAAGGGATAAATCAAGAGTTCCAGGGTAACAATAACAGACACATTTATTGCACGGATGCTACACCTCACATACAATTTTACCAAGCGCGCAAACATCAAACATAAAATGATAGGCTCTCAGAATTGGAAGTTGCGTACAGCATCACTTCTCGTCGTCGTCTGACCCCACTCTCGCTCTCTCCTTCCAGTCCGTCAGCGTTGCCACCGCTCGGAAGAGAAGAAATGTTGACACGGCCTGGAAAACAGACACATTTATTGCAC
>CM063505.1:95448425-95498425 GCA_032207245.1 Pardosa pseudoannulata | reverse complement strand
ATATATACGTCGTGCGGTACGTGTTCATGCAGGATGCGCAGAGAGCAACAACAACAATAATAATAAAACCATAAAAATGCACATTAAACACTTCCTTAACGTTTATTATTCATTTGTACACAAAATCCATACGTCTATCCGTATTACTAATAAAATAACGAAAAGCTTATATTTCCACGAAAAACTTACATTTTCAGCAAACGTAGCACCACACGGCGCCCGCCGCTGCGGTGCCTCATCAGGATGCTCATTGGTGCAGACAAACCGAAAGTCTAGTCCACGTGCAGAGGATTTCACTGCACGCTGGCGCAATAGAACGAACTGTTTCTCGTTCGGTCAGTGGATTAAATTATATTTATTAATTGTTTTTAACATTTGGAAATCATATATTCTGCGAAAAACATCTTCACAATTTTTAAAAACAAAACCAGGGATATGGTGTTACAGATATAACTTATATACTGTCTGTAAAACACAATGAATGGTAAAATTTGGACTGTTCTATTAGAATTCATTTCTTTTTTGTCTAACAAAACAAAATTGTTTTTCAGCGAATTATTTCTATAAATATAATACATCACTTAAATTACTGGACCACACTATTCCCTTTATATTGATGAAATACTTCTTTTATATTTCCATGAAAACAAAATATTACAATATATAAATTTAAACATTAACCGTCTGTAAAATCGTACGGCCAGTTAATCAGTTAAAAAACCAAAAGCGCTTCAGCACGTAAGTCCCCGCTCTAATACAACGATTAATAAACCGTACCTTCGGATGATTCTGAATTCCAAATGCAGGAAAAATAGCTGCACTTGCCTCAGTGCTATAGTATGCTGTTCTTTTCCAGTAGCCCATACATATAAAGCGTGATATTCTATTAGTGCGCAGTGCGTACACATAAAAAATTCTTATGTTTGTTTGCTTTTGAACGCGTTACGTGGTGCAGCACCTAGTACCGCACGCACTGCGAGATCACAAGCAAGCAAATCAACATAATATCTGAATATATTATAAATAATATTTATTATATACCATATAAAGATAGGTAGACATAAGTTAAGAAAATTATTGTCTCTCATAATTTTACCAGGGTGTGCACTGCACACACTGCACGTATGGACCGCAAGCCACTGATATATTATATATATACATAATATATGTATATATATATATATATATATATATATATATATATATATATATATATATATATATATATATATATATATATATCAAAATTATTTCACTTTAATATTTCCTTAAAAACCTCCTCTCTTCCATTCTAATTTCTTAAAATCTTTTTCCCGGCTTCTAAATGTCTTAATCAAAGGAGCGTTCTCGACTTATTCTTTCGATACATTTCCCAAAGCTTTCTATCCTATAGATGTAAATTTTCTGTCTATTCAACACGTTTCCAAGCTGTCGCCGGTAAATGGCTCCACGTTTTTCCTGATCTTAAATTACTACACATATATATATATTTATCTATATATACACACATATACTAAATGAAACTGTAGATTACAATTAAATTACACACTACAGAAATGAATTGTGATTGAAAAAGTCAAGTCTCTTAGACTCTATTGAAAATTTTGAATTCATAAATGACTTGAGTTTCGGTGATTTGATACTATCTAAAACTATTTGAAATGAATCTGTCGTTACAGAGAAAGAATCCTGGTGTCAATTTTGGGGAGATCTATGTTAAACATCCAGGCAATTTTTTAAAACTTCATCGTGGAATAGGAGTCAACTTCCAGGGTGAGACACGATGTATTCCGAAGGTGGTGTTACTTATTCAGCTGTGATTGGTTAATTCTAATAGAAAGTGTTACTTTGCGAAGATATAAAAATACCTTAATGTAATTACGGAATTAATTATCATTGTTAGCAGAGAAATATCACAGTATTCCATTTTATAACTAACTGTGGTGAAATGAGTCGTTGAGAAGATACTCGCTATCGATCACTTTAGATGCTCTAAGAGCTCCCGAAAAAAATTGCTTAAAGCAACTTTTCTTTTATGAATGAAAATCAAGAACTTTTTTCCCATAACTCATACATATGGAACCGAGAGAAAAATCTCCAATAATCCAGTACTGTTTAGAATAAAAATGTGCGAAATTTCTCCTCTCTAGCCTACACCAAACGAAATAATAGAATAGAGATAGAGTTCTCAATGTCAGTACAGGTTTTAATAAAATATTTTATTACAATTTAAATTATTTCTTTCTCGAAAGTTTCTAGCCTTTGTTCTTTCCTTCCAGTTCTCGGTTTCAATTTTGTTAAACTCATTAACTGTAATTCTTTAACTGTGTGCATGAAACTCAGCTGTTCCGTCTTCCGACGAAACTGAATTTTCATGTTTCCGTAATGACATCTGTTACCATCCGTTGCTACTGCTGATTCGGGATGATTCAGCTTCCCCATGATTGAAAACAAGCGATTAGTATTTGCCTATGATCAGCACGCTAAACTCAAAGATCTTTCAGTTTAATCTCGCTAGTATTCATTCAGAGGGCGTTTGCTGCATTATTAAAATTTTAGCGCAATAGTTGACAAGTGGACCCGACTTGTAGTGTGAAAATCATAGGAAAGTAATTTTAAATATTGAGATGAACTTACGAGGAACTTCCTAGTAGCAAATAGTCAGGGCTTCAATAACTTCAAGTGATTATGAAAAATAGCTACTGAATGCTTACTTATTAGAAAGCAAATATTTTTTTTATTAAATTCTCAAAATGGGTTCATTATTCCGTAGTGAGGAGATGGCTTTATGTCAACTCATTTTACAATCAGAGGCAGTTTATGCATGTGTTTCAGAGTTAGGAGAACTTGGATTAGTACAGTTTCGTGATGTAAGTAGACAGTTAATTATTTTATGAAATCCCAATACAGAATTTATACTATGACTTTTAAGTACAGAAATAAATTTTTATTACTGAGTGAAATACTTTATCCGCAGCAGTAATTTTATTGTTTACCTAAGTTGTGGCTAGTCTTTGCTTTTGTAGACCTTTATTGATTATTAATATTAAATGTGTTCTATTTTCAGTTGAATCCTGATGTTAATGCATTTCAAAGAAAATTTGTAAATGAAGTTAGAAGATGTGATGAAATGGAAAGAAAACTTAGTAAGCTATTTTTATTGTTATATATTTATATAAAATTTTCAATTTTTACATTACATATTACTTTTGATAAGTTACTTATACCAATTTACTTCATTTTTAGGGTTTATAGAGAAAGAAATAAAAAAAGATGGAATAGCCATGATGAGTTTTGGTGACAACCCTGAGGCTCCTCAACCACGAGAAATGATTGATTTAGAGGTATTTAACTGTAACATATATATATATATATATATATATATATATATATATATATATATATATATATATATATTTATATATATATTTATATATATATATATATTATATATATATTTATATATATACACATATATATATATTTATATATTATATATATATATATTTATATATATATATATATATATATATATATATATATAATATATATACATATATATATAAATATATATATATATATATAAATATATATAATATATATAATATATATAAATATATATATATATATATATATATATATATATAAATATATATATATATATATATATGTATATATATATATGTATATATATATATATATATATATATATAAAATATATATATATATATAAATATATATATATATATATAAATATATATATATATATATATATATATATATATATATATATATATATATATATATATATATATATATATATATATATATATATATATATATAGTTAAGGTGTCCGTCTATGTTCGGAGAATTTTCTTCTTTAAATGTAGAAACTAGTTCATGTTTTTAGATTTTTAGATTTATTCTTTATATTATAAAGAATTGATCTTAAATTTTTTTCATGGAGAAGTTTTTATAAAATTTGTAATAAATGAAGAAATTTTAGTAAAAAAATTGAGTTTTTTCAAAAGGTCTAATTTTTTAATAAATTAAATTATTTCAATATTTTTTGATGCAACACATTTATTATACACTGGACTAGTGAATCACCTAAAATCTTTGCTTAATTTACGTTTGGTAAAAAATTATGGTCCTTCAAAATCATACAGAATGAATTTTTAACAAATTTTCATTACCTCTATATCTAACTATTAGTGTAACATCGTTAAAAATTATCCAAATTTAAAGCTTTTAGGTCATTCACTAGTAAATACTATCAAAAGCATTCATAATAATTTTAAACAAAATATTTTACGAACTTTTTGAGAAATCACATTTCAAGTTTCAATTATTTTATTAAAAATACTGGTCTGAGAAAAACACATTTGAAGTTTATGAAAGCAACTTTAACTATTAAAAAATTAAAACACATGTTTAAAATTCCCGACACGTTCTTGCATCAAAACTTTCTAATTGCCAAGTTGCTAATTATTAAAAATACTAGAAAAATGTTTAAACTAATCTTCATGAAAATTAAAAAAGTTTTGTCCCAAAAAATGCTCTTTAAAAGGCTTTAAATTCACAACGTCCGGTTCCGAAGTCGCTACTTCCGTTTTGTTTTGACAGCTGCCACTGATGTTTATATAGCCGTAACTTTTCCTTAAAATGCCATAGAGACAAAAGAAAAACAGATTTAGAAGCCTAAAAGTTTAAATTTTTCAATAGAGAAATAAAAAAATTATGATTTTTGGCCAAAAATGACTTTTTCAACATAGACGAATATCTTAAGCACATAACCTAGAAAATGTATTTTGAGAAATGAACTTTAAAGTTAGAACTATTATGAAATTCTGCTTTTAAAGACCAAAATTACTTTATCAGTAAGGCTTTTATCTGACAAAATGTTACTTCATCAGACAGATAACCAGTTCTAATAAAGTTTCCTTCTTAATGTATGTTTTTTTTTGCGGTCAATAGTCTTTTATCATCATTCATAAATTTCTTTTCAATCCACAAAGTCAATTTGAGTGATGTTGTTTTTATAGGTGAAATGTAAACTATAATTTTCTTTGCTTTATGTCAAAAATATTTTTTAAATGAATGATTTGTTCATTGTTTTTTCTCTATTTATATATATGTCCGATATTAAATATATATTTTACAAAAGGAGTTCACTGTAATTAGTACATTTGTTAATTTTTTTTTTTACAGGCTACATTTGAAAAGTTAGAAAATGAATTAAGAGAAGTTAATACTAATGCAGAAGCTCTGAAGAAAACTTACCTAGAACTGACAGAATTAAAACACATTTTAAGGAAAACTCAACAGTTCTTTGATGAAGTAATTGGTTTTCTTTATCTCAAAGTGCTGCATGGTTTTTAATTTAATATATATCATAATTTGTTTGCTCAGTTTTTAAAGACTTTTTTAGCTATACATCTTTAGATTTGAATGATATTTCATTCAGTGGGACATTTTCTTAGTTTATAGGAAAATGTCAAATATATGATAGCATCTTAAGTATTTGTATAAATGTATAGATTAAATAATTTTTAAATAATAGTTTTTTAGAGTCAAATTATGTGTGGAGTAGAAAGCACACTCGTAATGCATGAAATTTTTATGGTGCTGGGGCCTTTTTATGTTTTTAATTATCTTTATTTGTAGCTTTTTTTGGTTTGAATTATCTCCTTTTTACTTTTATTTTCTCCTAATTTGATTTTTGGTAGTTTTTTGTTATCTATTGCATGTTTTTTCCTTTGGTTTTGGCCCCGATTGCATGTAATTATGTAGACTTTGCTTAATAGGCAGAATTTCATCATGTTCAGATGCATGATCCAAGTATGCAGGAAGAAAGTGTAACACTCTTAGGAGAAGAAGGTCTGCGATCTGCGGGACAAGCCCTTAAACTTGGGTGACTATATCTGTTTTCGTGTAACTTCTAATGTTTTAACTTTTAATTGCAATTTAAAAAGTGTATGATTCAAAAGCGATTTGTTCTTTTATAATGACTTATAGTGAAAGGGAATAATATAAAATAATCATTGAATGAAATGGTATGTCCACTAGAGTGGCGTGCGGTAGGCTTTCATGCAGGGTGTGCAGAGAACATGGATTTTCCAATAAATCTTTAATTATTGAGACATCTGAGTTCTCCATTCTGAAATGGGTTATTTATTATGAATATAAATTTAAAGATTACAATAAATAAAATATTTACCTAGGAGTAGTCGAGTTATAACTATAAAAACAGCTAAACTTATGAGAATTCTACTACCACTGAAGCAAAAATCATGTCTTTTGTTGTATGGTATCATATTGGCGTCGAAAAAACAACGGTTCAGGCTTCTACGAAAAACTTATATGTTCAGGAAACGTAGCACCACAAGGCGCCCGCCGCTGCGGTGCCTCATTCGGATGCTCATTGGTGCCGACAAACCGAAAGTCTATTCCACGTGCAGAGGATTTCACTGCACGCTGGTACAATAGAGCGAACTGTTTCTTGTTCGGTCAGTGGATTAAATTATATTTATTAATTGTTTTTAATATTTGGAAATCATAGATTCTGTGAAAAACATCTTGACAATTTTTAAAAACAAAACCAGGGATATGGTGTTACATAATATAACTTATATACTGTCTGTAAGACACAATGAATGGTAAAATTTGGACTGTTCTGTTAAAATTCGTTTCTTTAAAACAAAACAACATTGTTTTTCAGCTAATTATTTCAATAAATATAACACATCACCAAAATTAATTTACCACACTAAAACATTTCACTTTATATTGATGAAATACTTTTATATTTCCATGAAAACAAAATCTCACAATATATAAATTTAAACATTAACCGTCTGCAAAATCGTATAGCCAGTTAATCAGTTTTAAAAAAAATCCCCGCTCTCATACAACGCTTAATAAACCGTACTTTCGGATGATTCTGAAGGCCAAGTGCAGGAAAAATAGCTGCACTTGCCTCAGCACCATAGTGTGCTGTTCTTCTCCTGTAGCCCTTATATAAAGCGTGATTTTCAATTTAGTGCACAGTGTGTACACATCAGATCTTCCTATGTTCGTTTGCGAGCTACGTGTTGCAGCACCTAGTACCGAACGCACTGCGGGAATACAAGCAAGCAAATCAAATAATATTTGAACATATTATAAATTATATTTATTATATACCATATAAAGACAGGTAGACATAGGTGCAGAAAATTATTGTTCCTCATAATTTTGCCAGGGTGTGCAGTGCACACCCTGCACAAATGGACCGCACGCCACTGGTCCACTCCTTACTGAAAATGAATTAGTTGTACTAGATAAAATGTACAAATACAATTAATTGTTTACAAATGTAAAAAATAATAGTATTATGGTTATGCATATATATATATATATATATATATATATATACAGTTTCCGCGCACCTGGAAAGTCAGGGAAAATCATGGACTTGGACAATGGATTAATTTTGTCATGGAAAGTCATGATTTTCTAAGTAGAATGCGTAAAAGTCATGGAAATTCATGGATCCGCTGAGCTACCAATTAAGAAAAATCAAGAAATGCCTCTGCAAGCGAATTTCCTTTCTGAACGGAAGCGGCTGCATACTTCTCCCTTTTTTCCAAAGCGCTGGACTCCCATTCATATATTTTTTTGTACACCCAGACACATGACATATTACGGAGCCGGCGTGACAGTTGCGACAGTAACTGCGTGGCGGACAGTTGCTACGGGCTGGCCAGGGGGTGTTAGGAATCCGATGTATAGTATCTCGTTACGCGTGATTTACAGATGGTTGAGAAGAAATAAAAAGTACGCATCGACCTGTGATGTGACAAAGGAGTGGGAGGGAAAGGGATGTTATCGAAATGTCCTTGACCGAGCCGGTGATCCTGTGTAATTTCGTTGTAAGAAGCGAAACCATTGAAGATACGAACGTAGAGAAACATACTCATTAGGGCAGAGTACACTGCACCGGAAGGGTCGAATATTTCTTTCGCAGCACTACGATTCGATCAGTTATCTGTTTTTTTTTTTCTCGTGTGTTAATGAGGCAAGACTAGGGTAGGCTTCTCTCTCACCCGTATATTCGGTTTTCTAACCCCCCCCCCAATCCACATTCGTTTCCGAGAATCTGATAAGGGTTGTAAAAAAAAAACCCGGGATTTTGTATTAAAATCCCACCTCAGGCGTGTTTCATTAAAAAACAATGTTTTTGGGGTGGGGGACTATAAAATCCGGGGGGATTTTGGGGGGGTGAATTTTTTTTTCTCAAAAACTATTAATATGTAACATGCGTATGTATGTTTTTATCTTTTGTTATGCTTGAAGATACACTTATGATGTTTAGAAAGCACCAGAAACACTATAACCCGTCTCCTATACGCGACTCAGCGATTTCACTCTTATCAGTCAGGCGTAGCCTCCAAGCGATGATATCCGGTTAATATTGAGAGACTATCGTTGCATATGGAGTTATTGGAGATCGGAAAGACTTATTTTAATTTTTAAATACTAGATTTAATTATTACATGCCGTTGCAGATATCCATAAGATTCTTGCTTAAAATGTAAGGAGCACAAATCAATGCAAACATCAACATGGGTAAAGAGGGGGATCGCCTAGTAAAATATACAAGTTTACATAATATGGAAGTAAAGGTTATTAAGTGTATACCCGTGCAATACCGCATATGGAAACCTATTATTTACATATACTTTTCAGAAAGAAACTATATTTGAATTTTAAATATGGAAAAAGAAAAGCAGGGCACTTTGGGGGTGTACTAATAAATTTTAGAATTAATACAAATTTTATTATAATTAATTTAATTATTATTTTTTTAAATTTCCAATTAACAGTGATTATGTGATAACAATGCCATAAAAAATATCAGGCCGACCGAAGAGCAACGCATTACCAATTCAGCCAATCGATGGCTAAATGGGTAGGGCGCTGCTCTTCGGCACGGAAGTTCGTGGGTTGAATCCCACTGCTGGCGTTCACAGCCGTTCGAAAATTCATACTTTGGAGGAAATCTTTACTGTAAAGAGTTACTAGGAGTTTTAGTAAATAAGAAATTTTTAATTTGAGGCATTAAATTTTGAGATTTATATAGAAATATTAATATTTATTATTGATTGTGAGGCACTAAATATTTTGACAAAATCATTGCATTGAATTATTTAATTCTATTTTTACTTGTCATTTGGCTGAAGTTACCGAGTTTGGTACTTATGTATTATCCCATTGATCATATTGCCAAGTAAAACTTGTTCGCCAAGGAAACTCAAAACAAGCAAGCTTAATAGGTGGGTAAATGTATAAGTATATTATTCTGGTTTTTTCTTAAATTATAGATTAAATTTTTATTAATATAATAATAATTATTTAATAAAAATTAGTTAAGAGTTTTGTACAAAATATAAGCTTATCTTTAGGGCTATTATATATAAACATTATAAGGTTATCGTGTTTGGCCACTATTCATGGTCACCTCGATAATACCTAAGTACCCTGAATTCAAATTGGAAATTTTTTTATTGCATTCAGAAAATTGCTATATGATTAAAATTAGATATGTAGATACTACAACAATTTATATATATATATATATATATATATATATATATATATATATATATATATATATATATATATATATATATGAGTTTGTAAACATTTAAAAAGTATTTTTTATCATAAATTCTTGTAATTTCTCTAAAAGCATACATTTTATTTGTATGTACATCAGAATTTTTATTCATATATACTTTAACAAAATATTTTTAAATTCATGGAAAATGATCTGCTAAAATCAGGGAAAGTCATGGATTTGAAAAATTTTATTTTGGCAGATACCCTGTATATATGTCAGGTCTAAAAAAAGGGGTAGTTAGAAATTACATGAAATATAAACGATTTTAAAAAGGGTACTCTTTTATAATAATAAAATAAATGAAAAAAACCCAAGCTCGCGTAAGCTTTTACAATAATCCGGTCAGGCGGAAACATTTTGGTAGAATATGATGTGTTTGCAAACAGTTAAGAGTCATTTAGCACGTTGACATGGAACTGTAAACACATTCTACGCATGTCTTCGAATATATGAAAATGACGCTAGTTTTGCTTTAAATGAAACGATGATTTAATAAACTTATTATCAAAATAAGAGATTTGAAAAAAAAATTCAATTTTACAACTCCTCTTCAACCTCCACTCAAAATACAGTTTCTTTTAAGTCAAAGAGTTTTTTGCTGGATGAGATCCCGCCTACCCTCCCTCATCCCTTTGGACTAATTTTACAAGCCCTTTAAATTAATTTTACAATTTACACTAAATCACAAATTTGTGATGAAAATCACACTCAGTTTATTTAATTTGTGATTAAGTGAATGTTTCAGTCTATTTAGTATGAATGTTATGTGTTTCCTTTGTGTTTTCTTTGTTAATTCAATTAGATTTTAAATATTCAATTTTTGTAAAATTTTTCCTCAAAATGTTGTTTTTGTTTATGTATCAATTTGTTGAGTTACGATCCCCTCGCCAGATTTCAAACGCCACGCTGCAAGCACGCCAATTTCGCCAAATGTGGTTGAAGTACCAACAAGATCCATGATTAGAAACAGGAGAGTGGGCTAAGAAGAGGAGTTGAAAAAGACTCTTTTCCATTCGCCTTAACACTGGATTATTACGACACGATACGACACACACACACACACACACACACACATATATATATATATATATATATGTTAGAGTAACAGAAATTGTAATTTGTTTTTACTTCCTGTAGCACCTCGTAGATGATGCAAGGGCAGCACCTCCTAGATAATTCCTCACAGAATTAAATTAAGAGTGTCGAAATCGATACGAATAAAAATAATTTCACATTTTTCAGGAAAGAAAATAATTGTTTGATTAAATAATTGAATATTTCTGCTGTTTAAAATGTTCTATATTTTGTAATAATTTATTTATATTTGTTTTATATTTTTCATAATTTTTGTGCAATTATTCCCTGTAAATATTTAAAAATTAACTGTCTAACTGCGACAGTAACTGTAACTGTATTTGATATATAACAGTAACAGGTAACAGGTCACAGTAACAGGTAAACAGTCAGTGTTAAGAAATAAAACATGATTTGATGTCAACTTCAGCCTGATGTCTGATTATTTGCTTTGTGAACACGTGTAATAATAATTGGTGACTATCGGACTGTTTTTATTAGTAAAACTATAGTATTCAAGAACGATGCCAGACACGAAGCTAGATGATTCGACGTTCGAAGCCAGCAAAATAAGCATCAAAATTCCGCCGTTCTGGTTCTTCACAGTGGAGACCTAGTTTAAAATTAGTGGTATAACTGCTGAAGAAACAAGATTTATTTATCTGGTGTTACAACTAGATCCGGAATTCTTAGAGAATATCATGGACAGAAGAAACTATCCATCAATTTGAAAAGTGTAAAAAAGATTTGACCAATGCTACTCTGCTGTGTTTTCCAAATCCTGACCTCAACAGTTCTTAAATAGCAGTTGGAAACCAATAGCTTTCTATTCAAAAAAGTTAAATGAGACGCTAAAAGCGTATTGCACATATGATCATGAGCTATTGGGTATTTACCTTTCCATAAAACATTTTCAACATATGTTGGAAGGAAGAGAATTTATAATTTTCACAGATCATAAGCCTATAATATTTGCATTTCACCAGAAAAATAAGAAAGCTTCTCCAAGACAGCTGCATTAACTGCAGTATATTTCACAATTTTCAACTAATATCCAACACATTAGTGGAAAAAATAATATTGTGGCTGATATTCTGTCCAGAATCCAAGCAATCAGTATTATTGATTTTGACCAAATTGCCGAGCAACAGAGTAAATATTTAGATTTCAAGCAACTATGTTCAAATAATACATCTTTGCATTTTAAGCCATATATCCTTCATCTGGAAAGACTTTATGGTGTGACACATCACAGGACAAAATTTGTCCATACATTCCAGCTAGTTTTCGAAGGCAAATATTTAATTATATTCATGGCTTATCTCATCCTGGCATAAGATCTATAGTTAAGCAGATATCTGCCAGGTTCATTTGGCCAGGAATTAACAAGCAAGTACGAGAATGGGCCCAAGTATGTGTTAATTGCCAAAAGGCTAAAGTTACAAGACATACTAAATCTAAATTTTCGCAGTATGATGAGACAGATTCAAGATTTAGTGTGGTTCATATTGATCTGATTGGACCCTTACCACCCTCAAATGGGCAAACATATTGCTTAACTTGCATCAATCGATTTTCTTGCTGGATGGAAGTAATCCCATTACCAGATATTACTGCAGAGACAGTAAGTAAAGCATTCTATGAACACTAGGTCTGTCGGTTTGGCACACTACTTTTAGTATAATCACAGGGCAGGGCAGACAATTTGAATCCCAGTTGTTTTGGAATCTAGTAACAATATGTGGTGCTAAAGTACGGCACACAACACCATATCACCCACAATGTAATGGCAAAGTTGAACGGTTCCACAGAACCTTGAAAATTGCCATTAAAGCACATAACCATATTAAAAGTAGACTGACATTATCCCAGCTATTCTTCTAGGTCTTCAAACAGCTGTTAGAAGTGATACAAATTACTCCATATCACAAATGGTGTATGGTACAAATATTAGGCTACCAGGTGAATTTTTTTATGAACCAAGTTCAAAACTAGATTCTGAAACCATTGTGGGCAGATTACAAAATTTTATGAAAGAATTAAAACCATTAAAAATAAAAACCCCATCTAAGCAGGCAATATTTATTCATAAAGATTTATAAGTGTGTTCACATGTGTTTGTGTGCATAGATAGAATTAAAAAACCTCTTGAGCCAGCTTATAAAGGTCCATTTCAAGTCATGGAAAGTCAAGACAAATATTTTTCTGTAAAGGTACATGACAAAAATATTAACATCTCTATAGATAGGCTTAAACCTGCTTATCTGATACAGACACTATGTTGCAGTCAACTACTACTTTGTCAAAGGACAATATTGACAATCTAGTGGATGAATCTATACCTTCTCAGACTCAACTCCCTGTAAATACTCGTGCTGGAAGAAAAATCAAACTGCTTGTTAGATTTCGAACTTGAAACTACAATATTGCTTCTCACTGTTTGTTTAAAACTTAATATTTGCTATTTCTTTGTTTGTTTTGTGTTGTAGCATAATGAACTAGGTTATCACATGCATTTTATAATATATTATTTACTTCAATACATTGTACTACTATTTAACATTTTTTTTCTCTTTCTTTTTTTAATATTGTATATATATCTGTGTTAGAACTAATTTACAAATATTTTAGTCTAGTACTTCATTATATTGTATTATATTATATTCATTATATTACTTCATTCTTAATTCTACGAAGTTCATTGTGTCATATATAACACAAAGATAGTATTTAGTTTTTTTTTTAAGTGCACTAGGAATAGGATATACATCTCTTTTGTAATTGTTATATAAAAACAAAAGATTAATAGGTATAAATATGTTATGGTCTAAGGTGCAAAATGTAAATATCAATAATATTCCTTTAATTACAATTTTGTCTTCTACCATGATTTCTTTTCATCATAACTTAGTTACTAATAGGGGAGTAATGTTGAAGTAACCAAAATTGTAATTTGTTTTTACTTCCTGCAGCACCTCCTAGATGGTGCCAACACAGAATTAAATTAAGAGTATCGTAATCGATACGAATAAAAATAATTTCGCATTTTTCAGGAAAGAAAATAATTGTTTAATTAAATAATTGAATATTTCTGCTGTTTAAAATGTTCTATATTTTGTAGTAATTTATTTATATGTTTTATATTTTTCATAATTTTTGTGCAATTATTCACTGTAAATATTTTATAAATTAACTGTCTAACTGTGACAGTAACTGTAACTGTATTTGATATATCACAGGCGCCTAGAACCTGGGATAAAAAATCCGCAAGTCGAACGGGATTGGACGTTAAGATTATGTCATACTCTGATGTATGTTATAATCGTGTTACCACATTTGGCAGTAATACTTTGCTGTTGGCGCACGCCAAATGGAATTCCACTTCAATATACACCATAGACTAAATAACATGGGAATGACTAATGTATCTAGTCTGAATATATGCATGTGGATATACCATTACTATTATATATGTTTTTAGCCAATTTTTAAATGTTTGTTATGATAAATATCCTATTTTATACATTATAACAGTCCAATAAAGGATATTAATTTATAAAGAACTAACAAAAATATAATTTGCAGTATTGAAATTTTAAATATATTGCTATACCAGTAATTTTAATAAATCATAATAATATGAATGTTAACCAATTTTAAATAAAATTTTTGGGTTTAAAAAGTTTTTTAACACTGAGTATTGCTTATGATAATGCACTATTCATACAAATTGGGAAATTAGAGTCTAAATAAAAGTGAAAAAGATTAAATCACATTGAATTTAATTAAAATGAAATAAATTTAGCAATACTTTTTGTCACAATTTCTACTTTGTTGCTTATTAAGATTTTCTTGTATAAAAAATTAATGAAGAACATGAAGAAAGACTTTAAAAATCAATTATTATGCACTAATTAACTATGCACTTATTTCTTCAAAATAAATAGGTTTAGTACTTTAAAGGGATGTGAAATTCAAATAAATTTTATCAACATTTTAAAACTATTTTTTGTTGAAATGGATGTAAAACAAAATAAATTCAATCTGAAAAAAATTATGCATTTCATATAACTCCTAAGGTACAGATTCGATATTTACTCTCTGGCTTTCTCGCCAAATTTGGCGCCCTTTTCCTGCGTTTTTCCAGGCGATGAGTCTTTTCCTCCTTGTAGCCTGTCGGTGAGTCGGTGCTTTGTTCTGGCAACCTGGGTCTGTTCTTGAATCCCCATTGGTGCACGTGACCTACAGGCCCCTTTTTGGAATTTTTCTCCTCTGGTAGGTTCTCTAGTTTGCTCCTTTAGTTGGGACGTGTTCGAGTGGTAAGTAGGTTCCTGTGCTCGCGTGGTTGGTTGCTGGTCAGGTTGTATCATTTTTTTTTATCTTTTGTGTTTTTTGCTATGGATGTTACGATGGTTTCTTCGATTGCTAAGAAATACCAGGGGATTTTGGAGAAATTGTGCTGTTCGTCATGGGTAGGAAAACGGGTAAGAAAGAAGGTGTTATAGGATCACTTATGCTTTGTTATTTGTTAGAAAGGAGGGATTTATTTCACAGCTTTTTAATAGAGGTCGGGTTGATAAAAAGTAACATGAATTGTCCTAAATGTTGTGGGGATATGGTGCTAAAAGGGGAGACGCATGTTAGCGAAGGCTTTGTGTGGGTTTGTAAGAATTGGGATTCGGGTAAAGTTTGTGGGACTACTAGGTCAATTAGGGAAGGTTCCTGGTTTAGTAATTCGAAATTACCTCTGGAAGATATTTTTTTGTTAACTTTCCATATTGTAAGGGGTACTCGTTAAAAAAAATATTCTAAATGATTTTGGTTTTTCTGACGCCATGGTTGTAGATTGAAGGCAGTATGTTCGAGAAAAGATGTTGGATTTTATCGAGAGTAGTTCAAAAAAAATTGGGGGAGAAGGGATTATAGTCAAGGTAGACGAATCAAAATTTGGCACAAGAAAATATAATAAAGGACACAAGGTTGAGGGGCAATGGGTTTTCGGAGGTGTAAAGCGCGGTACAGATAGGATGTTTTTAGCCGCTGTTCATGATCGAACTAAAGAAACGTTAGTCGGGATCTTAAAGCAGTAGGTGGAAGTGGGAACTACCATGTATTTGGATGGGTGGGCCTCTTATAAGGGATTAGGTAAAGAAGGGTTTGAGCACTTAACAGTTAATCATAAACTAACTTTTGTGGATCCGGTGACAAAATGTCACACTAATACTATTGAAAGTACTTGGAGGCACGTTAAAAGTAAATTAACTCATAACTGGCAGGGGAAGTACGAATTCTTTTTAGCTCAATACCTTTTCGAAAAAACTTGCGAAATTAAAAATGAGGATATCTTAAATAAATTTATTGAAATAGTTGCAAATACTAATTGGGCAGATTTTAAAACGGAGAAAACCCAGCCGTAAGAAAAAGTAAAAAGGAATCTAATGAAGAGGCTTCAACTTCTAAAAAATAAAATTTAAAAAAAAAACTATATGAATAAAACACAAATTATTTTTCATTTTACATATATAATGTTAAAAAGAACAAGCTGCTGTTTTGCAATAAAATTAACTGAATGCAATAAATAAATATATTATCATATAATACATTTGACTGAGCAATAGCTAGCAAGTCTTATCATTGAAACAGGTAGATTAACTACTGCTCCAAAAGATAATTCCAGCTGGCTTTTTGAAAAACTATAATATCTAAAATAGACTTCTTTTTTAAATTAAATTTTATTTTTATATATAAACATAACGAGGAAAAATATCTTTATTCATATATTATTATATAAAATTAAATACTGTACTAACATTATGCACTTTAAAGAATGGCTTATTTTATAAATCATTTTGGAGAATATTATGCATGAACATTCTTCAATTTTGAACATAACTCATTAGATTGCTGTAATTGTACAGCTGACATGCTAAAACACCAAAATTCAAATATTTTTGTATACTTAATAAAAAGATTTTTCAAAAGATATATATTAAGATAGCTATTTAATATATATTTACAAATTTGAAAACATTATAACTGTCAACAGTTTTCTTCGGTAGATCAAAAATACTGAACATTTTTGAGGGACATAGCAGAGACTATAATATATTAATCTTAATTCACTTGGGAAGAATATGGCATTATCAGTTTTTACTACATGGTTATTTTTTAAATGTGGACATACTTTGGTAGAATTTACAATTGTATAAAATTAAAATTGATATGGTTATTTTAAACAATTTATGGGGTAAAAATTTATTTGAATCCAGATTTTAAACTGATTATAGTAACAGAATTTTAAATGAAAAGTGTTTAACAGTTAAAAATAACAAATATTTACCTGCAATGTTTTCCATCACTTTTTTGGAAATGGAAGATGACCTAATGAATCAACACCTAGTGAATGCATATGCTTGACAAATTAATTCGCATAAATCGAGGAAAGACTCAAAAGAAAATAGACAAAAACATAAAGCATGCATTCTTTGATAGATTTGAAATGTACAGAACACAATTTATTGTCATTTAATTTATAACATTACCAAAATTTCAATGAAGATAAAACTAGGGATAACAAATGAACAGCTATTAAATAAACTAAGTTTTACACAAGTACCTGTATAGTTCTCAAATTCTAAATCTTGATGACTTCCAAAATCTGTAATTTTATATACGTGAATTTGAATGGCAGCTTTCTTCTTAGCATTGCACAGTGCAAAGCCGTAACTCTTCATTGTTATTTGCACTCTTTTCTTTTCTTTATTTTCAGCATTTTTTACCCTTAATGCCATACACGCAAGTTGTATGGTTATTTAAATATCTTTTATAGCAAATTAAGCATTACAAAAGCGCACTTAAATTCCATTTTAATATTTATGATTACAGATACAACACGATAAAGAAAAGATATAGTAATGGTGATGGCGTTTGAAAATGGCGCTGATCAAAAAAGGTTACCCTAGTAAACGCACTACGTCACTTTCTTTAAACGTCCAATCACGTTCGACTTGCGGATTTTTTATCCCAGGTTTTAGGCGCTTGTGATATATCCAGCATGGGTAAACAGTGTTAAGAAATAAAACGTGATTTGATGTCAAACTCCAGCATGTTGTCTGATTATTTGCTAGGTGAACATGTGTAATAACATATATAACTTGAAAACAGAGCATTTCTATGATTAAACATTTATTAATATAGTTGCAAAAAGAAAATTTCAGTTAACAACTTGACATTAACATACACTACATTAAAACCACATTGAACTGAGTACCACCAACACATGTAATAACAAGTTAAAGTAGTAGTACATATATCAGTTAAAAGTAAAATGCAGGAAATTAATTTACATCAACAATATATATATATATATATATTAGTTAGAGCCAAATCATTTCAATTATGTTGTTTTGCCAATCTCCCATGAATTGCAGGGCTAGGCCCAGGCAGTTCTGTGCCAAATCTATCCTGTGATCCATTTATTTATTAAAAAAAAAAAAAAAAAAAAAAAGAAGAAGATGCCGAACGATGGCTGATTGGTTAGGGTGCTGGCCTTCGGTACTGGAGTTCGTGGGTTCGTATCCCATTGTGGCATGGATGTTTGTAGCCGTTCGGAATTGGCTTTAAGCTGTAGGTCCCGGTCTCATTCGTGTTCGTGTTGCAAAAAGTAGACCGTAGCACTCCAAACCAAACCAATTTATCCAAAATTGAAGAAGCCAATAAAGCTGCAAAATTACAAGTAACTTTGTTGGTATTATCTTACTTCATTGTGATGACAAAAAATATATTAAACATCTCTTGTACATGAACTGGCTGCATTCTTTGGAAAGGTTTATTTGTAATAAATTTCACATTATTAGATCTTATATTGAGTTTTGGCACTGTCCCTTGACCTAGAGACTTGTTATTTTTATTTGCCTTTGAAATGGTCTCGCATTGCAAACTCACTGTCATCCTTTGCTGGTCAATTCTGCTCCTAGTGATCACTGTAACATTATATCAATAAAGCATATCTTTATTGATTGTCCTTGTTTCAAAAAACACTCCTAATTGTTTTAATTCTCATATAATTCGCTTCAAGGATATTTTAAGTGATATTCTTCACTCCTAACTTTTTCTGTCTTTAAAAGAGAATGACTTTTACCTTCACATTTGAAATTTTTTTTACCATTTTCTTCTGTAATATTTTTAATTGCCTCCTACTTTTTAATTGTTCCTAATCCTGGCTTTGCCTTTAGTTTGGAGAAGTTAATTTATTGAGTTCCCAGTTTGCTTTCAGTGAAGGAATGGATTTCACCTTGTCTCAATTTATTTTTGTTTTTTATTAAACTCTTGTGTCTGGTTAATTTAATTTATCCCATAAGGATATAGTGATTAAAAAAAATCTTTAAAGAACCATTCAATTAATTTTACAATGGAAATGCCCTTTGATGTGACCTTTGATAATGGCTTTTAAGTCTTTATCACTTGACAGAAGTAGTTCAGAAGTTTAATTAATGTTTTCAAGCAATGAAAATTGTGCATATCTTTGTGACGCATGTTCAGATTCTTTAAGTACATAGCTGTCTGAGATGAGCTTTGCATTTTTAAACAGTTTATGAATTTTTTTGTTCAATTTTGTCAGATTTGCTCAGATTATTATTCATTTTAAGCGAATTATAAGAAATAATTTTTTTAAGAAAAGCTTGACGTAATTTTATAATTATCTTTGAAAATAATAGATATCGTAAAATTTTATAATTTTTGATTTGTCAAAGTATTATTTATATAAGATTTGTCACACTTTAGTAAATTCGTAATTATTATAACAAAGTCTTTTATTTAAATGTCTGAAAGGTCACAAAGCTTTACTTCCATGCCTTTTTACTTTTCCTAATGCAAATTTTTATTCTCAGTAGTTTATGGACATGTCATTATTACTTCAATATTATTCACAATTCAGGAACTGATTGAAAACAAATTGTTTGGTGCTATTTATTTCACAGAGAGGACTAAAATGTTATTCCATCTTTAAAGATATTTTGGACTCCATTGATAAATTCAAACTTATATTTTATGTAAAAGCACTAGTCATAAAACATTTAATGCACTTAATTCAATTCATATTTTCTGAACTTAATGCACCCAAGCAGCATGTCAGGCAACAATCAGATTTTTTTTAATTAAACCTATAATTGCATGGTATAATTGGTATAGACATAAATGTATAATTAGTGTGTGAAGTATGAAATAACGTTAAGATTTTTCTTATTTCTATGAAAAATGTTTAATTTTAAAATTTAATGACTACTTTGTTTTCAGTCTACTATGTTGTAATTTACTATTACTCTTACATAGATCTTAAAAATTTCAATTATACATTTTTTGATATATACATTGTTTTATGCTGTTCCTTTGAACAACCATATAAATGGTACTGTATGGTATTTTAATATATTCACAACACATTATCAGATGTTTAATGTTTTGGTAACTTTAGAATACAATTATATTTTTACTATTTCTTAAATTAAAAATATTCTCGTGTTGTTTGTTTAAGTTCTATATAATATAAAATTAAAATAATAATAGTAATTGAAAACTAAAATTCAATTACATAATATTTCTTAATTTTCTCATGCTGTTAAGGAAAAAATATAAACAAATTTAAAAATTAAAAAAAAAAAAGAAAAAAAAAAACTAAGGTTGATGCTATTGTGGGGCATCTATAATCTAAGGCATGTGACCTGTCCACCTGCTTAACTGGGGCAGTATGTTCGGTTGTTTCTGGGGTGCATAAACAATTACTCCTTTCAAATCTTAATGGACAACACAAGAAAATTTATTTTAAAGATAATAAAATTAAATGTGAGACAAATCATATTTTGAGTCCCAGAGCTTGATTTATACAGAACCACCATGTTCAGGCAGCCTAAACAAAAAACAAAACAAAACAAAAAATCAGGCCATTGCATTGAGCTTTGTAACCGAAAGTCCCCTCTCCAAACGAGAGGTGGTGTAGGCTGTGAATGGACTCCCTTCTCCACTGAACTAATGGTAGACTCTCCCTCTTTCTTTCTTTGGCGGTCAGTATCTCATAATTCAATCCCCTTCAAAAAAGGAATCTTCCACATAGGAGATCATTCCCTTTTGTTAGCAGTCTCTCGGAAAACTGCCTACACCCTTCTTTAATCCACCGCTGTTATGCAAACAAACAAGCCCAAACACTTTTTTTTGAGCCAGCTAGCTTCTATTTTCCAAAGGAATGTCAAGTGGAGGAGTGAAGATGTCGACTCCCAAATGTATAAAGAGTGCACAGCTGCAAAAACTGGTCATGGGTCCAAATTCCTGACAAACCTTATAATGTCATAAGTAATTAATAAATTTAAAATAATTCAGAAATTAAATATACATTGCAATTGGATGAGTATATGAGTTAGAATGGTTAAATGAGCATGAAAAATATCCTTAGGAATATTAGTTATTGTTAATTTCCTATGATTTTGTAGCAAATATTTAGTTAAACCTTGCATTGTATTTTAGTATATGATTTATTTATTACTTATACAATAGCATGTAAAAGGTTTTAAACACATGTTTTGGGAAACAGAATTCTTTGAAACTAAATTAATTTTTTTTTCTTAGTTTTGTAGCAGGTGTCATTTTAAGAGAGCTATTACCTGCATTCGAAAGAATGTTATGGAGAGTGTGTCATGGAAATGTATTTTTACGACGGGCAGATATTGAAACACCTCTAGAGGATCCAGTCACAGTAAGTCTTTCTGTATTGTTTTTAATAAAAAATAAAGAGAATGAACAAATGTTTTTTTGAAAACTGTTTTTATAAAATGCAATTTTTCATTCCTTTTATAAAATGTTGATTAATAGAAATCCATATATGTCTGCATATAAAATCCTCTATCTCTGTATGTGTGTTTATATGTTTGATATACATTTTGAATTAGTTGGATTTCAGTTTTGCATGGTGATTAAGGTAAATTCTTGGAGGGTTTTAAGCAAGTCAAAATGTTTTGAAGTCAAGGTCATGATGGAATAGAAGGGTCTTTTTTATGCTTCATTGGGCTTTGTCACCAAATAGTTATGTACCATTAGGTATTTTGTTCTTTTAATAACATGCAAAATAAAGAGAAACTCAATTCATCTGATAATACTTGAAATGTATTTGAGTATAAATTTTTCTGCTTTTTGGCCAGATTTACTTTATTTATTTTTATTTAGCATATTTCTTTTGGATTTCAACTATGCCCTTTTTATCTCTCTTATACCAATCCATTCTTTTTCTATGAGTAATATGCAATCATTTGGAAAATTAAAAGTATTTAACATTCCATTTATGCCTCAGGCTTAATATTTCTATTTTTATGGACATATTTGTTCTATTTAAATAATATTGCAAAAAATGTATGTATTTTTCTGTTAGCCAAGTGCAGATATTGCTAATTAGAGCTTTTAATATTTGTTTAGTTTATCTCATATCTTGAGTGTAAGAAAAATTGTGTTATTCATTTTATGAAAATGAGTTGTTTTATTTTCAAAATTGTTTATATTGCTGGTATGTATTATAAACTAACATAGCTAAAATTTAAGTATTGAAACTTAAAGTTTGAAATAATTATAACCATCAAATAGAAACCTTAATATCTTGAAAAAGTAACCATTCTCAATATGTCATACAAAGTATAAGAAATAGAAAATGTACTCAAAGTCAAAATTCTGTTTTCATTAATTTTATTAGTTAATTTTACATTCCACTAATCTGGTTGAGCTGTATGTAATAACACCCTGTTCTGGGGTGCTATATTTGCGTGGGACCTGCCAGCCTACTCTACTGGGGCAGGTATGTTCGACAGTGGTCGCTGGGATGCCTATACTCTAAATAATTTTCTCCGGAAGCTTGGACGGACAAAACAACATTTATTTACAACATTTAAGAAAACAATTAAAGTAAATCATATATCATATTTCTGAGTCTCAGAGCTTAACGACAATCACCACATGACCGAGCGTTTCATGTCCAAGAAAAATAAAGTAATAAAGTTCTTTCCCTTCAAAGCAGAGGGATGTATGTCGGTCGCCGGCTCGAATCCAACTTGCTGAACTCTAACTGCCCTCTTGCAGATCTTTCCCTTTTCTGGGAGGGTGGAGGTTGTCTGGAAACTTGATCCCTACCGAAAAGGGCACATCCTCCTTCTCCAAGGCCTTGCAAAAACATCCAACAACACCGAAACATCCTTATCAGGCCCCCTTTTGCCGGCCGGCTTCTTACTTCTCCTAAGAAATGCCGGGTGGAAGGGGTCCAATGGGGCAATTCTGACGATGTCATCAAAGCACACGTGTTTTCGGGGGTGCAAATTCCTTACACTATATTAGACAGCATTAAAACTCAAAAGTACTGCAAAAAAGTAATAATTTAATTTCTAAATATTTCTTTATATATATTTAAAGAAATTATAAATTTAATTTTTTTTTTATTGAGAACTCATAATTTAATTATTTATACCAAATTTTCAATATGTCAATGAATATTTAACAAAGATGAGCTATTTAGAAATTCTTGCTCTATTTTGTTTTTCAAATAGCTTTTTTAAACCTTTGTAATATTGAACATCTTTCTTATGTACTTAAGTTTGTGTGCCTGGGTCTGAATAAGGAGGACACCTCAAGCCTGTCAGCTTCATTGAGGTCTCCCCCTGTGTGCATATACATACATATAATCAGAGTTCAGGAATATTTTAGGTATTCTATCATTTGTAGTAATCTGTAGTTTAGCTGTCTTATCTTTTAACCAGCTTTGTCGATAATACCTATCTTTACTAATTGTATTTACAGTTGCTTTTAAATCAAAATCATAGACCTTTATTGATAGCTTTAGTAACTGATTGAATAAAAATTCAATATCCTGATTGAGTTCATAATCTTTCAAAATTTGGTAAGATTTATTTTTTTCTCTTAAGTTATCAAACCTAGTTAGTTAACTAGAAATAAAACACCTATGTAAGTTTAACTTTTAAGCTTGTGTTGTTTGCTAGGTGAAAAAATGCATTTAATTTAGTGGTTTTAAACACTTGTGCTACTAAACCTCCACAAAAAGATATTTTCTGTAGCCCCATAACATTTATTTCTTATAGATATTATAGGTATGTTTCAAGTATTGAAAAATAATGCTACCAAAATGAGAGCTGAAAGCTATAATGAATAGAATATAACAAGGTTTATCTAAGATATATATGTAGAGGCTTATTTATTTTTATGTGGATTTATTTTAATTAAAATAAATTTAGTAAAATTATTTTTTTTTTTTTTATTTATTTTTATTTTTTTTTCTGCATATTGTTAGTTTTTTTGTCTTTCTGGTTTGGATTTTTTTTTTCTCAATTTTATTTTTTTCACTATAATTTAATTTTTGTTAATTTTTAATTTTTTTGCTTCTTTTTATAAAATGTTTTAATTTGTGGTTTTTTTTAACACTGTAAAAATGCTATAATAATAATTTAAAATAAATTTATTAAATATTTATTATATAAATATTTATGATATAAAACAATGAATAAATATAAATTATATATTATTATTCCCAGTTGTAAATTTATGTGCTTTATTTTAAAAAAAAAAAAATTATTTAATTATACTTTAACCAGATACATATATCATGTTTTAGTGATGAGTTATCTATTGCTTATGCAGCTATGATAGTGAATCTCTGAACTTAAAAGAATCAATCAGTTTGGGTCAGTTTAATTTTTCACTAGATAATTCTGCTGAATTTTTGTTGCAATATTAAATGTTTATACTTCTTTTTTTGTGGTGTGTTAAAGCCTCAGTTATGTATAATTGTATAAATTTCCTTTAATGTAACTGCAATAAACTTAAGGATGTATTTAATGTATTTAAAAAGTTTTATAATTAAGGGGCTTCTATTTTATGATATAAAAACAATTTATTAACTTGTTGGCACTTTTGCAATATCTAGTATCTCCTAGGTTGTAAACTGTTGATTTATTGCTATATTTAAAAAAAAATTATATAAATTTATAAAATTATATATTATTAATATTGAATATATATTATAGATAGGTATACAAGTCTGTGTTTATTATCTTTTTCCAATGACCAGCTGAAAACTAGAGTAGAAAATATGTGAAGGGTAATTATTTCAATTTAGAATTGTATGCTAAATCTTGTTTTCTCTATATACAAGAAGTGTATAAGTATAAATATAAATGTTTATATCTGTATAAATTATGTAAAAAAATTTTTTTTTTAATTTAAATGTAATTTTTATAAAAATTTTAATATGAATAACACCTTTATGTAAAGAGAATATATATATATATATATATATATATTATATATAATTGCTTATATCAATTTAGCATTAAATTAGAAATATTTCTAAATTTAAATAGAATTTGAAGTGTTTTAGCTTACATGCATTGAAAAGACTTTGTATCAAATAGTTAAAAATTTTTAATAAGAGCTGATGCAGAAAGTGTCTATTCCTAAATATTTTATTTTATTGCTACATGTAATTTAAAATTCTTTCATATTATATATTTTTATATCAAAACTATTTCAGTGTAATATTTCGTTAGAAATCTCCTCTCTCCCATTCTAATTCCTTAAAATCTTTTTCCTAGCCTCAAAATATCTTAATCGAAGAAGTGTCTTCGACTTAAAATTCTTTCAATACATTTACCGTAGCTTTCTGTCCATTCAACATGTTTTCCCTCTGTCGCCGGCAAATAGCACAGTTTTTCTCCTTATCTTAACAGTTTAATTTGCTAAGTTTCTTATCCCTTGAGAAAATTCTACCTGTCTTTGCCCTTGAGTGCACCTGTGTTTGAGCAAAGTGATTTTTGTGTCTTTCTGTTGTTTGTTGTTGAATAGTAAAGATGTCCTTTTCTAGTAGCTCTTAAATAATCTTTTAATTAGACATGGACTGGTATGCCATTCTCTTCAATGTGGGGGCCGACTGTTTCTTTATTACTGCTAAGCTGATTAGGCTTCTTGCCCAGTAACCCAGGCAAGTAAAAATAATAGGGGCTATGATTTCAAATGTGTCCAGCCGTTTAATTCCTGGATTACACAGACAGACAGACAGACACACACACACACACTTATATATAAATTGACATTGATCTTTTATTATTTTTAGACTTCTCAAACATGGATTGGATTCTGTTTAAACTGTTTGTATTTTAATGATGTAAAATGATCTTATTTTCCCCAAATATCTTTTTTCTTTACATGCTAAAATAAGAACTATAACTTTAAAAAAAAAGTTGTAGTTTTTGCAATGGGTTGTATTTTTTTAAGGTTAAGTTATACAGACATGCACCTTCCTATCTAATTGTGACTCATGTTAATTTGTACATCAATAACAGGGATGTTTGTAGGCTAAAATTTTTCCAGAATTTCAGAATTTTTGGTTATGCTAAATCCAGGATACTAGGTCTTTAGGTGTTTCTAAAATTTATTTCTACTAATTTCTATATTTCTAGAACTTCTATGCTGCATATATACAATTTAGCATTAAATTTAAGATATAGGATTTGGATTTTAAGTGTTTTCCAATATTTAAAGAATGTATTGAGAAAAATAATTTTGGTGGCATCCAGAAAAATTTATCAATGAATGAGTATTGATATGAAAAATATTTAAACTGAAAGGCAATAAAACAGTCAGAAGTTTCTAGTACTTTTAATGTTTATGAAACTATCTTTTTTCCATGGTCCATTTAATGGAAAGTGCTATTAATTTTATGGATAATATTTTAAGTTTCAAAAGCATCACTTAAAATAGAATCCTTAGATGCTGTTCAAGCTGTTAAATATTATTTAATGTCAATTAAGTCTTTAACGTGGGAAAAATATGGTCGTGATGATAAATAAAATATTCTGATGGATAAAAATTTGATTACGAATTTTATTGAGAGTTAGAATACATATTAACCGAGCAACAGTGCTTTCACTGAATCTCGTAGCCATAGAGTCTCAAATTCTGCTGTACCAATATTTCAGAAAAGGCAGTTGTAATTACCAATGTAAGATTACTTTTACCAAACATGTGTCTAACCCCCTGTTTCTAGAAACACAAAAGAGCTAAATTCTTAGAAATGCAGTGAAGTACAAAAAGCAAGTTTTTTAAATGAACATATACATTCGTGTACAATCTTTTTTCACATTTTAATCATTAGAAAAACTATTCTTATGAAAATCACTTTTCATTCCTTTTCTACATATTTATATTACGTATTTTTAACTAAAATAATTCATTCTTCAATTACTATTAAAAGTTTAATTTTAAAATTTGTTTCATTATTTAAAATCAGGAACACCCAAAAAAAATTTTTCAGGATTTATTTTTGTAAAGTCTTAAACCTTCCTGTGATGGATTTTTTTCCTTACACAATAATATAGTTAATTGAAGAACATTTGCTTCTGTTATTTTCTTATTTTTAAAATTGCATTTTAGTTCTTATATTCATGTAAAATTTATGCCGGTTGTGAGAAATGTTATGCTTCCAATCAATATTTTGGATGAAAACCACCACATCTTAAATTGTTTTTACTTCCCCTGTTGCATAAATACATTACAAAGGTTTGGTTTGGAGTGCTATGCTATGATGTCTTGCTACATGAGAGTTAATGAGACCGAGACTTACTGCTTAAAGACTATTCCAAATGGTATTGGGAATGGTTTTGAATATCCATGCCAGTATGTAAATTCAAACTCACAAAAATATGCTACCAAAGAGTAGTACTCTACCATTCTATCAATTTGACTGTTGTTCGGCCAAAAAGCATCAAAGACATATATATATATATATATTTAAGTGGAAAATTATCACAAAGGTAACTTATTTCTATTGCCACTAATACTAGTGCACTAATGCCAGTTTTTAACTTTTTAAACTTATTTCATTAGTGCAACACAGCCACATTTTCACTTTTCCATTTTTAAACATAAGTCTTTCATTGTTGATAAAATATTTCTCACTTTCATGTGAATCATTAGCTGGCATTCACTAACTTCCTTTTACAGTATTAATATAGTTTTAAAATATTTTCTTGTGTAAAAGTTAAACAAACGAATAAAAGGGAATTTGTCACTTTTTTCCTTTTACTCACTTAACCCCACATTGTTTTTCAGTTTTTTCACCTTCTATTAAAGCATTAGATGACTTGCATGTCTGAACTGTCACAATTTAAGCTTTTAAATATGAGTGTTGGAGTTAAAAAGTGTTGAAAAACTTTTAAATTCAAATCTTAATTATATACTATAATTATAGTATGGTCACTATTGTGATTACTAAAAAAAACTAAATTTTCTATTAAGCAGGTGTCTTTTGAGGGGATATTTGTGTCCATTAACATACTATTCAAAAACTAATTTATTGTATAAATAGACCCATTATAAAATATCTTAAAAATGGACTTCTCACAGTGTTTTCATTTTAAAAACAGACTGCTCTAAAATTGAAGTTGAACTTAATACTAATTTCAGATTTGCAAATTTGTTTATTTTCTCAAAATAAAAACCATATTTTTGCAAATTCACAAAATGGGACCCACGATGAAAAAAAAAATCTGATTTAATGCTAATTTCAGTTTCTGAAATTTGAGTCAGTTTTTTGTAATTTCACAAAAACCAGATTCTGTTTGAAAAGTGTGGACAAACTCCTGTTAACATTTATTGAAATAATCGGAAAAGTATTTTCTGAAAACTAGACCTTTTTGTTTTGAGTCTTGATTGTTTTCTTCTAAGGTAACAATGTATTAAAAATGTTAGATTTTCCTATGTGTAAAGAGATAATTTTTCTTCTGGCATCTGTTGTATTATTATATGAAATATATATATATATATATAATATATATTTGCAGTGGAGTGTTTCTCAAAGTTTTTTTTTTCCAGTTGTCCATTCTTATTGAACATCTTCAATGTTCCTCATATGAATAGGTAGTTGGCAATATGCATCTGTTACTTTTACAGGTTTGACTGTTGGGCACTGATGCTATATTCTTTTTTATGTGCACAGTTATGATGTAGGAATTCATTGTTACAATTCATTAATAAAATTGCCATTTACAGTCTTATAAAGACTTACTAAAATTTATTTTTATATTAAACCTAATAGTAAACTGTTAGCTATATTATTTAAATATTAACATCTACTTATATATAATATGTACTAAAATTTACTTTAACACTATTTAGAAATTTTTTCCCTTTAGGACAGTTTGTACCATTTTATTCAAGTAAAATAAATTTAAGAATAAATTGAGAATTTTGAAATAAAAAAATGTAAGGATTTACTGAAGTATATGACACACAGCAAACTGAGAGTTATGTTTAAACATGTAGTATCTCAGTAATTTATTTTGCTCAGCAGGGTTGAATACTCCTTAATTTGTGAAGTGAAACAACGTGAGTTATCTCACCACACTGTCTTTTCTGCAAATTACTTCACATAAATGCTGCATAGAACTCAGTTACTAATCTTTACTGACAGTCTGAAATTCATACCATTCACCAGAGTATTTGAAGTAAACAGTCAATAATTAACATGACTGTTGAATTATCCAAGCATGGTTCTTCTAAGATGAATTCTCTACCTTGTTTAAACATTTTATGTATTTTGAATACTCTTTTTTTTTCTTTTGTAAGTAGTTATCGATAAAATTATTTGCAACATTTCATATGTTTTTGTAGCAAAAATTTCATTGTTGGAACAAAAAGCAGTTGCATGTTTTTAGCTAAATTACTTTTGCCCCTTGAGAAAATCTACAGACTATTTCATTTTTAAACAATAATATAAAAGACTTTCCAGATTTTTCTTTAAATTTTAAAATTTTTGATAAAAACTTGGAAACAATTTCTAGCATTTATGAAAGTTATTTGGAAAGTGAAGTCTGAATCACCATAGCTAATTGAATACCATGACAACTTTGAAAGGCACATGCACATAGACTTGCAGCATGCCTTACTTGTCATATGACCATTTACATTGGTATTGTTGCAGTTCGTTGTTTACAGTGTCTTTTTAAAATTTTTAAAATGATTGATCAGTCCATTGACCATGAAACCTGGTCTGGTATTCTGTTTTTAAATGTAACTAATGTTTCAGCTGTGGAAATTCATCAACAGTTAAGTGAAGTGTATGGTTCCAATGTAATGAGGGACAGTTAAGTGTGTTAGTGGGTGAAAGTTTTCAATTAAGATTGGGAAAGTGTTTTTTAGGAACTGCAAACAATCTGAACATCAATGATCACAAAAAATTTGGTCCATGGCTAGAAAGAAAAGATTCATGTAGACTGGTGACCCATAGTATTCCAACATATAAGAGTTTTGTTTACCCTTGCATACATATTTTTATATAGAGTATTTCTGATAACATTTTGATGACAGTAGTATATATAATCCTGTAGTTTAATTTTGATAATTTAGAGTTTAAGCATGTATATATTTACTTAAATTGCTATTGAATTAAGTAGTTTTTAATTTACTGAAACAACTCTTTCAGATTTCGTGCTACATTATACCCATGTCCTGAGACTCCTGCGGATCGCAGAGAGATGTCCATAGGAGTAATGACACGAATAGAAGACTGGAATACTGTATGAAGTCTTTCTTTTTAATGTATAAATTATGTTAATGATTTTTTAAAAATTTTCACAAAAAAGTTTTTTAAGAATTATTATAATAGTACTTATTAAAAATACTTATTTTGTTCATGTTTAATTCTATTTACTTTTAATTGTATAGCACAGCACATAGCATTTTTTTCCGTTATACAGTTAAACAGATAATGACTCCTTCATAATAATCATACTTTAGATTTTAATTTGTGTAATTGACCAGTATTTGGAAAGTTTTGTGGTAGATTTTGCATTTAAATTTTAAAAGGAAGTATTACATATTTCCATAAGTTTTAAACCTATTTTATTTACTGTAAAAGGATCCTGATTTAAAGTGTTCAGCTGTTCAGCCTGTACTGAAGTTTTATATTCACAGTAAAGAATAAAATTTCAAATTACTGAAGTATCTATTTCTTTTAATTTGAGTATGGACAATGCATGGTAAATATTTGTAATCATTACTTTGAGCCTATCTAAATTCCTTTTGTCTATAGGGCAAATTGATAGTTGTAACTCCCAGTTGCAAATCACAACTGGTTTTAATGTTGCAATCTGTGCCATTCACAGTGTAGAAATATTGATTTTAGTGTCACATATGACTTTGCAAATTTTTTCTCATGCTCATAGCAGTGTTTTATAGAGTTTTCATTATTTATTTCATTTTAAAACAGGGAATTTGTGTAGATTTTATAATTTATCTACTGCATAGATCTCTAAACTATCAATTGCAAGCTACCTGCAGCTTTCTGTGAGGTATTCTGTAGCTCGTAGGAAATTTTTGGTAGATTCCACTATCATGCTTAAATTGACTATTTAAATTTATCTCACTCAGTAGGTTAAAAGCTTACATAAGTGGAGAAAGCAAAACAACCAAAGCATATTCTAATGATTTTACACTAGTCATTCATCCAAAAGATGGCTAACAAACATAAACTTTTGGTGACTCATAATGAGATTTAAAATTACTGTAATATATCAGAATCTTCATAAGTTTGGTGAATATTGATCTATAGCATTAAGTCTTATCTAAGTAGTTTAACTTAGTGTATTATATTTTCTTAATGTATTAAAATTTGTTTAAAAAGTTTTTATATATCTATAGAGTTTTTGTTTTATTTACTGATACTGATTTTTTCCATAAGGTTCTTGGGAAAACTCATGATCATCGTTATAGAGTACTTGTTGCTGCTGCAAAAAATATCAAAAGTTGGTTTGTGAAAGTTCGTAAAATGAAGGCCATCTATCATACTCTAAACCTATTAAATTTAGATGTGACCCAAGAATGTCTTATTGCTGAGTGTTGGTGTGCTTGTTCAGATTTGGATAAGATACAAATGGCTTTATGTCGAGGAACAGTGAGTAATGTTGATTTGCTTTCACTATAGTTTCTTTTTATGTAAAAATTAATTTTTAAATGTAAATACTGTTCTTGGTCTTTTTATGATTAGATTGCTAGTTTTTCTTTTTCTTTTAATTTTGACATTTATTTTTTCATATTCCAAAATTTGGTATAGTAAGCCCAGCTTGATTAAATTGTCTCTTTAGCATAGTTTTTTTTGCTCTTAGAATTCACTGTAGTACATAGATCTCTTAAATTCTAAACTTAAGGTAATTTCTTAAAGATAATGATAGGATAAATTATAAATATATAAAAATCGTTTTGTTAGTAATTTGTAGTTAATCTAAATTAATGAAATTTGAAGTTTAGTTTATTCAAATTTAGTTTTTTGTTAAAATTAGTCTTTGTTCATCATGGTTGACAAAGGTTGAAGAGCAACAAAACTGAGGCTAATTAAAAGCTTATTATCACTTATGATGAAAGTATATACTTTTCCTGGAAGTTCATGTTGATTAAATTTTTTATGGCTACTAAAACTTTGTTTCACTGCCGTTGTAACCCTTTCAAAGGCCATGGAAAGATTACTTCCCATCTACATGATCTTACAAAATACACCTGTGGGAAGCACAAAACCAATTGTAATATATTGACCTTGCTATTAAAACGTTGAGAAGACTGATTCCCGCTTCAGTTTTGCGCTGTCATCTATTGTCTGATCAATTGAATGTAATTAGCCCTTCTGTTTTGAAACTTTGAAAACATTGTGTGAGAAATAAATGGCCCACAAAAGTGTTAAGGAGGTAAAAATAAAGTATGTTTCTAATTAGTGATATCTGTAAATTTTCAAACAAGATTGTTATTTTTGTTTTATTATATGTGTAATAAATACAGCTGTATTTTACTAGCTTCAGACTTGTAATTTTAGTTTCATAATCTTTGTAAAAGTGCTAGTGATAAATAGCTATTTCGGATTTAATTCACAATAGATTTAATTCTGTGGTTTTATTGAAAATCATCCATGGGTATATGCAATATTTACTTAGAAATTCAGATGTAAATGTTTGAAGGTGGAAAGGAAAAAAAAATGCTTAGTTTTTGGTGAAAAACTCAGGTGTGTTAGGCTCTCTTTTTTTAATGGGTTTTTCTAAATTCTATAATATTTTGTTTTATATTAAAAATCGTTAAACTATTTTAGCTGAGTGTTAATGAAAAAGTAACTATTAAGAATTCTGTGTATTATTATAAAATTATATATTTTTAATTGCCTATTAATTCAAATTCAGTAGCCATTAAGTATTTTGCATAGATTTTCTTTTACATGTATAAATTTTTTAGATTAGTGTACTGTGTATTTTATGTTGTATTTGAAGAAAGACTATACATTTTCCTAAGATTCGGCGAAATGAAACCTTTAGTAGTATTTAGTATCATAATACTGATCATATAAATTAGCTAAATAAACTTTATAGAATATAATTTTATAATTATTTTTAAAGTTTCATATTGAAACAATTTTTTCTTTATAAACCTAATTGTATGTGTAAATGCACAATCAGTATGTTGCAATTTTAATATAACTCTTAGAATACAAGGATTTTGTTGAAAAAAATTTATTTGTGGATCAATCGTAATGTAATTATCATTAAATATATGTAGTATTGTTATATAAATATATGTATTCTACATATAATATACTTGTCTATGGAATAATACTTAAGAATTGCATTATATTCTTGTATTTTTATTAAATAAGGGGAAGTACAAAGAAAAGTTGGATGTGTAATATGAATTTTTAATCTTTCAATTTATTTTTTCATAAGGAAATTAGTGGTTTAAGTGGGACATCAGTTCTTCATCGTATGGAGACTACAGAAATACCTCCTACTTTCAACCGCACTAATAAATTTAGTGCAGGGTTCCAAGCCATTGTTGATGCTCATGGTGTTGCAAACTATCGAGAAGTTAATCCAGGTTAGTAGAATTGTATCTTTTGTCTATAAGCATAGTAGTGTATCTTTGCTTAAAATTGTTAGTTTTTTTACAAATACCTTATTGTTCTAATAACCGAATTTTGAATATATTGTACTTATTGTTACTGTCTTCAGTGTTTACACTGAATTATCTCCATCTTGAGTCCCAGGACCCACTAATGAGAAAAATTGGGTCCTGTCGCAAAAGAAATGAGTTCTTTATATTTCAAGCAATAAACCATATTAATTTAAGTAAATATAATAATAATCATTGCACATATTTGCAAAGAATAAAAAATTTGTTTTATTTGTAATTATATATATACAAATTACATACAAATTCTATTGCATTTTTTTTTTCCAAAATTTTCTGTTTCTATTGGGAAATAACACCACTGGTCTTTTTAAAATTTAGACCTTATAATGAAATCATATTAAATTTTTCAGTCTCTTTTCTGTAAATCTATTTCTAGGACTTTTGTTTTACTTCTCTTCATACCATTGCAGCTTCTTTCTGAAAGTTTTGGCATAAAAGGAAAAATTTCTCTCCTTTTCCTCAGATTTTTTTGGGGTGTCCTAAATCTAAAATTAGTAGGAGTTGTATCTCTAATATTCTAAATTTTTCACTCTTTTTCTTAGTTTTTCTTGTTCATGAGTCCCAAAATTTAGCTGAAGTTGCATCCCATTATTGCAGATTTTCACAAAAAAACTTCTATAGTACATAAATAGACACTAACCCTAGTTTTTTAAATTATTTGAAAGGTATGCTGTGTGTGAGGTTAATTTTAATTCAAAGATTAACATATTAAATGCCATGGAGGTCACCAGACTGGCATTGAGTTTTTCATAGCTTGATGGGATTAACTGGTAACCTCAAAGATAAATGCATTAGGAATAATTACACAAATCAACTTGACTGCTATAATTAATATTTTCCCAAAATATTTAATGCGTTATGAGAAATCCATGTTGGTCAGGCTGACAAATTATGTGAAATTAGCATAGCATTCAACAATGTTAGTTACATAGGGCAATTTCACTATCACATATTGACACATGCTTGCATACAATGATGCACATGTTTATAATTTTGTACCATATGTTATTTTAAACAAATTTATATATTCGTAATTATATATTTTCAGCTTTGTTCACTATCATTACATTCCCATTCCTTTTTGCTGTTATGTTTGGTGATGCTGGCCATGGACTAATTATAACACTTTTTGGTGCATGGATGGTTCTTAAAGAAAAAGGATTAGCTTTTGAAAGGACTGATAATGATGTAAGTATGAACTGTGCAAAATGTTTATGCTTCTGATCTTGTGTTTTGGTTAACTACTTATCTATATTATATTTCTTTATATTTGGCCCTACTATGACACATTAACTAGTAGAATGCAATACTTAGCGATTTGTTAAGGCTGATCTTCCATTGCAAGGTCAATCTGCTGGAATTCTACAACAGTGCATACAAAGTTCACAGTTTTGCCTTGTAATCTTTAAGCACTTTTCCAATTTATTCTCAGAGGATGGATAGATGATAGGTTATTGCATTTAGGGTAAAATAGTCTGATAATGAAGGTCATATCTAGCATTATCAGCTTAGAAACAGATTGCAAAGAAAGAAGTACATAGTTAACATATTTTGAAGGTTATAGTTATGTTTCTTCCTTGAAATAAACTAAGAAATAAAAAAGTTTTTGTACAAAGCATTTGTAAGTAGAGGAAGTTAACCAATATTAGTTGAAATATATCCAATTTAACTTACATAAATAATTTTAACAAGCTTACTTGTTCATTAATTTATGAGCAAAATAAAAAAAAGATCTTATATACCTGTATTATTTATTTATTTATATTCTATTATTTAAAATATAAATAAAAAAATGCAGGTATACAATATTATCTTTATTAATTTTTCTCTTAAATTAACAATTAAGCTTGTTATAATGTTTTTATTGGATAGCAGGTGTGAGGGAATGGTGAATTAATATATACTAGAATATATATATAATGAACGCATTTATTATTGGATAAATTCCATAGAGAGAACGCAGCAGTGTGCATCAAGTTTTCAATCTTGACATAGAACTGTGGCTTTTTGTGTTGCCACAACAGAGTAGTAATCAAGTCAGTTAAATCATAACATCCCTCCCCCCTAAGTCAAAATATAGTCCTCAAAATGTTTTGGATGTGTAATGGTACGGCGAGGCCGCACAGGAGTTTTGTCCCCATTTTCCAGTTCAGAACTACTAGCTCTTGGGCTAGGGCTTACTGTATCAGGAGTGGGAGAGAGTTGACTCTTAGGACTGGCTTCATCAGGATTTGAAGAAGGCTAACTGTCCTCAGCTGGAACTCTGTCACGCATTTAATCAATGTGACGTCTAACAATATCCCCAGATGGAGTTTGTGTCCTATAAGAGACTGGACCCGTTGGTTCTAAGACTGTCGCTGGAATCCAAGGTACACCCTTGTTGAAGTTTTGTATATATACAGGATCTTTAGGGGTATACGATCTGTAGTTCCCTTTGGCTAGTTGGTTGCTGAGAAATGTCTCTTGCTTTTTTCGGAAGTCCTACACATAATCTGGATGTAGGTGGTCTAAATATGTCTTTAGCCTATGATGCATTAGCAATTCTGAAGGTGATAACCTTGTGGAGGATGTTGGCGTAATGTGCTGCCTGAGTAAAAAATTTGCCTAACGTTTTTTCCAGCTTCCATGCACTATTCGTTTTAAAGAATCCTTGAATGTTTGCACCATCCTTTCAGCTTGTCCATTACTGGACGGATGATAAGGTGTTATCAAAACTTGTTTAATTGTATAACATTTTAGAAATTGTTGAAATTTCGAAGATGTAAACTATGGCCCGTTGTCAGAGACAATAGTATCCGGTATCCCATAAGTACTGAAAATTTCACGGAGAACATCAATGGTAGCTGAGGCTGTGGTAGAAGGCATGCTCTTCACTTCTAACCATTTAGAGAATGAATCTATTACAATTAAAAAGTTCTGCCCTTGAAATGGTCCAGCAAAATCCAGATGTAATCGGGACCATGGAGAGATTGTAAGTTCTGAAGGATGAATAGGAGCACGTGGTGGCTTATGTCTATTTTCTTGACAAGTGGTACATTTCTTAACCATTATTTCAATAGCTGCATCCATACGAGGCCACCACACATATGAGTGAGCAAGGGCTTTCATATGCTCAATGCCAGGATGAGTTAGGTGTAGTTCTTTCAACACACGTTCTTGACTGGCAATTGGAATAACAACTCTGTTACCCCACAATAAACCGTTCTTGTGAACAGACAGTTCATTTCGCTTAGCATAAAATGTTTGAAAATCTGGAGACACTTTTTTTTCTGGCCATCCCCTCAATAACCAGTTAAGAACACAAGATAAGATTTTGTCTCTGGAAGTTATTCTGGCAATTTCTTGAACATATAATGGAGGATCTTCTAACTCTTCTAGAAAAAGCTCCTCTGAGAGTGGAGGTATTTGAATATTTATGGTTACTTGAGGAAGTCTGCTCAGATCATCAGCATTTTGAATCTTCTTACCTGGTCGATGAATTAGTTTAAAATCATAAGAATTAAGTAGCAAAGTCCACCTTAGCATGTGAGGAGATAAGATATCAGGAGTAGCCTTAGAATCATTAAAAAGTCCCAGTAGAGGTTTGTGATCAGTAATAATTGTAAAACTATGACCATATAAAAAGTAATGAAATTTTTTTACAGCTGACACCACACTAAGAGCTTCTTTGTCTATTTGTGAGTAGTTCCTTTCAGTATTAGTTAAAGTTCTTGAGGAAAATGCTATTGGAGCTTCTCTACCATCTGGAAGTTGATGGCTTAGAACAAATCCAACTCCATAAGGAGAAGCATCACACGTTAAGAGTACTGGTAATTTTTCGTCGAATGGAATTAAGACGCTGCTCGATGATAGAAGATTCTTCACTGCATTAAATGAATTGCTATGTTGTTTCAACCATCTCCACAGAACATTCTCTTTTAACAACTTATGTAACGGCTCAGCAACAATCGCCTTATTTGGCAGAAAACTATGATAAAAATTTAAAAGTCCCAAAAAATATTGTAATTGAACTTTATTTGTTGGATATGGAGCAGCTTGTATTGCTTCTACCTTAGATTTAGATGGGTGAATGCCATCTGCATTGATCTGATATCCTAGAAATTCTATTTCAGTTACTCCAAATTGGCATTTTTCTTTTTTAACATGCAATCCAGCTTCTAACAAACAAGTCAAAACTTGATTTAATCTATCAGCCAGTTCTTCCAAATTTCTCGCATGAATGAGGATATCATCAAAAAAAGGAATAACTCCATCGAATTTTCCTAAAAGATCATCCATTAAATTTTGGAAAAGACCTGGGGCTACCTTAATGCCGTATTGTAAACGTTTTACTTTATACGCTCCTCTGCGAGTAATAATGGTTTGAGCTTTTGCAGATTTCTCATTCACTACAAGCTGCAGATAGGCTTGAGCTAAATCAATTTTAGCAAAATAAACACCACCTGTCAAGCAAGACAATAAGTGATTTAAAGATGGAATAGGATATGGGTGATCTTTCATTGCAGTATTTAAGGTTATTTTATAATCTCCACACAAAAAACTTCACCTGACGGTTTAATTACAGGAACAACTGGAGTAGTCCAAGCTGGATTTGATATTGGCTCAATTATATCTTCAACTAACAATTTGTCTATCGCAGCATTAATTTTATTCCGCATTGCCAAAGGTGCATTTCTGGTTTTACATCAAATGGTGTTTACCTTTGGATCAATTAGAAGAGATATTAATGGTCCTTTATACGTTCCTATTTTTTCACTGAACACATCTTCGAATTTTTTTACAACATCCTCTACAGGATTATAAGTAATAGAATTTAATCCCACTAAGCGAATGCCTAAAGGTTGGAATCAGCCATACCTAAAATAGTAGTGCATTTTGTTTTTGCAATTAAAAGTTGTAACTGTGCTTTGTGATTTTTATGAATTACCTTAACTACACACATACCTGCAACTGACATTGGATTTTTCTGAAAATCTGACAATTTTACAGAACTTGAATGAATTACAGGTTTTCTAGTAGGAAATAATTTATTAAACACTTCATATGACATAATTGAATAAAAAGATCCTGAATCTACTTCCATAACACAGTTTTTACCTTCTATGAGAACAGTTGCTTTTTCTTTATAAGGTATACTACCCATTTTACTTACAGAATTTATGATATAATCACATTTTTCATTTTGAAAATTATCAACCTTAACTTCATGCAATTTATTATATTTAGCATTATTTGTAGCATTTTGTTTATCAACATTGTTCTTTGAACGGCAAACTTTAGAAATGTGCCCTTTTTTCTTACAATTATGACAAATAGAATTTCGAAATTTACAGTTTGAACAATCATGTTGGCCTCCACAACCATGACAAATTCCGTTCTTGGTATTTGTTCCGAATTTTACCTGAGAACCTGGTGCTACTTTCGATATCAAATTATTACCCTTGTGACAAATTAAATTGATGGGTTCCGAATTATTTTTATAAGCAAAATGTGTAGAGTCTAACTAATGAATATTTTTTGCCTGATTTGCAGCAGTTTCAGCTGCCAAAGCTTTCGAAATGGCATCTTCTGACGTTAATTTCAATTCCGATAAGAGGCTTCTTTGAATTGATTCATTTAGAATACCGCACACAAATTGGTCTCTTAAACGCTCATTTAAAGTTCCTTGGAAATTGCAATCTTCTGCTAAACATCGGAGATCAGTAATATAATCCATTAAACTTTCTCCATTATGCTGTATTCTTTTATAAAATTTAAATCTACAATAAATTTCTGAAGCTTTCGGAGAAAAATGTTGGGTTAAAATCGCTACGATATCTTTAAAAGGCTTTTCAGATGGTTTACTTGGATACAGAAGTGACTTTAGAATACTTAGTGTTTTCATACCACATACTGCTAGCAACGTAGCACGTATTTTATTTTCATCTTCAATTCCATTAGCTTCAAGATAAAACTTGACTTGCTCAATATATAATTCCCATGAAGAATTTACATCAAATTCCGTAATTGTTCTGACAGTACCCATAATTACTCAAGGAACGATAAAAGTTCTCTTACCTGGATGTTCTTGAAAACGAAAGTGCATCCGAATGCTTTAAATCAAAACTGAAGTAATCACAGAGTTCATATTATCGTATCCTTCGAATCAAATCGACATCCTTGTCGCCAATATTGGATAGCGGGTGTGAGGGGATGGTGAATTAATAAATACTAGAATATATATATAATGAACACAAATATTGGATAAATTCCATAGAGAGAACGCAGCAGCGTGCGTCAAGTTTTCAATCTTGACATAGAACTGTGGCTTTTTGTGTTGCCACAACAGAGTAGTAATCAAGTCAGTTAAATCATAACAGTTTTAATGTTTTAAATACTTTTTAATACTTGAGAAAAAAGTATTTAAATGGTTATTATAATATTTTGTATAGTATTGACAAATACAAAATATTTATTTTTGTGATTGTTCATTCATTTTTCAGATATGGTTGACATTTTTCCATGGACGTTATATAATTTTACTGATGGGAGCATTTTCAGTGTATACAGGTTTAATTTATAATGATATCTTTTCGAAGGCAATTAATATATTTGGATCATCGTGGTATCCTAGAACTAATTTGTAAGTATTTTTTCATGCCAGACTTATTTTTCTTCCAATTCTTTAAGAAAAACTATAAATTTAATATGTTAAAAGGTTTTGCATTGTTTTTCATTCATATTGATAGTTTTTAATTTTATTTTAATACTGTCTATCTCAATTTTTTCCTATGGTTATTCTATTTTCATACATATAGCAAATCTGTAGCAAGTTTTATATAACACATTATAATTGAAATGTACAGTACAACCTTGGTTCATCATTATTTTTTAAGGGTAATGGCCGAATAAAGTTCAAATGGGCAGGGCAGTGCTTCTTGGTACCTGTGTTCGTGGGTTCAAATCCCAATTCTGGCTTATTTGTTCATAGTCATTTGGAATTGGCTTTAAGCAGTAGGTTGTAGTCTCATTATCCCTTTTATAGACTGTAGAACTACAAACCTGAAGTGCAGAATGGGAAAATGATGATTTGCTGTCTTTTATGTAATAAAACTACCTTCATTTTCTGAAACTGGTATTTAGTAAAGTGGAATAAAACACTAGGAATCAACATGGTTTTGAAGTAGACCACCATTTGAACTTAAAATTTCTTATTCCTTATATTTTATTATATTACAGGCTCTTTGTCTTCCCTATTACCTTCAAGATATTTATAAAGCTTTTCATTAAAAATGGTCCAACTCACACAAATCTGTAAAAATTCATTATTATACTCTTTTGTAAAAGTTATAACATAGTGCTCTTTACTTCGGATATGCAGATTCATTACTTATATTTTCATTAAAATTTCTTCATTTCTTTAAACGTTTAAAATTTTAGTTAAATATTCTGTTACAAAATTGATAAAAAAAATTATCAATAAAAAATTGAACTACTTTTAGTAACAGTTTTCATTATTTTAATAATATTAATTTTTTTACTGTCACAGCAAAACTTTGCCAAAGATGTACGTCTTGAATCCTAATAATAATAGTGACTATTATGGAGTTCCCTATCCATTTGGAGTTGATCCTGTAAGTATCTTTTAGTTTAAATATAAATCTGATTTCATTTTTCTCTTCCTTATTGTATTTTCTATTGTATTTTATTTTGTAAAGGTTTTTATCCTGTATATAAAAATAGTTTTTTTTTAAATAAAGGTTGCATATAATTTTTTTCCATATGTGCATTACTTGAAATTGTTTCAGTTATTAAACATTTAAAAAGTAGTTGATGGGTAGTGGTCTAAATTTTGGAATTATTACTATTAATAACAGTTAAACTTATGCAGAGTGTACTTAACGGTGAACTTTGAATTGGGAGAAATGTGACTAAAATTTAATTTCTCCCAGTTCCATTTTCTTTCTTCTGTATTTTATCTGAACTATAAAACTTCCATCATATACATAAAAATATTAGTTCATTTTTTAAAAACTATTTTAATGAAAAGTTTTTAAATTATCTGATGGATAGTAATTTAAATTTTGAAAATGATATTATTAGCAGCTAAATTTATACAGAGTGACAGCAAACTTTGAATCAGGAGAAATCCTATTCTCCCAGTTAAAAATTAGTAAAAATTGGATTTATTATTCATGAATTCAGTTTGTCATTTATAAATTTAATTCATGGATTTGGAAATATAATATATATTTTGAAATATTATATATTCATGTATTTGAATGAAAAACTATGAGTGTGTAATGAGTGTTTTATAATATTCATCCTCCTATAATAAATATAGTTATTACCATGGTAGATAATACAATTATGATTTACAATATCTTTCAAAAATATTTTTAATCAAAGATGTGTAGATTTTATGGATATTAAAAGACACAAGTACATTTCTAGTCATAACCATGTGAAATGTTACAGTTATTGACCATATAGTATTCAAAATAAGTATAAATATTACAGTTAATTCAAATTAATAGGTTTCAGAATGTAAAATGTTTTAATTCTGTACTCAAAAGAAATATTATAAAAATTTTGTAAGAAAAAATAAATATTTCAAACATTTAAAAAAAAAAATTATATTTTCCAGCAAATGCTTTTAAAAATAACTAAGTTTTATTCTAAGATAAAAAGGGAGGGGAGTATCATAAATAAAAATGATTGTACTATGTATAAAATTAATGTGCATGGAGAATTTTTATTAAAGCTACTTTTTAAAAAGAATAATAATTAAAATAATTTTTTAACTTTCAATTTTAACACTTTTTTCATAAATATAACACATTAAATTTTAAAGTAGATTTATTTAAAAACAATATTTAGATTTTGTCTATATATTCTTGAAATAGAACTTGTATTTAAAAAAAAAACACAGATGAAATGTTGTAACTGTAGTCATAATTCAGCTCCTGTTTCTCCTTTCACATTGTGTAAGAATAAGCTTTAATAAATTTTAATTTTTGCCACAGATCAGTTTATAGTAGTAATAAATTTAAATTTTATCTTTGATTTAGGTATGGCAAGTTTCAGCCAACAAAATTCTATTTTTAAATTCTTATAAAATGAAAGCTTCTGTAATATTTGGTGTTTCTCAGATGGCATTTGGTCTTGTTCTTAGTTTATGGAACCATAGGTAAGTTGCCTTAAAATATTGTTATGAATTGGGCATTTTGATTTTATAAAAGCATAAAACTTTATGAATTTTACGTGTCTTGGAAGTCTTATTTGTCAGACAGAAAAAATGCTCGGTGAGTTTTTTTCCACTATGGAAAGATTAGCAACAAATTTAGTGACTCTTGGCAACAAAATCATTTTACTAGCTAGCAGTGAAGCTACCAGTGCTCAAGAGCAGATTTTGGTGCAAGTTAATACAGTTCTAGCTCCAAGGAAAACCAGTTGATTAACAACAAGAAATTTTTTACTTAGTATAACATATATAGCTGATTTTCATAGGCTATAAGCTAAATTACTCTATGTTTGTACATTGTTTTGAATCTGGATAGTCCCAAAAATAAAAATAAAAAAATTTAAAATGTATAAAAGTACAAAACTGTCCTGAACAGTTTTACAAAATTAAATATATATATATATATTTTTTTTATATATATAACTGCAAGTTAGTCTGCTGATTACAACATGTGATTACTCCAAATCATAACTCATAGTATGCATTAATGTTGAATCAGTGCACCAGATGATCCAAAAGTCAGGACAAACTTTAAAATTTAATAATTTGATAATAAACATGTGAATTTAATAAAAATTTAAATCTAATAATAGGAAATAGAAAAATCTAATAAAAAGCTACAGTTTGCAGGAATTGAATGGAAGCTAGTTTGTTAGCCATAAATGCAAAAAGAAAATTGTATCAATTTTGTTGGCAATTAATACTCTATTCCTATTAAGTTTTATCTTTATTAAACAAAAAGTAATTGTATTTTGGATTAAATGTAATCAGAGTAATTCTCCACCCATTTAAATTTTAAAAGGTTCAAAAGAATAAAATGGTAAAAAATGTTAAAATGACATTAAAAATTTGCATTTGAATAGCAAATAAATTTAGTGAAGAGCAAATATTTTTTTTAAATATAAATAAAAGGTAGGTTGTTTCCATGAAGTTCTAATATATTTACCTTGAAAATTTAAAATCAATGCAAATTTAAAAAAGTATTCAGTAAGATGCATTTAAAGTTAAAGCTTCCTATACTTTTATTAAAATCTTTAATAATTTTATATACTCTGAAAGGAGTTTTTTAAACTTGCTTTAAAAGATTGAGAATTGTTGAAAATTTAAGAAATGTAAAAAATAAAAATCTCATTTCCTTAAACATTAACTAGGGTGGCCACACATCAAGGATTTGAAAATTCCCTGATTTGAATTGTAAAGTTCTAGAATTGTATAGTCCCTTCTAGAATTGTAAAGTAGAAAAAGGTAGTGAGTTCCCTTTTAGAATTGTAAAGTATCCTGAAAAGATATTTTATAGTTCTAGAAGATATCACAAAAAGTATCAGTAATTTTCTAAATTCTACAAAAATTGGGGAATTTTCCAAAATTTCACCAATTTTGGGAAAAAGTTTTTTCAGTCACCAAAAGAACAGTTGCCAAGATTAAAATTTCAAATTAATGAAAGTAGTTTTACATTTTATTAAACAGCTTTAAAGAGTATCATCATTTTATTTTGCAGTAAGATCATTTTTTATTTTCATAGTATGGTAATTCCAAATTTGTTAATATTACGTATGTTAAATTAATTTTTCATCTCAATTCAAATTTATGAAAAGCATTTCATTATATCTTGTTGTATTCATGTTGATATAGACTATTTGGGTAAGAAATTGCAACTGTAATATGTCCATTGCACATGGAAAAGCGACAAGACTTCAATGATAATATGACTACTCATAAGTAAAAAGATAGTACAAAAAATGATAAACCCTACACCTATAAAAGTATCTACTGAATCAAAATTGTACACATTTTTGAGACAAATTATATGATTGCAATGTATCAGAGAATTTTTAAAAAATTATCAGGGAAAGCCAGAGAACATCAAGGTAGTTTTTTTTCCTGAATTTTGGGGTATCATGTTTGCTGATTTTGTAGCATTTAATTTTGATTGAGTTCTATTCTGAACATATATTTCTTTTATTAAAATAATCTTATTTCTTATATAGGTATTTCAAGCAGCGACTAAATATAATCTGTGAGTTTGTTCCTCAGTTGATCTTCCTAATGTCCATATATGGTTACTTAGTTATTCTCATATTTTCTAAGTGGACAAACTATAATTCTTATATAGCTAGTTGTGCTCCTAGTCTTCTTATTATGTTTATCAACATGTTCTTGTTTAAATATCCATCTGAACCCTGTTATCTACAAAATATGTATGCAGGCCAAGTAAGTACTTTGTGGAAACAAATTTTACTAAAGTTAATTGTATATTAGTTTTTATTTGCATCACATTATGTAAATATTTTTGAAAAAAGTTTCTGCATGATTTTTTTGTTTTATATTTTATTTCCTTGTATAAAGTAAGAAAAATGTAAATGCAAAAAATTTCAGCGCTCACATTTCAACAGATATACCCATTTGAACCATGTCTAAATCAATTTTGACTAGTTTTGCCTGTAAGTTTGTAAGTATGTACAAGAAAACTTTAAATATCCATTTTGATCATTCCTGCATAAATTTTGGTGTTTTAATAGGGCAGCTGTTCATACACATGTATCTTGCACAACTCAAACAATTAGACAAAGAATGTTGAAAACTTTTATTTAGGACTGTTGTAACATCTAATTGTAAACTTCCAATTCTCATTGCAATATGCTTTGTGTATAACAAAAATTTTAATACAATGGATTTTAAAGTTACTGATCTCTGCCAAAAGGCTGTACTTGAGCTCTACTCATTGTTGAACTAATATGCACTACTGAATGTTGAATACAATTTTATGTATTCATGAATTACTATTGTATACATCTTTGATGTTATTAACCCCTTGTCTGTGGAATATATTTCAGAAAAATATGCCAAAAATGAAAAATTTTTTCTCTTTAATTTTGTTCATTATTATCATCAAAATGTAAGAAAGATTATTTAAAAAATAATATACAAAATAATTACTATTTTCAAAATTTTTACACATGTGGGAAATGTTAATGGTTTACAGTAATTTTTGCTCAAATTACAGCAAAATAAATCAAATGGCTTAATTTTCTGGATAAATATAATAAATTAATACTATATTATCTATATCAACTGTCATGAATTCTCTATCTCCCAGATTCCTTTGAATTTCACATCCTTTAGAGTATCCATGAAATAGCGACAAATGTCATGAAATTGTCAAACTTTTTGTGGGAAAATATCTATCTATTGGGGAAAATGGCAAATAAAATATTATGCATTGAATAAACTGATTTCAGGCTTCACAAAATTGAAATACTGTCTCTATTCTGTCTCAAACTGAGGTTGAGCATTCCAAAATTAGCACATTTGTGTAGCCTTAACTGAGTTCGGGCATCACAGGCAAGGGGTTAAAAACTGTTATTTTAGTAATTCATTTTACTGTCTACTTTAGTAAAGAATTCTAAAATTGTATCTCACCTTCAAATATAATAAGTTTAAATGAAGTGTAGTAAAATATATGCGTAATTTAATAGGCATGTAAGGAAATCATTTAGTGTGTGCATTGAAATTTTAGATACTGATAGACAATAATTTGTTAATTATTTTATATATTTTCAATAAAACAAGATATAGTAACTTTACTATGATGTAGTAACTTCCTAAAAGTAGCTTCATTTTAATAAATTATAACACATTTTCATAGAAACATTAAGGTTAACTCCAAACCAAAGTATTCACCCCCAGAGTTCCATGCTAACAAAAGCAAAAAAATTATAGATGCTGGAGAAATAAATATAGAGGTTTATGAGACAGGATCTCATTTCAGTTATCGTTAAAGTTTAGACATTCTATAAAGGCCATAATGCAGGTAACATAAATTTTACTTTGTATTTATGTAATATATATAGCCGTGTAATGCAACTAATTATATCTTAATTTATATTTCATAAACTTGTTGGTGCCTATTTGCATTGTGGTAAAAAATTCAGTATTAAGGTAGTGTTAAAAGACCTGTGATACAGTGCATAATTTCTTCAGACAACCATCACTGTAGACTAAATTTGGCACTTGTCATGAAATATTGTAATACATTTTGCTTTCATCTGGTTGTTTCGAAATTCATTGGCTGAAACTTTAGGTAAAGTGTCACAATGTTTGAGTTTTCATATTATACTGCTGGATTATCTTTAGAACCAGCCCTAGAGAAAGATTTACCAAAAGCAGAAAAAATCAGCAAGTGGATCTACGGAACAAAACAGTATGGGAACCTTTTCTATGGGCATTAAAATAATCAGTTGACTCAATAATCAAGTAATCAATCACTTTAAAAATTATAATTTTTAAACAAATAGCATAACTAAATTCAATTGTATTAACTGTGGAACAGGGAAGGTCTTAAAATATATGGCAATTATTAAAGTCTTGAATTTTCATTATCAGTGATTTTGGCTTTTAATTTTTTCCCTAATTTTTTTCAAAACCAGGAAGAAAATGTCTGTATCTTAATATTCATTTAATGTTTTTGTATTGATGCCTTATGGATTGTATAATACTAAACCTCTTTTAAAAGGTATGTGATCCTTTATTCTTTATTTCCTTTCATTAGAAAAAAATGTAATGAAATTCTGAAAGTTATGTATACTATATACTGTAGTATTTAATGTCCATAACTTTCAAGCTTTCATTACTTTAGCCAAATATATTTTATAACAATTTTTCCATTATGTTTTTAATAGATTCCTATGTTACTGGGTTTTGTATATTGTCATTCATTAGCATTAACTTAAATGTGAAATATTTATTACCAATCCTTTCAAAATGATGCTAAATAGGGTTTTTGATTGATTTGCTGTATCATAAAATGTATTAAAAATGTTTTTCCTTGTTTCTATTATTTTTAGCCTGTGTTTCAAAGAATGCTTGTTGCGATAGCCTTATTGTGTATTCCATGGATGCTCTTTGCAAAACCTTACCTGCTTTATCGTCAGTGGCTTATGAGACCAACTTTGGTGAGTTTATTTTATTTATACTGTTAACAATGTATTAATTAAAGAAAATACTTTATTATGTATCTTATAAGATGTGACTTGTACAATATTACAAAATGATGTTCTTAATATTTTGAACTTCTAGAGTAGAGAAAGATTAAAATTATGAATTATGAAATTATTTTACAGATGAGTGGTATTGAAAATAAGGCTGGGGAAGATAGCTATGTGGAAAGTGATGGTGTGGTGAAAGGGGTTCAACCACTAAAGCAGACAGTGCCAGAAAACTTTGATTTGTTAGATACCTTCATACATCAAGCAATACTTACACATGAGTATTGTCTGGGATCTATATCTCATATAGCATCATATTTGGGACTGTGGGCACTGAGTTTAGCTCATGCTCGTAAGTATTCTGACTCTATTAAGTATTAGCTATCTAAGGCACATGACATTGCTTGGGTTTTTAAAAATTTCTTTTAGTATTCATCCCAGTCTTATTTGGAATTAAAGATGCAAAGAAATGACTCTAATACTATGAACCACAACATATCAAGTGTGCATGTTAATTGCAGTTTAGGAGGTCTCTTTTGTATAATTGTATGTTATTGCCAGTAGCAATGATCAAATTAGCAGTTTTTATGTACAGTAGGACCATAAAAAGTTTTATAACACCAGAGATGAATATTGTCTAGGATTCATATCTTGTACAGCATAATGTCTCCATCTGTGGGCACTGAGTTTAGCTCATGCTCATAAGTTTTCTAACTTTATTAAGCACTAGCTGCCTAATGCAAGCAATATTGATTTGTATTTTCAATTTCATCTAGTATTATTTATCCCAATCTTATTAGCAGTTGTGATGCAAAGAAATGACGGTAGTACTCTGAACCACAACAAATCCAGTTTGTTAAGTAAATTTTAGGAGGTTCCTTTTGTATATGTTATAGCAAGTAGCATGGTCAAATTCGCAGTTATTATCTAAAACAGCCCTATAAAAGTCTTATAACCCATTCAGAATTATGTCATCAAGCACAATGTGGTGAGGAGTTTTGTAGAAAAATTATATTTTTTAAACTAAGGAAATCATTGATTTCTGGTACATTTATATTTTTAAGTATTAATAAATGAGTTAAACTTTAAATAGTAAAAATCCAAATATTTAATCTTCGTTATTTTCTCCACTACACATTAAAGCATTTGTCAAAGTTAAATGACCTGTTGTGAAGAAATTATATTTTTTTAAATATTAAAACAGTATTATATTCTTCTACAGTTTAAGAATACTTTCAATTTTATAAGTTAATGCATTACATTGACTTGCAAAGTTGAAAATATTACATTTATTTATTTACTCTTTATGATAAAATGCATGATGCTTAGTGAGCAGGTTAAAGATTTTTCAAGACGTATTTAAATGCCCTTCAAAATACTGACAATTGATTGACTGTTCTGGTATAAAACTTTTTTCTATTTTATTTTATTATTTATTGCTGTAAAAATCAATCAAAATTGATAAATTTTGTCTAATGCCAACATTTGTGGATGATTACTAAGAACTTGGCTTACAGAACTGTATTTGTTGTTTGTTGAGTTGGTTTCATGTAATTAAAAAATCAGAATAATCCTTCTCACTAAGAAAATATTTTTGTTTGCATGGAATTTGGGCTTTAAATTCTAAACTTCTTGATAAAATATTGACAATAGAACATATATTGTATAATAAAAAATTAACACAAATTCTATAGTTAAACAATATGTGAATATGAAATACTTAAATGATTTTTGTCACACATAATAAATGTATAAATAATAATGAAATTAAATGTAGACAAAGTGAAATAAATTAAGTAAAGATATCAAAAGTACACTCTATATACATTTATATGTATAATAATCTTTCAAATACAATTTTTTCCCTGTTTATATATAACTTAATGCAGGACTTATTGTAAGTAAATTATTGATTAAATTAATAGCATAATTTTTACACACTGTAAAGTATGTAATCTAACACTCGATTATCTGTTTGCTGGTTAGTAATATTAATATCTATATCTTTACGGC
>CM063505.1:95435925-95443425 GCA_032207245.1 Pardosa pseudoannulata | reverse complement strand
TAAGGTTAACATTTTATTACCCTTCTGAAAATGTTTGCAGCAAATTCTTGAAGAACTTGGAATTCAGTCTTGCCTTTTCAAAGTTTTTATCCAAAGCATTCAAAATGTAGGATCTTTAAGAAAGCAAAAAAATCCAATATTTTCACTTTTTTTGAAAAGCTGAGTACAGCCATACGTGCAACAGTTTGTTACTATTGCCAAATAATTGACAAAATTAAAATAGCAATAACAAACACAATCCGCAATAAATTCAAATGTTTTGCCAACGAGGAAGTTGAGCTGCAATTTTTGCTGCACCTGACGTCATGTGCACATTCTCTATTTCAAGCAGTTGTTCAGTGCGCATAATATTTGTTTCTCTTAGAATGAAAGTTAAGTGTGCCAAATGATGGCTGCACTGATCTTCAGTACTGGAGTTCATGTGTTTGAATCCCACTGTGGCATGAATGTTCATAGCCTTTCGCAATTGGTTTTAAGCAGTGTGTACCAGTCTCATTAGCCCTCATGAGCAAAACATTAGACTGTAGTGCTCCAAACCAAAGTTAAGTTTACTAAAAAATGGAAGATGTAAAGTTGATAAGGATATTAAGATTTGCTGATATTCATAAAATTGTAGTGTTAGCTGCATAAGAACCTACATTAAAAATTCAAATTATGAAACAAAATTATTACATTTTAAATACAATTCCAACCAGTCTCATGCATGCACCTTGTGTTTATTCTTTTTTGTTCTTTTGTTGCTATGAACTGGGTTTGAATTTTTTGTAAACATGTATCAGTCATCAATTTATCAGTCCAACCACCTTTTCATGGGATGGCCTCATGGCCTGATTCCCATATGTTTCTGATTGATGATCTTTTTCAAGCAATAATTGTCTCTCCTTTCAATGTGTTCAAGCCAAGAAAGGTGCTGAGACTTAATAAGGCGAACAATTTATCCTAATATGTATTCGTGTGATGTTAATAAAATGAACCAATACATTTTCAGGACCAGGAAAAAAAAATCTGATAAGAACACTGAGAGAATATAAAAACATGAGTGCAATGTATGAATGTTGATTTATTTTTGTAACATTTAATTGCTTTAATATTAATTTCTAAATGTTTTCATGAGAAATCCTGAATAATAAATGTTCTTTTCTTTAGGATGGAATTTCAGAGCAATTTCTATGGAGGATTAGGCTATATGTTTGTTCCCTTCTCCTTCGATACAATACTTTTAGCTGCTGAAGCAAAGGACTAAAATGTGTTGCTTTATTTATTAAACTTAGTGAATCATCCTGTTTTGTTAAATATTCATTTATGTTACTACTTGGATGAATATTCTACAGCTTCTGTCATATGTTTAGAACTTGTAGCCAGTTATATTTGTGTTAAAAATAGAAGTTATAGTTATGTTTTGATTTTTTCAACAAAGTTTTAAAAATTATCTGATTTTGTTGGTATGTATTTTAAAGTCTAAGACAAATAAGGCTTGTGTTACTACGTATTTGTTTCATTCAAATAATACTGTTAGCTTCTCTACTTTATAATGTAAACTAGTTAAACACATTCAATTTCAGAAAGTATTGTTAGTGTCCCTGTTGATAAAATATCTGTTAAAAAATTAATGAAGCTGTTTGCAGATTAATTTTAATGTTAAAGCACTTTATTTACTTCTTTAAATCTCATAAGTGTGGAGTTGAAGGAGCCTTTGTGTTGTTGCTAACGTATAATGATTTATTAATGTTTAGCATTCGATAAGGCCATATTAAAAAAACTATATAAAACACAATATAAATGTACAGAATTGCAGTGTTGTAACATGGTACTGTTCTATCTGATAGTAATTTTAAAAATTATCAGATTCACAACTTGTTTGTGCTGTTAATGATTTATTTTTTGATTTATTATTCAATAGTTCAAAAATAGAATGTATATAATTAGTTTATAGAATGTCTTTTTAAAAATTCAGTCATTTAATTTGTGTGAGTTTGAACAAGCATATGTAAAATAGTTTGAGATTGTTATGACAGTCAAAAGTAAACAAGCTTATATTTTATTTATATTTTTTAATAATTTTTACTTTTTCTTATCTTTGTTATTCCTCTTAGCATGTATTCCTATATATATATTTTTTTAATGCTGAATCTTATTACAGTTGAACTCATGTAAGCTAAAGATGAAGGGACTGAGACAATTTGCTCATTAAATCGGAATGTTTATAAAATGTACCAAATATATCAAAAGTACAAAAAATCTTTATGCATAAAAAGGAATTAGAAGCATATAGGAAAAAAGCTTACATCTATTTTTTAGAATATATCCCCCCCCACACACACACAAAAAAAAAAAAATCATGAACATTTGAAAAAATGATAAAGTGTTTTAAAATTATTTAAATTGTGTTAAAAATAAAAAAATAGCTTTAAAAATAATAATTAATGATAAAAAACTAAAATTTATAATTTAAATAGACTTTAAAAATTTTTGAACATTTTAACCAACTCAACCAACTTAATTAAAACTGTCTTCTAAAATAAATTTCTGGTGATCCTATTCCTAAAATTACATCCTTTGATGAAATGTCTTGTTTCTCATTCTGTGGTAACCTTTGACAACTTCAAGAATAACAAATTAATTTCTGCCTAGCTCAACTTTTTATATAACTTCTTTGCATAACTTAGTTTCACTTCTAGCATTTCTCATGTGATTAACCTTAGTACTCTGATTGGCTGGTTCCCTTGTACCCTCACAGTATTTTGTAAGTGTCTGTAAAACAATATGATGGGAGAGTGCTAAAGAAGGATTGTCTGAATAAACTCAAAATTTTTTATTTTCATATTTTCCTTATATCTTTCAAGGCCTAGTGACTGCACTGTATCCAGCATGAAAATCATTCTAGTTTGTAGGGGGGGGGACCCTCATTGTATAAATGTATCTAACATAATTTTTTTTTAAATAAAAAAGGGAAAAAATAGACTGACACAGAAATTGTTTGATCTATTTCATGGTAAAGGTTCTTTAACCCATCCACCGGCTCCACCTTTTTCCCTTTCAAAACAATCACCCTTTTCGTAAATTCCAGATGGAACTAGACTTACCATACTAGAGTTGCCGGTTTAAAAGTTGTCAGGCTACTTTTAAATTATTTTCCCTGCAAGGTAAAGGAGTTCCGTTACTCAAAATTAGTTTCTTTCATTTATTATCGCTTTGCAATATTTTGTTTTTCCTCAAAAGTGTGCGATACGAGTTATACGAGTGCGAACGAGAAGGGGTCAACAGGTCCGTTTTCGAACAGGAATTCGTTGTCGAACCCCCATCGACGCGTCCATTCAGTGGGTTAAGGATATATTTCGATGTAAGTTGTCCATTCGTATAGTTATTTTCCCAATAACTTTGAGCAGTGACCTTCAAACTGGATGCTGTAAGATGCCTGCAAGTAAGCTCTAGGAATTGTAAACAAATACAACAAAGACTATAGTTATATATTAGGTTGGTTGGAATTTAGTGGTGCTAATTCCTGAAAGAACAAACTGTGCCAAATAAGATGAAATTAAAAACAAAGAAAGAAAAAAAACCCAAGAGAAAGGAATTTTGAGGATGAGATAGAAGAAACAACAAATTGAATGTTAAAAGCTCATAAAAATCAAACAAATGGAGATAGTAAAGTAGAAAATATATGAAGACAGATTATCACAGTATAAGAAAATTAAAAACAAAATTGAAAATTGATAAATTCTAAATCAAAAAATTGTTAAATTGAAAATAAAGACTAATGTACAAAATAAAAACCACAGAATTCAGATTTCATAATAAAAACCTGTACAGCGAAGAAAGGGAAATGGTGTCAAGATTCGGAGATAAATTTATAAAATTTTTTATCCACATTGATCTGAGACAACAACACAGTGACAAAATATGTGCGATTGTGTAAGGTGTTTTACAATACGAACACTGTGGAGGATCTTCACCCAGCAAGAGATGGGCATGGGTGATCCTGCAATGACCCACTCGTAGACGAGTGATTATTACATCATGTCTCCTAGAATATATATGTATAGTTATATATTAAATCCATAAGCTACATGTAAGAATCTTGGCTGCTATATATAAAAACGTTTCTTGTCAGTGGCTAACATTCTGGCTAGCTATGAGGGTAACAGAAATCAACAAAACTGATTCATTTCAGATAGTGAAAACAGTCAAATTTTAATTTCTTTAATATATATGTATAAAGTAACATATAAAGTATATATTGCAATTAAAACTTAATCAAAAATACAACTTTTGCAGTACAGAAGTATACTCCTTGACAAAAGTAGGGCAATAAATATTAAATAAACTAATTCCTCATAAAAGAAGCATAATTTATATAAATTATACACAATTTATATTGATAAATACGAGAAATTCTTTGATGAATTGAATTGATAAATTTTTACAAATGAAATAACATATAAGATATTAGGTTAACATAAAAAAAAACTGTCATTTATAATTTGTGTCCTTTAAATTTCCGGAAAAGATTTTGGTACACATTTCAAATTTACTGCTTATTTAAGATATTCCTCATAAAAGAGTTGCATAGTTTTTAATGGTGGTCTACTCCAGAATCATATGTTGTCATTTATTAATATCATCATCAATTCAAGCTTATCTGCTATTAGCTTCTTTTCAAATTTACAATAATAATTAGCATTTTGAGGAACAAAGTTTATTCAGTTGAACTAAATATTTTTAGAGCTGTTATATTTTAACATAAGTACAGGTTAACATTAACAAATCCAGTCATTTAGTTCATGCACACTTCCAGCATAGATATTTGGCTGCATTTTCAAATTTACCACACTGGTACTTCACTATATTTTCAGCTCTTGGGTAAGGGTTACAGAAAAGAGGGGAGGGGGGATAGAAGTTTAACAAACTCAACCCCTTCAACTCCAAAAATTACAGAGCTATTTGTATAGCCTTTTAACATTGAAATAAACATACATTTTCACACATAAACACTTCTAAAACTCCATACTTAATCAAAACTTGATTTCTAAATAAAAATTTCAATTTTTTTCAAATTTCTATTATTTTAATATTTATTTCTCAAAACTGTTTTATACATTTACTGGAACATATTCTACAAGACTGTGCATGAACTTTTAGATATATGTGGTATTGAATTTAATGTAATAGTTAATACTAAATGTTATACAATTTTTTACATCGTAATTTTTAAAAAATTGCAAAATTAAAAAAAAAATGGTTTTGTTTTAATAAAAATGGTTTTATTCAAATAAAATTTATATTCACAGTCAGAAAAAAATAAAAGTTTTAAAATTTAAACAAACTAACAATAAAACATGATCACCCAAAAAAATTTTCATATATTTAGCGAATTGAATAAATAAATACAACTTGAGGGATGGCACATGTTTCATATCCAATTGACAATCATTTGCAGTCAAATTGTTCTTGCTATAATCCACATTCTTAAATATTTCAGTGTAATGAACAATCAGATCCACTGTCATTTGTATTAGAAAAATTACTTTCCCCCATCACCATCTGATTTGTTCATCAATTCAGAAATATTGCTCTTACTTAAATATATCACACTCTTATCATGATAGCTAAAATAAACCTGACCACAAACAACAATACAAAAATTTACAAAACACTACCACAAACTCCAACTCCAAATGAAATTCTACTCCCTCTAACCATAATAAATTTTCCCTCCTTTCTCTGTTTCATCAAAATATAAACACCCAGTGCTTAATAAATCACAGCCCTTGGAAAGATTTAGATACATGATGTTGTTTACAGGTTTAAATTATCCTGATTCACACACAAAAAAAAGGCAATACTCAGAATTGAAAGCATATATTGAAAATTAATACTCTAGAACATTATTTGAAAGTATAACAGATTTAAACTACCATTTAGTGCTTCTTAAAAATTTAAATAAAACTTCCTGGTTCCAAATCAAGTGTGTGTCCGTGCGTTGTTAACAGAGAATTGTGTGATCACATATATGTGATAAAGGTCCAAATTAATGTCAACCTGTATATATTAGCCTTAAAATTGAGAGAAAAAATCCATAGAAATTGTTTTAAATTTAAATAAAGAAAACTATCTTCTAAATATTAAGATAATTCAGTTATTTTAAAAAACAGTTGTAATCAAAGACAAAAAAAAGTAATGCTAAATATTTAAGTAACCTTATATCTGCATAGTTATTTATTAAGTGTTTAAATGATAAGCTAGAATATTTTTAATATTAGTCAAATAAATATCGATACAAAAGAGTGCACCTAATGAGAGATTTTATCATGAAAACAACAGTCTAAAATTTTAGAACAATGCTGCTTTACTTCATCAAATTCCCTACTTGATTCATAAAGTTTCATTTTAGACTGCAGAATTTGCTGTAAATTATATTCTTCTTTCCGACATTGAATTCTTGATTGCTTATGGCTGGCTACTTGGGCTTCTAAAGCACTTAGTAAATGTTCAGAACTTAAATCATGCTCTGAATTCAGCAGCTTAATAAGAATTTCCACAATATTTGCTTGATATAATGCTTCTGAAAGATACAATATAAACAATAAATGTAACATCTATTAGCTATACATTCTAAAAAACAATACATAAATCTGTGCAAATAATTAAACTGGAGAAAAAAAAGTACAAAATATATTTTTTATAAAAGAAAATCTGATGGGAACAGCATATGACTTCCTTATATGCCAAATAAATTATACAAATTTATTTTTTATTTTTATTGTGCGATGCATCATCAAATTTATCATTTACACATTCTTTTCAAGGTTTGAAGTTAATTTCATTTTTCAAGGTAATATTGTCTGAGTAGAGCAAGTACTGCTCTGTGATGGGTACCAAAAGCATTAATATCTATGTTAAGATATTTTTTTCATTGTATAAATATTTCATTATAAGCCAAATTTTTTGTAGATTACAATACTTTAATTACTCTGTATAAGAAAGTAATAAATTAATAAAAAATTGTAATGTTTTTCCACAAATAATATTTAGATTTTTGTTTTCTAAAAATGGACTTAAAAAGTATTGTTTAAACTGCATGTGAATATACCGCTATCTTTATGTTGTATCGCTTTTATATCTGTTATATTACGATTTCCATTATATAGTGTGGGGCAAAAAACTACAACAGTTTTAAATACAAAATTTCAACATTTTATGGCTAATAACTTTTGAATTACACCTAACAATATTAAAACCTGCTGTATTAATAAATGTTATATAATATTCATATTTAACACACAGTAGCTAATATTTAATATAAAAAGATAAAATGACATGCTAAAACTCCTTTTTTCATGAAAAGAGAAAAAGAAAATAGATATGAACATGAAAATATTTAAAATAAAACCCCTAAAATTGTATAAAATGTATACCAACAATATAATGTATTGAAAACGACATAAACCTTATCAAACCATTGATAGAAATAACATCTACTATCATATAGCATATAAAAAA
>CM063505.1:95418851-95433325 GCA_032207245.1 Pardosa pseudoannulata | reverse complement strand
TAAAATTTTACACAATTTCTTTTTCATTGCTAATAAATTCCATCTAAAGCACTTAGCAGATTTGGTATCAAAATTATACATTATAGCTTACATCTGATTACAAATCTATTCAGATTTTTAATTAGACATTTCTAAAATATTATTAAATAAAAACTCCTTTTAAAATGAATCAACATATTGCATATTTTTAATTAGACATTTCTAAAATATTATTAAATAAAAACTCCTTTTAAAATGAATCAACATATTGCAAATTGATCTCTTTTTTTAAGTTGAAAAATATATAAGTGAATAGTATGTAAGTGATAAGTAAAAGTAATGTATATGACAAGTGTTACAATAGAAAAATATATGATTTAACAATTACTCCAATGTGGAAAAATAAGAGAGATTATAGAAATAAGAGATATTATTCCTAAATATTTGCAGCAAAATTGTTTTTTCTAAAAAAAAAGCTTTAGTTAAAATTTTAATATTAATTATTCCATAAGGCACTCAAATTTGATTACCTGCATGCATGAAAGTGCTGAATACAACTATCACTGGTCCTGCATACACATATACATAGCTGGCAGCATTCAAATTTTAAAATTATTAAAATTTTAGTCTGCATGCAATTTTAACATGTTAAGGATGTTTTATATATAAATGTATTTATATACACACATAAAACATACTCCTAAACACTATAAGAATCCTAAAATTCTTAAAACATATATACATATTTATACACACACATATATAGTCATGATAGGATAAACATATATAAGTGTTTGGTTTGGAGTGCTACAGTCTGTTATTTTTCTATATGATATCTAATACGACCAGGACCTACAGCTTAAATCTGATTTTGAATGGCTACAAACATCTATGTCCTATGCCAGTATTGGGATTTGAACCCACAAACTCTGATAGAAAATAACAGTACCCTACCCATTTGGCCATATATAAATGTAAGTGTATGTGTGTGTGTATATATATATATATATATATATATATATATACACACACACACACACATACACTTACATTACATATATATATATATATATATATATATATATATATATATATATAGAGAGAGAGAGAGAGAGAGAGAGATGACCATCCACCACATTCAAATGAGTTTTATTCTTCCTTAGCCCATCTTTTTCATAAAAATTTAAACATTAACCATCTCTACAATTGTACAATCTCCCATAAATTCATATATTGTATTAAAAAGTTGGTAGTTGTGCATATAAATAAAAGAAAAACTGTACTGATTTGTGATTATAATAAATAATAAAGAAAGCAAAATGTGTTTGTCTGAACATGAAATAAAAAGATATCTGAAAACTATCCAGTAACTGGATATTTTTAAAATTTTGTGTACTCCATTTAGATATCAGAATAAAAGAGCTGGATATCTGACTGTCAATCTAGACATCCAACATGAATATCCAGAAGGAAATTTTAAATAAACTCTTCTGTATATTAACAACTCCAACATTAACACTTAAAAACTTAATGTAATAGTTCTGTATTGAACTGAATGGAGAAATGCTCTCTGTCCCCACTGCATATTGCCAAGGTTCTTTCGTGGGCTTTTTTTAATTTCAAACAAAGACTTTTATTAAATTAGCATAAGGATGAGATATTCAAAAAAAAATATTTTTTTTAAATATGGTACTTATATAGAAAGTGGAAAAGAAACTTTCCCAAATGTACTTACCTCTAAAGTGCTCTTTTGATGTTAAATATGATAAGAAAAATGCTGCTTTAGCTCTTAACCTTTCATCAGGTATTTGAATTAATCTAATTAGCACTGGAAGAAAACTTGTAATTTCTAACTGTTTAAGAGCATCTTCATTATGCCTACAAAGACCTATAAAAAATAATATTGATAGCCCATAAGTGATAAAGAAATATCAAGGATTAAGTAAACGATATAGAGCAAATGAAAGAAAATTAAAGTATATGATGAAAAGCAAAACTTTAAACTAATGTAGTAAGAAAAGTTCTAAACACATACAAGAAGGTACTTGGTATCAAAATACAGTGGCACAGCAAGGAGGTTTATCATGCCCTGGGTACCACTCACAGAGGGTCACCAAATGGTATATTTTATATATTATAATACCACATATTTTTCAGGGGTAAGGGGCTTGACAAAAAGTTATTGCACACCATAATACAAAATAACTCAAGTACTTTTCAAATGGCCTACTTAAAACAGAAAATGTAGTATTTCATAAAATGGCTTTTTACAGAATTTGAAAAAGGGCAATTTTATGAGAAAGTGATCTGTATTGTGTTAATTGTAAGAAACTGTAAAATTGTATTACAATGGAAAATTTTGCTTTAAAGGCAAAATTATTTTAATAATTACTGTTGTTACCATTGCTTGAATTTCACTGACATCTTTTGGAACATTTTTGCCTTTCTAGATCACTTCTTATAAAATAATATAAAATAGATTTAAGGAAAATTATGTTTAGGGCCAACTTTTATTACAGTTAGGATACTTTTTTAAATTAAGACTACTTTTGTATATAATATCTGTATACTGAAATTTAACTAATGGAAATTAACAAACTATTCTAAAGTGAGAAAACCTGTTAGTGATATCTGTAATATTTTTAATACAACATTCTTTGTATAGTAAAATTAATATAAGTATACTTAAGAATATTTTAAATATTCATACAAAGATGATTTTTTCATACAAATAGTGTAATATGTAAATTTTTTTTTTTTTTTTTTTTTTTTTTTTTTGTAAAATGATAAAAATTATACCTGCAGTTGCATAGTCCATGCAATATTACTAAATAGATATTAAACATTAGGTTTAAGTCTACTTAAAATAACATTTAAATAAAAATCACAATTTAGAAAGTTTTCTGAAAAAAAAAAGCAAAGTTTTTTCACAAAATACCAGCTAAAAAATAATAGTAATAAAAAAAATAAATAAAAATGTTTTCAAACCCATACTTTTAACTACTATTAAAATATCTATTTTTAACTATCTAATATGATCTATGACATATACTAAGAAAAATATTAAAAATTGATAAAGACATACATGACAATGCATATAAAGCTTTGAAAGAAACTTTGGGGTCAGAATGAGTATCAATTAATTTAACAAGTTCAGGCATCACATTAAAGTCAAGCATTTTTGATTGACAAAATGCATTGTTCTGGCAAAGATCTGCTATTAATTCAGCTGCAGCAGCAACAACATCAGGTTCAGAACAGGCTAATAGAGGAAGCAACTGATTAAACCCTCCAATTTTGAAGAAATCTGAAAAATATAAAACATTGCAAATTAGAATTTCTTTCAGATTAAACATAAAGTAAAGCAATGAATTTAAAAGGCATAATACAAATATTAGATGAATATTTACCAACTAGTGTTTTATAATTTGGTTAATAAGGCTAATTTTCAGTTTGAACTGTGGTCTTGGAAACATTACTAAGTACTATATTGAATACTGTTAGGGTTGAAAGGTTAGAAAAATCATTTTCAATATTAAAACATTTTAAGATTATTACATACACAATAAAATTTGATCATACATTTTATAAAGGTGCTAACAGAATTTTTTTTATAAACAGTAACAATGCTTCTATACATAGCATTAAAATAAGAATTACTTTTTTAACCTCACTAAACTTTTCCTTCATTAAAGTTTCCAATTCTGCAGTTATATCAAAGCAGTAAGACTATAGCTGAAAATGCTTTTAAGAATACATGCATATGTACACATAATCATACAAATGAAAGACCTTAAATCTAAAAAATACTCTGAATAATACACAGAAAAAAAATATTAAAATTTGATAAGTGAACATTTTGGAAATTCTATTTCAAGAAGTAATTTGATTTTATTAATAAAAATCTTTATGTTTAATAAAATAAGTAAGAAATAAGAAAATAAAAATATATCAATCTGATTCTGTAGATTGAAGATAAAGAAATATGAAAGAAAATTTCACAATCAAATATTAGAACAGAAAAATTTAAAAATGGATTACTTCTTAGTGACTATTAAAATAAACATTTTTATTTAATTTTAGGAATTAATTAATGCAGGATATAAAATTGTCAGACATCATTTAGTGCAAGAACTAAATATTGTTCTCACATCTTAGATTTCATTATTGTATTTTTTGGCAACCATGTACAGGGTATTTGCCAAAATAAAATTTTTCAAATCCATGACTTTTCATGACTTTCCCTGATTTAACAGATCATTTTCCATGACTTTAAAAAGCTTTCGTTAAAGTACATATGAATAAAACTTCTGATGTACATACAAATAAAATATATGCTTTTAGAGAAATTACAGGAATATTATCATAAAAAACTATAAACTTACTTTATAAGTGTTAATAAACTCATATACATAAAAATAAATTGTTGTATCTACATATATAAGTTTAATCATATAACAATTTTTCAATCAAAATGTTTCCAATTTGAATTCAGGGTACTTTAGTATTATCTAGTTGACCATGAATAATAGCCAAATATAACCCTATAATGTTTATATACAATATCCCTAGAGATAAACTTATATTTTGTGCAAAAATCTACAATTCTACAATTTTAGAAAAAACCAGAATAATATACATTTACCCATCCATTAAGCTTTCTTGCTTTGAGTTTTCTTGGTGAACAAATTTTACTTGGCAATATGGTCAATATGATAATACATAAATACCAAACTCAGTAATTTCAGCTAAATGACAAGTAAAAATAGAATTAAACAATTCAATGCATTTTTTTAATCGGTAGTTTAGTGGATTCATGACTTTTCATGACTTTTACTCATTTTACTTGAAAAATCAAGACTTTCCATCACAAAATTAATCCATTGTCTAAATCCATGATTTTCCAGGTGCGCAGAAACCATGCATGTATTACGTTAAAAATCTGTATGATTTCAAGAGGTAATAGAAGAAAATTTAAATTAACATAAGAAATGTGAACATAAACAAACACTACTAATATAAACCTTGACAAATGGGTGAGTCAGAAGTATTATTAAAATGAAATATCTAATTGGAATTAAAATTTACTGTGCAATCACCAAGAATCGTATAAAAATTAATTTTCTAACAATGTGATTGGAATATTAATTTTTTTAGGTGATATACATTAGTTCGTAAGTGAGATAAGTGGCTCAAGGTGTTTCTAGTTCGTACTTTGATATGTTATACATAAGCAGTATTAAAATATGCTAAGAAAGAAATAACAATGAAATACTTAACATTTTACATGCCCAAATAATAACGTAAATCAACAATATACACACCATTTGAATTATCAAGTGATAAAATAATTTCATTGGCGACTAGAACTGCTGCTTTAAGATTTTTATAAGTGTCCTCTGTAGCATTTCCTGCATTTATTTCTTTCATATATTTTTCAATCTTTTCAAGCTCAGTTTTCATTTTTTCTACATCGGATGGTGGAGCAACACATTTAGGAGGTCCAACAGCACAAAGTTGCATACTCATCTTTAGTTAAAGAAGCTAAAACATACACAAAAAAATAAAATAATTAATTAGTAAACAAAATAAAAATTACAGAACAAATGACACAATTAATTGTAAAAGAAAATACTTAAATGAAATACAACATTAATCATATTGATCAAACTTAAATACCTTTGATATTCCAAAACTAAATAAACCAGTCATTATTAAAACATTAATCTTACAAAAGAAAAACTTACAAAAATTATAAAATAAAAATGAACACCAATTTTGAAATTGGTGCTCCGAAAGAGGGGTAAATAATTCCTCACCTGAACTAATTACAAATATTATTTAATTCAAAATAATTCACTGGATTCAAAATTTTGAAAATTGACTTCACTTTTCCGAAATTTCTTGAAAAACAACTTTCTGCTATTTAAATGAGTCGAATAGATAGAATCGAACAATTCGATCTTTATCGAAATAATTTCAATCTTTAAATAAATCATTGAACACTGAAATCAAAAGATGCGATGGGAGAAATTCATAGGTGCAAAAATAAAAATTTATTCTTTACTTTACACTTTAATCGAGTGAGTATACTTCTAACATTTGTAATATACAGAGTTTCAGAAACATTTTGTTGTAGCAAAAAGACCGTTCCAGGGAGAATATCAAATTCAGTAAACTAAAACTTTTATAGAATTTAGTATAAATTTTTTAACATCGCGAATGAAATCTTTAAAATAATTCATCAATCCAGCCTAGCAAAATGGATCTGATTTGCATAAGCATAGGAAAACAAGAGAGTTATGCTAGCTCCAGATCGCTATGTTCTCTGGATTTTATCCTGGGCAGATTCAAGTCTTAGAATCTTCTAATAAATCTTGTTTCTCACCAACTGTTGATATGCTGTACGAATTGCCTTCAAACAGTGTATCAACTCAGAATTCATCAGGTCAAAATAAAAATTAAAACGGTCTAACTCTAATTGTCCAGAAGATTAGTTATTGCGATTAATAAAACTATATATACGATTTTATTAATTTCCCTTGTTTATCAGTCTAAAAGTCTATTAATATAATTCATTATTTTATCCACATCCACTATCCTATCAACATCAAAATTAAAAAACATATTCAAACATTTAAACACTAGAGAGCCCACGATTTTAAGTAAACCTAGAAAGACTAGGATTGGCCTCTTTGAAATATCTCTTTAAATGTCCCAAATCTGATTTTTCAAGATTCGCTCAAACAATGAAGTTGTCTGCTATTTATTTACATCTGATATTCAGAAATGTAGATACAAAATACCAAAAGACATACAATAAAACAAATGAATTTACTTTTGAAAACATACTCTCAGACACTTATATGGAAGGTAAAGCGGTATACACACATATATGGAAGGTTAATTTTCTAAACCACCCCCCTTTTTAGATCTGACACACACACACACATATTGGGGTATATATATATATATATATATATATATATATATATATATATATACATATATATATATATATATATATATATATATATATGTGTGTGTGTGTGTGTGTGTGTGTGTGTGTGTGTGTGTGTGTGTGTTACTGTGAATGCACGAAATTGGAGAATGTCGACATACACCAAATACCTCGGTGAAAGACCGAACATTTTATTATATTCTTATATATTCGGACTATCACTGGTGTATATCGATAATTCCCATGCACTGATGGGGAATGTTGAAAAAAAAATTTTTTTGTTATGTTTTTAAATCATAATTTATTATTAAAACATATAATGATATATGTCAAAATAGCACATACCATGAAAGAATTCTCCAAAGTCCCTGTGTTCATTCCAAAGGAAAATATCAAATGGGAGCTTCAACCTACTACACCTTTTATAAAGCCCTGACTAAACAGCAGAAGTTTATTTTTATTAAAAGAACGGTCGATAATCTTCTAATGCATGCAACAAAAATGTTACAAACCTCAAAAAGAAAATTTCCTCCTGCTCAATTTTGACGACACTGTGTGATTATCAGTCCCTGATGCGGACCATGGTCGTATAAATGCCCGAAATGTATTGGCGGTTGTTATTTTAATAAAAGATTCTGACTTTTATAAATTAGTAAAAAAAATGGTACCCTCTAGCATCTTTATACTCGTAATCAGTTTCTATTTTGTAAAGAAGTTACTCTCCATAGATGAGATTTCTTCTCAAGAAATGTCGCTGAGAGAAACCGCTGCAGCTAATTCGAGAAGTGGAAGGCATGTCTATAAACGGTGTCATTGCAAAAAGAAATGTTTCATTACTAAATGCCATTGTAAATGTAAGGGACTCTTGTGCAATTCAAATTTGTATAACAGTTCAAATTATTGCAACAAATAAGATAGTATAACGTCAATCAGATAATTAAGTTAATTATTGATATTTACTGTTCTACAAGTGTTCGGTTTGTTTTCTTGTTTTAAGTTCAACAGTTGCATGTGCTAGTACCATAGATTTGATTGAATTTCGGAGAAGAAAATATAAATATCCTACATGTTCAATATTCACCATTAGTGCATGGTGAATGTCGACATTTACCCGTGTAAGTCAGAAATAAGGGTATTTAGCAAATACTTCGGACATACACGAAACGACTACGTGAATGTTGATATTCACCGGTGAAAGTCGACATTCTGCAGATGTCGGTCTTTTACCGCTACACACACACACACACACACACACAACATATATGTATATATATATATGTGTGTGTGTGTATGCATATATATATACCAGGTTCTGAAACATGGTATTGTAATTTGGGGTATATTTGACAACAAATGCTGTGCAATGCATTATATGGCAGAACTGATTTTGGGTGAATTTGTTATTGTAAGTGTGTTTTGCGCTAACTTTGAGGCAGAGGCACGGCGCAAAGAGCTGGTTGACTTCACTTTAGAATGCAGCCCTTTGTTAATGAAGTTTTAGAAGCCTAAGGAGTGCCATGTTGGTAGTGAGTAGAATAAAGTGGAATTGGATATGAACTAGGTCAATCTGCTTTTACTTCCCAAAGCTAGGAACCTGATATATATATATATATATATATATATATATATATATATATATATATATATATATATATACGTATACACACACCGTACAAAACACGATACCACATATTTGTAGTCGGAAAATATTTTTCAAAAATAACCAATTTAAATATAAAAGGAAGACACGACATTATTTAATAAAAATGCAGTGGATTCAATATTGTGTACTTCTTTCATTTGAAACCACTGCTTGGCTATAAGCTCACTGATGCTCTATGATCTGTTAGACTCTGCTCACTGATGTCTAAGAGTAAGCTCTTCATCTGAAAATTAAAAGGAAACAGGATGGTGTTAGTGAAAATGCATGAAGATTTATTTAAGTTATCAGGTAGGAGAAATGTAAAGATTTCAAATGTGGGCAGAAGGAAAATTACCTTGTCATTTTAAAATATATCAAGTTTGAGATATGTTGTCCACTTCGTCCAAATTTTAGTCATCATTAGCGAAATATTTTCTAAATTACGGCAATTCCATATATAGTATTGGCAAAGGCGGGAGATATGTAGGCCAGCCTACTTACATCCACAATGCTAATTGCAGTCTATCTTACGTTTGAAATAAATGAGTTGCAGCAGTTTATCAGGTGTAAGGAACTCTAGGATATGATGAGCTGAAGACCATAGCTGTTTCTCATCTACTCCAACTCTCCAGAATCTTCCACGAAGTCCTAGCCACGTCTAAACTTGGTTTGGTTTGGGTTTGGAGAGCTAATGTTTTTTTGGCAACACGAGAGCTAATGAGACTGGAACCTACTGCTTAAAGCCGATTATGAACGTCTACGAACAACCATGCATTGATAGGATTCGAACCCACGAACTCCGGTAAAGAAGATTAGCTCCCTAACCATTCAGCTACTTCTTAACTTATAGGTACATCTTCAGTAAGTGGTGCCGTGCCTATGTTGGGGGGAGAAGGATAACATAAACTGTATATATTATCACTATTTAAGGCGATATATGATATCCCCATCCCCCCCAACAGAGGTTGAAGCACAGCAGCTGAGGTTCTACCTCCAAGTCCAGATGTGGTTGAGCTTCGTGAAAGTTATTTTACAGTTGAAGTGAATGAAGAACAGCTATGGTCTTCAACTCACTCCCACCTTCGAGTCCGCTGCAGCTGACAGAATGCTGCAACTGGAAAGGGCATCGTGGTTGCACGAAGACTGACATATGTATCTTTTGAGTTTGTCAAAACTGTGAAGTAATTTGCAGAAATTAAGGAAAATATTTCGCTGATGATCGCCACGATTTGGATAAAGTGTATAACACACCTCAAACCCAGCACATTTCGAAAAAGCAAGGTAATTTTTATTGCTGAACACATTGAAATCTGTATATCTCTAGTACCTATTAATCCATTCTTGGTCGGCGTCGCACGTCATGTGACGAAGAGAAAAAAATACGCCTGTCAAAATGGATCTGCTGCTACGAGTTTCGTCATATTTCACTACTGTTTTTAGTGTTAAAAAAGATAAGAATATTCCTACGGTACATGTGAAAGCGATAATGATGTTTAGGAATTTTCCAACATGCGGCTAGAAATTATACTAAACAAAAAATTCAATATGTTTCTGGTATTTATGAATAAGATTTTTTATTGATTAAGATATCAAGCAAAAATTATTTCAAAATTACTTTTATGTTCCCGCAATAAGAAACATTGCAAAGCTGTTTTCACGGTAAGTTTATAGAATTCTTTTCTCCAAAATGTTTGATGTATTTTTAATAAATCGTTTCATAGAGGTATTTCTCTTAAATACCTTAAAGTAATGTATTTGATAAATATAGTATCAAAAAGTGTTTTTAATTCAAAACTTCAATTCGTTGTAGGGAAATCTAGAGATCAATGAACGGGTTATCACACATAGAAAATCCAGTACGTCAAGAAAAATAATATTTTGCTTTTTTCAAGTCAATTTTCATCAATTAAAAAAAATTCTTTTTTTTTCTTTTTTTTTTTTACTCGGGAATTTGAAAAAAAAATCCGAAAGAGAAGGTGTTAATCTAATTAAATTATCAGGCAGTTTTAATAGGGCCATGATTTTCTCTTTCATTTTTCATTCAAGAGTCTACCCTTGGGTCTCTAAAAGACATCAGAATCGTACAGCCCAAGCAATGGTTGCAGCTAAAAGAGGTATACAATATTAAAATCGCTGCATTCGTTCTAAGAAAAGGCAACTATTATTTGTATAGTATCGTTTCTAATAATGTTATATTTTCCTTTCATATTTTAGAAGAGCGACCAGGACTTTCAACGTCTAAGTGTCGTAGACTCTAGATATCCATCACTTTTTTATTTACCTGCCTATATCGGGAACTGTAGTTGCAGTTTCCTCGGGGCTCCTTAGCTGAAAGCTGTATCCCCAGTCGTGAGACTGATTAGATCAGGGGTGTCCAACCTGCGGCTCAGAAAGCTATGAAATGCGGCCCAACTAAGAAATATTCAAAATGATGTATGAATAAATGTAAGATACAAGAATAAATAATTTCATCCATGTTTTCAAAAAATAGTAACTTGCATTTGAATTTCGCGCCAGCTGCGTTCGCAATCAGCAGTTTAGTTCATGCAGTGGTCAAGGTAGGCGCCAGGGCCGTCCCACTCTATTTGGGCCAGAAGGCTCAAGGCAAAGTTCGGGAGTGCCACTGCAGAGCGCAGCACCGTCGCTTTTTTAGGGGAATTATCAGCTGGGTTTAGTGACTTTTCTCAGTTCCTCCGTTGATTTCAACCGTTGGTAATTACGACTGCTTACATGTGCGCCACTATTTTTCTAATTTCTTTATAAATAAAAGTGAAAAGTTGATTGCTATTTGTAATAGGACTTTGTTATTAGCAAGAAAAAGTATGTAATTATTATTTGATTATTATTCAATTATTAAAAATTTGTAGAATCGCATTGGAACATGTACGTTTATATAAATATTATTAAACAATTAAAAATTTTTAAATTTTAGTATGGCTTCTACGTCTAAAAAAAAAGAGACAGAACCTCAAAAAAGAAAGTATGTGGACGAAAATAGAGTGTTCAAGGAGAAATGGACAGATGATTACTTTTTTGTAGCAAGAAACAACAAAGCACTATGCTTAATTTGTCTCGAAAATGTACCCGTTTTCAAGGAATATAATTTGAAAAGGCATTATATGCAAAAACATGCTAGCAAGTACGATTCATACGAAGGAATGTGCCGCAAAGATAAAGTGAAGGAACTAGAAAAGAAACACTCTTCTCAGCAAATTTTTTTTAAAGAAAATTGCATCTCAATCAGAATCGATTGTAAAAGCTAGTTACGTGGTAGCAACTTTAATAGCAAAAAAATCAAAACCATTTAGTGATGGGGAGTTTATCAAACTATGTATGGAAAACGTGGCAGATATAGTTTGTCCGGATAAGAAAGCGGATATTTCTAAAATTAGTTTATCTCATCAGACTATAGCTCGGCGGATTGAAGAACTTGGAAAATCCATCGAAAGAGAGTTGAAGGATAAAGTTCCTAGTTTCAAATATTATTCGTTAGCGGTGGATGAAAGTAATGATGCTACTGATACCGCTCAATTTGCTATTTTTCTTAGAGGTATTGACGACGAATATAATGTGACTGAAGAAATGGCTGCGTTAGTATCTTTAAAAGACACAACTAAATCAGCAGATTTATATAAAGCAGTAAAAAATACATTGGAGAGATTTTATTTGCCTATCACCAATATGTCCGGTATAGTCACTGATAGTGCACCGGCTATGGTCGGTAAAAGAGAAGGACTTGTGAAATTAATCGAGAATGACGCTACTGAAGCACAAAACACAAACTTAATGAAGTACCATTGTATAGTTCATCAAGAAAATTTATGCGGAAAAGCTTTTAAAATGGATGACGTAATGCAAATCGTTGTTTCAACTGTAAATTTTATACGATCAAAAGGATTGAATCATCGTCAATTTCAAGAATTTCTTAAATGCGTGGATTCGAAATATGGTGACATAATTTATTTCGCAGAAGTAAGATGGCTTAGTCCAAATGTTGAAAAGATTTTATAATTTGATTAATGAAATTAAATTATTCATGGTATCTAAAGAAAAAGTTATTCCGGAATTTGACGATGAGAATTGGCTAATGGATTTGGCATTTTTAGTAGATTTGACCTGTCATTTGAACGAATTAAATATGCATCTTCAAGGTCAAAACCAACTTATTAGCAATATTTACCAAAATATAACTGCGTTCCAAATGAAACTGAAGTTATGGCAAAATCAAATTAAGGAGAATAATTTTACACATTTCCAAATGTTGGCTAAACATAATGTGATGAACAGTAAAAAATATGTAGTCTTGCTTTCTGATTTGATAGAGGAATTTGAAAACAGGTTTGAAGATTTTCGAAAAAATGATCACCTTTTTTGTATATTTGCTACTCTTTTCTCAGTTGACATACATTTGTTACCTGGAAAGTTTCAAATGGAATGCATAGAGCTGCAATGTGAAATCCAACTTAAAGATAAATTTAATTATGTCTCTTTACTAGATTTTTATAAGATCTATCTTCCCAGAGACAAATATCCGACACTTCACAATCATGCATTATTCATGACATCGCTTTTTGGCAGCACATATATTTGTGAACAATTATTTTCAAGAATGAAGCATACGAAAAGCAAAAATAGAAGTAAAATAAGTGATGAACATCTTGAGAATTCATTAAGAATCGCAACTACTTCCATTGAACCTAATATTGATGGAATAGTTTCTAAACAACAATGTCAAATATCTCACTAATTTTTTGTTACTTTTTTTACACTTTTTTTTACTTTTATTTATTTTTTTTTCAATATTTAAAAATATTGAAACCTAATTGTAACTAACAACAAATATCAATAAAAGTTGCTTAAAACATGTCATTTTTGCGTTTTTTAAAGTGCGGCCCAAGATAACTTTGTATTTTTCAATGTGGCCCAGAAGACCTAAAAGGTTGGACACCCCTGGATTAGATTATTCAGGGTGCGTATCAGGATTTGCCAGTTACAATAAAGGTTACACAATAATTAAAATTAAATTAAGGTTAAAAAACAATTTGGCCCTAGATACAATATAAAATAGTAAAGTGGTAAAGTAATAAAGCTATAAAAAGAGAGTAGGAAGTTTAAAAAACTGATAAATAATATAAAAGATTATGATACATTACTTTCGTGAATCTTTTAATGTAAGTATTTTGTTTCTGAGTAACCAAACATACTTTAGTCAAAAAGTTTAGATAATTTATAAGAAGTAATTAAACATATATATAATTAATAATTACATTAATAATTAAGTGTAAAGACTAAATAAACAATTTTTAATAAGTAAATAATGATAGTATAGTTCTCTATTAAGCTTTAGGTAAAGGGCTATTGACTTAGTAGAAATTTTGCGTATTAGGACATAAAATTTCAACACTCCCTAATGGCTTCGCAGTTTGGTCAAAGTAAGTGATTAAGGTGTGTATTTTTTGGAGAATTTAATGTAACTTTAACAGAACCTAATCTACTTTGTAGTTACAAGCAGAGATTTTGAGTTACAGAAAAAGTAACGAGAAAATTGTGTTTTCCAGAAAATACGAAATTTTAGGCTCTTTTGGGAGTGTTGTAGCAGCTAAACCATTGTGCTGGAAAGGCTTATCGATAAAAATATCGATACAAATTATTTCGGTAGTAACCGCATTTCCTCCTGTGCAAATGTATTTTAACTATGATCCGTGGTATAAATTCAGTTTCCCGGTTAGTTCCTTGGCCTTGTCTTAACTCTGACTGTTTGGTGTTACTAAAAATGTTATTTTGGTAAGTTAGTAGTAAGGAAATACGAAATAAAATGTTGAAAACTGCTATAGTTTATTTTAGTATCTTGCTTAAATTTTTAGCGTTTGAGCTGAACGAATAAACGTTTAA
>CM063505.1:95361351-95411351 GCA_032207245.1 Pardosa pseudoannulata | reverse complement strand
ATTGACATTTGTATTTTTTTAAAAAGAAATTTTATAATTCGTAGATTTTGTATGCTTTACTTAATAATTTTTTGCACAAGAATAAAAACTATTTTCTGTATGCTAAGTTTTATCTTTGGAATTGAGTAAGTTTTTGTACATTACGTGCATGTACTAGCATATAGCCCGTCATATGACGGGATCAGTAAAATTTTTAATTTTCTGGAATTGTAAAGTACCCTATAAGGCAGTTAAAAAATGGTTTGTTTTTTGGATGAGAATTATCTGGTACACGATCAATAATTTTTTATAATAATAAGAGTTTTTTTAATATAATAATAAGATAATAATTTTTTATAATATATTTTTATAATATTTTTTATAATAATAAATAATAAGAGTTTATCTTTACTGACCGCATGTTATTTGCAAACTTAATTATCTTTTCTTATTACGGGATAGGATGGACAGAAGAGCTTTAAATATTACAGTGATTATTTGGCGGCATATATGATGTCCAAAATTTAACGAATCGATTGCAAACCGCGTGGTTATGTATAAAAAACAAGCACACAAACGAACAAACTTCTTAATTTTCAAAGATATATAACTTAAACGCTAGATATTTATTAGTCCGTGAAATAAACTCCTAGGGCCATATTCACCACGATTTTAATGCTCGGATCTAACCGCGAATCAGCATTTTCATATTCTTCAACAAGAATCCGCGGCTTTCAGCTCATTTTAATCTCCTATTTATGATTCCCCGAATTTGGAGGATTAATTGCCTAATCCACGAATACTACATTTTACACATGCGCTCTGCGTTGAAAACAAACATGGCGGATATATTTTCAGATATAGAAGATCTCGAAGTTTTGAAGTTTTACAAATGCTGGAAAAAACAGAAAACCGCAGGAAAAGATTTGTGCATCCAGGAAGAACAAATGATTTGGATTGTTTGGATGATGTGGACTTTCGGTCGCGTTAGCGTTTTAATAAATATACAGCTGAATCATTAATTCGAATGCTAGATGACACGATTTCAGCTCCTTCGGAAAAGAATAATGCTCTATCTTCTGAAAAATTTTTGTTAGCATCAAGGTATTCCGCTACTGGATCTTTCCAGATTTTTCACAAAAGATTCTGCCTCGGTTTCATCAAAACTCTTCCTTTTATATTGTTCCATTCTTATTTCGTGAGTAAATATCAGTAAAACTACAGATCCTTGACTAAATTTATAATTTCCTCAAACGATATTTATGTCTGGTTGAGTAAATATGTAAATCAACTTAGCATGAGAACTATCCCCGGAGAATCTCGTTTATTGACCAATAAAAACATCGCTTACATATTTGCAATAATCAATCTATAGATCAGGGAATCCACTCATGGTGCATATGACACCAGTTTAAATCACAGTTAATGGCGTGTGATCGCTGATCTACCGATTCCCTGATCCGATCTTTGATCCTGGATACCCTGATTTTGGTGAATATGGCCCCTAGACTTTTATGAAAAGAATTTTTTGTTAATACAGGTGATAAAATTTTTATTGCAACAAAAAATAATTGGTGATTAAATATAAAATTATCACATATGTACCTAATCTATTATTTAATACAAATATAAAAGAAAATTATTTATATAATATCTAAGTTCAGTGATAAAGCGCATGAAAATAATGCCAACGATATTTAAATAATTTAAAATAAGAAATGATTAAAGGAGATGGTTAAAGGAATGACGTCATACGGTTAGAAATGTTAGTTAGAATGTTACTTTTACCTATTTATTACGTGATAAATTGGTAAATTTAATGTTCTGCTCTTAACTGGGGACAACAGAGCTTGAAATAATGCCATTCAACCCTCAAAAAGGGGGGAAAGGGTGGATTTCGAACGTTTTTGAACTCGCTTTGAATTTTGCTAACCCTAACATATCAAAAATACCATATGGATACCTCTATCCATTCCAGGTATAACCGCTTCATCAATTCGTGAACAGACAAACAAATAGACAGACAATTTAGGCTATTATTATATAGGGGATTATTATTATTAACTCTGTCCAACTGTAAATTCACTTTGAAAAAATAAATGGTACCAGGCTTCCAGCAGATATTCTAGAATTGGAACAAAAAGATTGGGAATCCCTGCTTTAAATCAGTTGCGTGCGGTAGGTTTTCATGCAGGGTGTGCAGAGAGCAACAACAACAACAATAATAAAACCATAAAAATGTACGTTAAACACTTCTTTAACGTTTATTATTTAATTTGTATACAAAATCCATACGTCTATCCGCATTACTAATAAAATAACGAAAAACTTATATTTCCAAGAAAAACTTACATTTTCAGCAAACGTAGCACCACACGGCACCCGCCGCTGCGGTGCCTCATCAGAATGTCATTGACGCCGACAAACCGAACGTCTATTCCACGTGCAGAGGATTTCACTACACGCTGGCGCAATACAACGAACTGTTTCTCGTTCAGTCAGTGGATTAAATTACATTTATTAATTGTTTTTAACATTTGGAAATCAGATAACATCTTCACAATTTTTAAAAACAAAACCAGGGATATGGTGTTACAGATATAACTTAAATACTGTCTGTAAAACATAATGAATGGCAAAATTTGGACTGTTCTGTTAAAATTCATTTCTTTTTTGTCTAACAAAACAAAATTGTTTTTCAGCGAATTATTTCTATAAATATAATACATCACCGAAATTACTTTACCACACTAAAACATTTCCCTTTATATTGATGAAATACTGCTTTTATATTTCCATGAAAACATAATCTTACAATATATAAACTTAAACATTAACCGTCTACTAAATCGTACAGCCAGTTAATCAGTTAAAAAACCAAAATCGCTTCAGCACGTAAGTCCCCGCTCTAATACAACGCTTAATAAACCGTACTTTCGGATGATTCTGAATGCCAAGTGCAGGAAAAATAGCTGTACTTGCCTCAGTGCTATAGTATGCTGTACATCTCTAGTAGCCCATACATATAAAGCGTGATTTTCTATTAGTGCGCAGTACGTACACATAAAAATTTCTTAAGTTCGTTTGCTTTTGAACTCACTACGTGGGGCAGCACCTAGTACCGCACGCACTGCGAGAATACAAACAAGCAAATCAACATAATATTTGAATATATTATAAATAATATTTATTATATATCATATAAAGATAGGTAGACATAGGTGTAGAAAATTGTCTCTCATAATTTTGCCAGGGTGTGCAGTGCACACCCTGGCAACTATGGACTGCACGCCACTGCTTTAAATAGTTTTGCCTTTTTTTTTCAGATTGAGCAAGACGTAGATCTGACGAGGAATTTGTGATTCGGGGCCATACTATACGATTGCAAATATGTAAAATACACTTCACATTTAACCCTCTAAGCGGTTCGCACGTAAAATTTCGCCAAACCGATGGTGTTTTCAAAACGTACAATTTTCGACTTCCAAAAACGCTCCGAAAATGGATGTAGTTTACATTTATGCCAGTGCTTTTCCCCATGGAGTTTTGCGGTAGAAGGATCAAACTGATTGTTTAGGAACTGCATCTTTGACTGACATTTATTGAGGGATGCACCCCTACCCCCTGAGGCACAAAGACGCTGATAGCTTTTCATAGCTTTGTAAATCTCTATTTCGAAGTATTTCGTTTGTGGTAGCAGATGTATCTCTAATTGCACCACTTAAATATCTTGGATGACTTTCGTAAATATATATATATATATATATATATATATATATAATATATATATATATTATATATATATATATATATATATATATATAGAAATCTCCCAAAGAATATTTTTATTTGTACTTTTAGAATCCATTATTTCTTAAGTGATGATCTTCGAGACTTGACAAGCTTTATGTGAATTAAAAATTAATAATCTATAATATCCCCTATATAATAATAGCCTAAGGTGTCTGTCGGCAAATTTTTGAAGCGGTTGTACCTGGAATGGATTCCTCGGCTAAGGGCAGGCGATTAAATTTATCAATTTATTCACGTAATAAATAGATAAAAATAACATTTTTTTCTAGCATTATGACGTCATTCCTTTAACCATCTCATATAATCATTTCTTGTTTTAAATTATTTAAATATCGCGTGCATTATTTTCATACGTTTTATCGCTGAACTTACATATTAAGCAAATAATTTTCTTTTATATTTGACTTAAATAATAGATTATGTATATAAGTGATAATTTTAAATTCAATCATCGATTATTTTTTGTTGTAATGAAAATTTTATCATTAACAATAAATTCTTTTCATATAAGTCGAGGACTACTAAATATCTAACTTTTAATTTATATATATTTGGAAATTAAGAAGTTTGTTTGTTTGTTATACATAACCACATGGTTTGACTAAATGAATTCCATGTGATTCTAAACTGCATTACAGGATCGGGAGACTCTAGAGGAGTATGACGATAAATAAACTATTGAGAGTGAACCAGATAATTCTCAGCCAAAAAACAAACCATTTTATTACCTGCCTCATTGGGTACTTAACAGTTCTGGAATATTAAAAATTTTACTGATCCCGTCATATGATGGGCTATATGCTAGTCTATTTATATATCTATTTATAACCGGAAGTAAAGGGAGAATAATGAGGGTGGGTTTCCAGTATTCCTTTCTAGTCGACAAAGGGTGAAGGAAAAATTATAGAACGCTTTGGTCATTGACACAGTAAACCTTCAGCTTATTTTTGGAAACTTTTTTCCTCGATGGGTTTCACTCGGAGGGTTAAAATATGGCATAGATTTCCATAATTCTGAATTTTAGAATAGCATTCTAGTTTATAAATAAAGAATCAAGTTACACATAGAACTTTATTAGATTACATAACATAACTTTTTGTTTTCCAGTGTTCGTCATATGGGCCATATTTCACTCAATCCTGGTTTCAGTTAGTATTTTGCAAAAAGAGTACGATAGTTTTGTACAAGAAAGAAATTCTGTTGCCGTTGTGTGCTGCGGTTACGGAACACCAGATGAACTTCTTGATACAAAGATGTAAGTTATTCTCAATTAATCACCGAATTAAATAATTCAAGCCTGAAATATTAACATTTTTTAATTTCTGTATTTTATTAAAGTATCATTTGTGATATTATTTATTTCATTTTGTTTATTTTAGATACCATTTTTGCGACACATAGATACGCGGCCTTTAACCCTTTGAAGGTCACCAACATAAATTCTTTGGAATTTAATGAAATTTGTTTATAAATGTTATCTATGAACCTTATGAATATAAAATATATGAACATTTTTCTTAACATTTCTTAGAGGGGTATACTTTTAGGAGGGTTTGTGGGGTAGTTAAACTAATAAACCCCTCCCCTTGTACAGCGTGAATATAATACTTTTTAAAATTTTAATTATATTGTAAGAACAATCAATAAGTATCCTTAAAATAGTATGATAAATAAAGAGTTTAACAAATAGTACAATAAATAAATAGCTTAACAAATAGTATAATAAATAAATACCTTAACAGATTGTATTGTCACGAAGATTCGAATGAACACACCGTTTAACGTAACAGAAGAATTTATTGAAGCTAAGTAGCAACTCGCAACTTTACAAGACCGAGAAGTTGCCTACAACTAGTGGGTATCAGCTTTTATACCCGAACAGAATATTCGAGAAATAACTAATTTACATATTAAAGAAAGATCTAGAATAATCATGAACATAAGGAAACAATAAACAACATTTTTAAATTAAAAATCCGTACTTTGGATAAACTGCCATGTCAAGCATCGAACCCACAATCTCCGGGGCTGGACCGCGTGCTTTGACCATTCTGCCACTGAGCTCGTTGGCTAAGCTTCTTTATGCGGCAGTATAATAAATAAATAACTTAAAAATAGTATAATAAATAAATAGCTTAACAAACAGTATAATAAATAAATAGTTTAATAAACTGCATAATAAATAAATAGCTTAATAAACAGCATAATAAATAAATAGCTTAACAAACAGTATAATAAATAAACAGCTAAACAAATAGTATAATAAATAAATAGTTTTATAAACTGCATAATAAAGAAATAGCTTAATAAACAGCGTAATAAATAAATAGCTTAACAAACAGTATAATAAATAAACAGCTAAACAAATAGTATAATAAATAAATAGTTTAATAAACTGCATAATAAATAAATAGCTTAATAAACAGCATAATAAATAAATAGCTTAACAAACAGTATAATAAATAAACAATTAAACAAATAGTATAATAAATAAATAATTTAATAAACTGCATAATAAATAAATAGCTTAATAAACAACATAATAAATAAATAGCTTAACAAACAGTATAATAAATAAACAGCTAAACAAATAGTATAATAAATAAATAGTTTAATAAACTGCATAATAAATAAATAGCTTAATAAACAGCATAATAAATAAATAGCTTCAAACAGTATAATAAATAAAATTAAATAGTATAATATATAAAGTAATAAATGCATAATAAATAAATAGCTTAATTTAAATAAATAGCTTCAAACAGTATAATAAATAAATGTCTAGTATAATAAATGTAGCTTACAAATAGAATCATACATTTCAAAAGAATAATTAAATGTAGTGCTGTCATATATTAAGGTTTATTCAAAACATAAAAAATTGAGAAAATGTGTACAGTAAAGAAAAAATTAAAATATTTAAATGTGGTCTCACTGCGGAACCCCTGTCCGCTAAAGGGTTAAATATTTTCAGTAAAATCCTCTTTTTCTAAAATGCGCTTCAGTAACCACATTTTAATATTATTTATTTCAGAGACTGGCCTATAAATATAGCTACCTGCGTGAATACACTTTACAATATATCTATATAGGATGTACCAACAAGACCTGATAATCTCTACACAGTCAGATTCATTGTTTAGATTACATAAAAAAATGCCCAAATAACTGCACCTGAATAACCCATAGATTTCGAGAAAAATGCGAGGGAAATTTTATGACTTCATATTGTCACGAAGATTCGAATTGTAACGCCTTCAATATTCCCGAGTGAGAGGTAACGTGAATAATGGATCACAGTCAAAGATAAAATTGGAAATTTACTTTTATTCTTGATTAACTACGGCTATTTACAAAGGAATTGTTAATTTACAAATCATGTAGAACTGCAAGGATGGTTGCCGGTATAACTTCCTCACGACGATCACAGTTAAAGAAAAACGAGATTTGATAATCTCTTTTACAAGTGGGGAGGCTTTTCAGGGTGCAATCAAACCCAATTTATCTCCCGTTCGGTATCCGAGACTCTGCCGCTCCCTTTATGAGCGGACTTTACGAATCTCCCGAACTAGAAAGCTGGCTCCGATAACAAAAAGCGAAATCCTCCACGAGGTCAACACACCTACGTAAGAAATGACGAAAAGCCCTGAGTCGCAAAATTGTAGGCTTTTTATACCTGGAGGGTCAGTTACGGTCTCTCCAACCGTTTTTTGGGTCAGTTAAGATTTCAGTTACCTGAGAACTCCAGCTAAAGTTACAGTTATATTTTTTAGCTGAATTCTCATTCTCTGGCTGTACCTTTACGGAATTTCCGAGCATTCATTAACGAGATCCATCAGGGGCGTATTCGTGTATTCAGTCCGATGTTAAGACCCCAGACTCTGCGACTCCACTCTATTGACCTGGTAAACAGGTGTACTCCGATCAGCTGTTTTGGCGCATGCTCGGACAAAGGGGAGTCTTTACAGAATGAACACACCGTTTAGCCTAACAGACGAATTGATTGAAGCAAAGTAGCAACTCTCAACTTTACAAGATCGAGAATTTGTCTACATCTAGTGGGTATCAGCTATTATACCCGAACAGAATATTCGAGAAATAACTAATTTACATAATAAAGAAAGATCTAGAATGTTAGAGCACATAAGGCAACAATAAATAACATTTTTAAATTAAAAATCCATACTTTGGATCAATCGCCATGGCGAGCACCGAACCAACAAACTTTGGGTTTGGATTTCATGTTCTGACCATTCGGCCGCTGAGCTAGTGGGCAAACTTTCTTTATGTGGCAATATTCGATTTACGGGAAAAAAAACCCACTTTATTCGTAATAGGAGCAATCTTATTTGCATAATTTTAAGTAGGAGGTTGTTCGAAATATCCTCCGAGTATATGGCAGCAATTTCAGTTTAATTAATTTCTAATTCTTCTGTAGTTAATTATAGAAGTTACTAGAATATTATCCAGCTTACTGGAACGTGGTTCCAGAATATTCCCCCAAGAGCAAGTACCTCAGTTTGTCTGCTTTTGGTCTTAGTTCTGTCAACCCAGTATTGAGCATTAAATAAAGCACTTTACGTTCCTGCTAAACGAATGTTCCCATTCTTCCAGTTCTATCTCCATGACAATATGTAATTGGTAAAAAATGTTCTCCACCGATCCCATGGGAAACAAGTGACCCGGGACAGCCAAGTTTGGTGCTACAGTGCCAAGGAAAAATTACTTGGTTTACTGGCGCCATCTATTAACTAATATATTAACTAAACTTATTTAAGTAATCGTGAGCTCGTTTCGAGGATTCACCATGTTAAACAATGAAAGGTGAATACAACAAAAACTACATCAATCAATATAGATTTTGATCACACATATTGCAGCTCTAATAAATAATATTTATTTGTTTCTATTTGTATGGTCTTTTACTTTTTAAAATCATTAACAATAACTGGTAAAAATATGCAATCACATAATCAAACAATAATGTTTGTTCTCACTTTATTGTAATTTACAATAAATAGTCTGATTTAAGCATAAAAAAATTACTCATTGAAATATCATTCAATATAGTAATTTAGAAGCTTATAATTTTCTATCAAAGAATATTCAAGAAGAATTCTTTTTTACTCTTTACTAAGTGAAATAATTATTCAATATTGCTGTATACTTTTGAGAGGAATAGTAAAATTTAAACTTATGAATATTCTTTGATAGAAAAATGTAAGTTTCTAAATTATTATATTGAATAACATTTTTTTCAGAACAATGTTTTTATCTTTAAAAATCAGGCTGTTTACTGCCCATTATAGACAGCTTGAGGTATAAAGTTTATAATGGCAAAAATTGGTCTTAAAAACTTAAAATAATAAAAAAAAATTTAAAAAGGTAATAAAAAAATTGACATTTAAAAATAAAAATTAATTTTAAAAATTGTCAAAAATGTAAACAAAATATTAGAAATGAATGTTTTAAATAAAATAAATTATTATAAAATATTAAAATATAATAATAAAATATAAAAATAAAAATAATAATAATAAATATAAATATTAAAATATAATAATTTTATTAAAATATTATATTTTAATAATATTTATTTATTTATATATTAGGAATATATATATATATTTATATATTTATATATTAGATATTTATATATTTATATATTAGAAATATATATATTTATATATTTATATATAATATTTATATATTAGAAATATTAGCATTTCTCGAGCTTATTTCTTAGCAAAAATTCATTTTTTGAACAAAAACTAACAAAAATGAAAATAAAAATTTAAAATTCAAGTAACAAAAAATAAAGAGGAATTAGAAAATTAACTTAAAATATTATCAAAAATGTAAATAAAATAAAACAAAAACTGCCCAAGATCCTACAAAATTACTTGGATAGTTTTAGTTAATATATTAGTGAATAGACGGCGCCAGTAAACTAAGCAACAATTCTCCCCTGGAACTATGGCACAAAAATTGGCTGTCCCGATCCGCTAGTCAGGTGAAGCTATGGCCCATATTTTTTAGTTGCCTTGGCAACGTACTTTCATGATAGTCATTCGGTGGAAAGCAACTCACTCGGATTCTAAGATCTATAACAAAGCTCAGCTAATATCCTTTATTTTCACCTTAATGACGAAGAACTAAGTCTAACGCGTCTAAGCGTAGGATGAATCTGAGGACATGTAAAAATGCTTCCTTAAGAAGAGGGAAATCACGTGGATAACTTCTCGTGGGAAAGAGTTTTAAACCAGCACCGCCCCACCCCTTTGTATGTGCGTGTGCGTCTCAGAGCCGTAACTAGGTCCTTTAGCGCCCGTGGCAAAAAACTGATCTGCTCCCCTACCACCATATATAGGGAGAAAATATGTAAACAGGATTTTTTTCTATCATAAATTCAAAATAAATAATATCAGCAAAATATTTTGTTAATTCTTAAAATGTTCCTAGTACATTAATTTTTAATTTTTCTTCTATTTTCACCTTATTAATATTTAAAATATTTTTAAACTCTTAGTAGGTATTATTTTGCGAATAAACAGAATAGTATTATTGAGGGGGAAATTTTTTATTTAAACTTTGAATTTTCCTAGAAAATTGGTGAATTTCTAAATTTAAATTTACTTTTAATAACTTTAAAATTTAAAACGAATACCCAGATTTGTATTAAGGCATATTAGGAGTGTTTGGTAAACATTTTGCAAGAATATATAATAGGCCTGTTCTATTCTCTAAAAAATAGTCTTTGGAAATTAGTATTCTAGTAATTAGTATTAGTATATAGTCTTTGGATATTAGTATATTTATTTGCAAATTATTATTCAAAAATGAAACATTCGACATCAGCAACAACAACCATTTTATTTTCTTTCCTTCTCTTTCCTCGTTGCCACCGACGGGAAAACAAAAACAGCCTAGCTCGCGACAGGCCTAGTCTCTAGAAGTATTTTTAAAAATAAGACAATTCATAAAAAATCATTTAGAAACACATTAGACTTTATAATAAAAAAAAAACTTTTTCAACTTTTCCTTATTTCTATTGGGGCGAATCGTTCTCTTTCGGACCCCATTTTCTTCATGGCTCGGCGCCTCTAAGACTGATGCAGATGCCACCTTTGCTAGGTTCTAGTTACGGCCCTGGTGTGTCTGATTATAATTACTTAGACAGTAGGCAAAATAAAGCGTCTAGGGTTAGTTTAAAACAGCTTAATGAAAAGTGGGAAATAAAGTCTATTTAAAAAGAAAAGGAAATGAACATAGAGATGCTAAGGCAGCATGGTTCGCAATGCATAGCTACTAGGCTCTGACTGTGTATAGTTTTAAATTTTCTTTTTTGGCTAGTTAAAACTTTTGGGGTGAAACATTTTTTATAGTGGAATAAAGATTGCAAGGATCTGTGCTTTTTCCTGAGAGAATCGACAGCTAGGATTGAAAAGGAAAAGAAAGCTCCACATGTAGCAGTTATTAATTCAGACTTTAGTTTTAAGAAACAGGAAGAAATGCAGTATCAATGAATCTTATACTTTATTTTATCTGTATAGCTGGAAAAGCTATGATTAAAAAAGATACATGAATAAATATTGTATAAACATTTTATACAATGGCATAAAGATTGCAAGGATCTGTGCTTTTTCCTGGAAGAATCGACAGCTAGGATTGAAAAGAGGCTGAAAGCTCCACATGTAGCAGTTATTAATTCAAATTTTAGTTTTGAGAAATGGGAAGGAATGCAGTATCAATGAATCTTATACTTGATTTTATCTATGTGGCTAGGAAAGCTAAGATTAGAAAAGAAACATGAATAAACATTGTATACACATTTTATACAATGACATAAAGATTGCGAGGATCTGTGCTTTTCCCTGGGATAATCGACAGCTAGAATTGAAAAGAGGCAGAATGCTCCACGGGTAGCAGTTATTAATTCAGATTTTAGTTTTAAGGAATGAGAAGGAATGCGGTATCAATGAATCTTATACTTGATTTTATCTGTATGGCTTGGAAATCTATGATTAGAAAAGATACATGAATAAATATTGTATAAACATTTTATACAATGCCATAAAAATTGCAAGGATCTGTGCTTTTCCCTGAGAGAATCGACAGCTAGAATTGTAAAGAGAAAGAAAGCTCCACATGTAGTAGTTATTAATTCAGACTTTAGTTTTAAGAAACGGGAAGGAATGCTGTATCAATGAATCTTATACTTGATTTTATCAGTGTGGCTGGGAAAGCTATGATTAGAAAAGATAATGAATAAATATTGTATAAACATTTTATACAATGGCATAAAGATTGCAAGGATCTTTGCTTTTTCCCGGAGAAACGACAGCTAGGATTGAAAAAAGGCAGAAAGCTCCACATGTAGCAGTTATTAATTCAGATTTTAGTTTTAAGAAATGAAAAGGAATGCAGTATCAAGGAATCTTATACTTGATTTTATCTGTGTGGCTGGGAATGCTATGATTAGAAAAGATATATGAATAAATATTGTATAAACATTTTATACAATGGAATAAAGATTGCAAGGATCTGTGCTTTTTCCTGGAGAATCGAGAGTTAGAATTGAAAAAAAAAAAAAGAAAGGTCCACATGTAGCAGTTATTAATTCAGACTTTAGTTTTAAGAAACAGGAAGAAATGTAGTATCAATGAATCTTATACTTGATTTTATCTATGTGGCTAGGAATGCTAAGATTAGAAAAGAAACGTGAATAAACATTGTATACACATTTTATACAATAGCATAAAGATTGCGAGGATCTGTGCTTTTCCCTGGGTTAATCGACAGCTAGAATTGAATAGAGGCAGAATGCTCCACAGGTAGCAGATATTAATTCAGATTTTAGTTTTAAGGAATGAGAAGGAATGCGGTATCAATGAATCTTATACTTGATTTTATCTGTATGGCTTGGAAATCTATGATTAGAAAAGATACATGAATAAATATTGTATAAACATTTTATACAATGGCATAAAGATTGCAAGGATCTGTGCTTTTCCCTGAGAGAATCGACAGCTGGAATTGTAAAGAGAAAGAAAGCTCCACATGTAGCAGTTATTAATTCAGACTTTAGTTTTAAGAAATGAAAAGGAATGCAGTATCAAGGAATCTTATACTTGATTTTACCTATGTGGGTGGGAAAACTAAAATTAGAAAAGAAACATGAATTGAAGGAATTTTAAAGAATCTTAGGGGCAATAATTTGTTATGTACTACTTATAACAAACATACAACAAACATACAAAAATAAACAGATAGAAAAAAAAATTTAAATTATATAATATATCTATATCTATCTATTTATATATATATATATATATATATATATATATATATATATATATATATATATATATATATATATATATATATATATATATATATATATATATATATATATATATATATGTAACAATTATTTCCTCTATTCACAATAATTATATAGCCCCTATTGGTTTTACTTGCCCGGGCTACTGGGCAAGAATAAAGCTTAATCAGTTAGCAGTAATAACGATGCAGTCGGGCCGCATTGAAGTCTAGTAAAATTTTTGAAACTTTAGATCTTCTAAAATGTACATCTTTACTAGTCAACGACAGACAAAAGAAAGACACAAAAATCCCTCTGCTCGAACAAAGGTGCACCCAAGACCGAAATAAAGAATTTTTTCAAGGGACAAGAAACTTATTAAGTTTACTTATTAAGCGAATTTAAGTGTTAAGATCAGAAAAACGCGGAACCACTTGCCGGCGACAGCTGGAAAACGTGTTGAATAGACAGAAAATTTACATCTATAGGACAGAAAACTTTGGGAAATGTATCGAAAGAATTTTAAGTCGAGGACGCTCCTATGATTAAGACATTTAGAGGCTAGGAAATATATTTTAAGGGATTAGAATGGGAGAGAGGAGGCTTTTAAGGAAATATTCAAGTTACACAATTTTGATATATTACACACACACACACACACACACACACACACACACATATATATATATATATATATATATATATAAATGGGTGTGTACATATATACACATACACACATACACACATATTTATATATATATATATGTATATATATATATATATATATGTATATATATATATATATATATATATATATATATATATATATATATATATGGGTGTGGATTGGTTATTGTGTGATTATAATTAAGTAGGCAGTAGACTAAATGAGGCATTTAGGGTAAGTTTAATATAGCTTAATAAAACAGGAAAAATAAATCTATTTACAAGAAAATGGAAATTAATGTAGGGGTGCTAAGGCATCAACACCACATGGTTCTGAGATACGAACAGTAATGTCCCTGTCTGACGCAAGTGATGTATGTTTATAATGAATAAATATCAACAGTAATACTTTATATGTAGTTGCCACTACAAACAAATTCAGGTAAAATAAATCATCAAGTTTCTGTTATGATTTCTGTACAAGTGTCATGTAATTTATAATGATTATTATATTTAATAACATTTTCCTTTTTGTCCCTACACAGTACTGATATGTCGGTTATGTTTAGAGGGAGAAATTCAATTCTGAAAGTGATCGGGATTCCAATCTCCAAACAGGGTAAATTCAATTACGATTGGTGCGGGCCATGTTCATTCCCTCCTATCAAATGTGCTCTATATGTGAAGAAAGAAAAAGGCCCCATCTGTTTTAGAAGTAAGTGATTATTATGTTTTTTTTTTAATATGATTGTGGGAAACTTTCTGAATGGAACAAGTAAAATATGTTCACCTACATTTTATTAGTAGGAATGTGTTTTATATGTCAGAGTTAAAAAGATAGAATGACGTATTTTACACCGAAGAGCCATTACATTATGACCACCCTCCATTTATAACAATGGGCTCGCCCAGGAACAAAACAACTAAGTGTGCTCGGCTGATGTGGAGGATATAAAGCGGCTATGCATTGTTTTTCCAAACATAGCGAGATTAGCGTATGTTAGGAAATGCAGCTAATTTATCGGACTTCGTTAAAGGTAAAATCATTATGGCTCGCTAACTGGGGACATAAATATCATGTAACACCTTGCGGGTTGCAGCCAACCTCCCGTATGGGTGGCGTAGGCACTGAGCGCAACCCGGGAACACAAATCCCCCTGCGTGCGCCTAATTATAGGAATTACCTTTATTTACAAATAAACAATGAAAATTACAAATTGCATAAAAAAGAGAAAATAATGAATTAAAAATAATAATGTAAAATAATAAAATTTATAATATTAAAAGTAGAGGTAAAAATAAAACAAACTACATGAGGCTACGCGATCTGGGAATGATCCCCTTTACAAATCTGTTGGGAATACAATGAGTAGTGCTTGGGGGGGGGCCTCTCGCAGGATTCCTGCTCATGCTCTAGGCTCCTACCTGGTCCTGTAGGGTTTCTTAAAGGACCGTTTGTTTACATTAATTTTAGAAGGACTAAATTTTTCAGAAAAGAACATTGCATATGGTAATACATTGCTAACATCCTCTTTACAATTACACTAATTCCAACAGATAAAATACTTATTTATGTTGTCTAATATACAATTATGGAGTCATTTAAAAGTCTAGGTTTTCCCTTAACCTAATTACAAGGACTGTTGCCTTCCTGGCCAAAACCTTGCTGTTCATCTGCTCTGTTCACAGACTACCGTGGTGGGCCGTTCACGGGCATTTGTTGTGAACACCTATCGAAAGTAGTGTATAGATGGTGAACGGACAAGTCGCCGATCGGCGGTCTGTCGTTCACGGCGCATTGATTCCAGAGAAGAGCAGAGATTGCTACGCATTGTTCATCGTAACCGAAAAGCTACATCAGCCGAAATCACCACCAGCTACAACAGTTTCAACCCAGACAATGTTTCTGAACTCACTGTGCAGCCAACATTGCTGCGGAGGGTCCTACGCAGCCAGATGCCGAAACATGTCTTTGTACTGACGACACGTCACCACCAACTGCATCTGCAGTGGGTGAAGGAACATTGGAATTGGACAGTAGAAGAATGGAAGAAAGTTGCATGGTTCGACGAATCACGTTTTCTGGTTCATCACATCGACGGGTGTTTGGCGATGGGTGTTGCCAAAGGAAACCGTGGTTCCCGGATGCACAGTTGGAAAGAGAAAATCCGATTGCGGGGTATTATGGCAAAGGTAATGTTTTCATGAGCACAATAGGTCCCATATTCCCCATAGAACAATTCCTGACGTCTGTGAGGTACGTGAACATCGTTGCACACCAGGTTAACCCATTCATGACAACAGTATTTCCGGTGGGAGATGGTGTTTAGCAACAGGATATACATGTAAGGGTCGAATCGTCAGGATGGGGTTCGATGGACATTACAGCGACATCCAAGTCTTGGACTTCACCTGGACTTAAATTCACCTGGCATTAATCCTATAGAACATTTGTGGTCCCACTTGGAAAACCAGGTTCGTGCTGCCATGCTACTCCTCACAACGCGCGGAAATTGCAGGACAAGTTGGTGGGCGCTTGGTACCAGTTACCTCATACAACTTATCAGCACCATGTGAAGTCAATGCTATGCCGGGTGCTGCTAGTTTTGAAGGCTAAAAGTAGTCCTACATGTTATTGTAGAACACATAATGTAATGTCTTTTCGGTGCTTATGAGAAACCCATACTATTATATAAATATGAGGTAATTTATTTCTGTCTATATAAAACCATTGGTATGTATATATATGTGCCTGTGGCAAGGTGTTAACTGAAACGTAGGGGAAGTTCAATATCTCAATAATTTAATAAGCACACACGTATTATATATATATATATATATATATATATATATATATATATATATATATATATATATATATATATATATATATATATATATATATATATGTGTGTGTGTGTGAGTGAGTGTAATGATAGAAAAGAATGTGATAAATTGTTAAACTCTATTAAATTTTTAGCTTCATTTAAGGATTCGGGGATCATCATGATTCATGATTCGCGGAAGTAAATTTAGAAGTCTATCAATTAGGTCCTCTCAAGGATGTGAGATCTCTCTTTCCTTCCTTTATTATTCGTGTATAATCTGCTTTAACCACGATGCGCGTAGCACGTTACGCCAAATTAAAATCCTCTATTTTCATTATCTACATCATAAAAGTATTTTGATGTGCCCCAACTGCCTGATTTTAACCAACTTTTTTTCCTGTGTTTAATGGATAATCAAAAGGGATCTACGGAAAGGATAAATCTAGCATAGTTCCGCTTTAAATTATCGTTCTACTATTGCGTATAACCAAATTTCTGCATCATTGTATATTTATATCAATAGATTTTTAAATTTATAGAAATTATATAGTTTTCCAAGAAGAATATAATAGGGCAGGTGATTTAAAAAGCTGACTTGAAGACCACGTCAATTCAGTACGTAAAGAAAATACTGTCATACTGCGCGTGTGTGAAATGTACACATACATCAATTACATAATTTTGTAACCAATACTACAAGGAAACTTATTTAAAAAGAGTATAAGTCTACAGTAATAAAATTTGAAGTATTTCAGAGCTCCTTCCAGCTAACCAAATTTAAAGTATTCATAAAAATGCAAGCAGAAACACACTGACAGAATATACCTGAAGCTTTTTATAATAAGAACATGGAAAAATTAACTACTTCTGTGTCAAAGGAGATTTGAATTTCGGGTGAAATAGTTATCTATTTTACTGTCTGGGTTACGGGCATGTGCTTTCATCCAGGCAAAAAAAGGTTTTTATGTGGCTATTAGTAACAATTGCCATGTATTTTTGCTATAACATATAACTTGGGCACAGGATTGAAGCTCATAAAAGCAGAAAACTGCCAGTATAAATGCAATTTTTTTTTGTGTTTAGTTTTATCAATTCCAAAGATTATTGTTATCAGGAGTTCTTATGAAGTTCTATGACACACTTATTTCCAAAATGAGGTAAACACTACTGCTGTTCACACCAAAGCTGTTGTAATCAGATACTTTTTTCCAATGCAACAAGTGATACAGACATTATCCTAATGCCATACAAGGCTGCGAAGCTGGTCCCCATTAAGCACCAGCCGGGGAGCACTAGTAGCTTAAGGTATGCTACGGACTTGAGTAACATTATCCCCGCTGAGTCCTCTTAATTTAGAAGCGGGGACCAAGCAGAAGAGTCCCAGGATTGGGATGCCACCCCCAGAGGTATCATTTTGAAACTTGGAGGACATTGTGACCACGAACATATTTTACGTGCCCCAGTCACCTTTAACGAACACGGTGGATCTTAAGTCTACTTCAGTCCCGAACCCTCAACCTTTCCGTTACTAGATCGCTACCTTTGCCGACTGAACTACAGCGGTTCTAGTAATCAGAGACTATAAAATTATATTTTGATTGGACTGATTATAATTCCCTTTATCTTATTTGCAGTGAATGACAGAGGGTCTTTGAAACAATCCAGTAGCAAAGAGATAAAACAAGGTAAGATTCTTATTGGAATGAATATCGAAATTCTTAAATAAGAACTGAAACAACATCTTTCTTTGCATTTCAATGAGTTAATGATTTTTTTTCCCTGTTCCAAGTATCAGAGAAACAGGAAGATTTTCCCGGCAACCAAACAGGAGATTTCATCTCTTTCAACATCCCAATAGGTAAAAAAAAAATCTTTTTTCTTTAAAGTTTTTATTTAACTTATTTTGAAGTCTACCCGCTGCATATCTTGTAATAAAAAATGCGACTAGTTCTAATTGAACAAGGGCTTTGAATTTTTGCTGGCGGGTATCAGTACCATGATAATTTAATATAAATTATGTAATGTCTTCATTCTGTATCTTTAAATTATTTGTTTTTAGCTAGCACTGTTTATTTTGCCTGTAAATATGGCTTTTTTGTGGTCTCTCTAATCTAAGGTACGAGGTTTTGATGATGTTTTGGGTTTATAAACGAAAGCAATTCTTCATTATTTTCTTCTCTTTTTTCACTTTTATTAAACTTGTCTTTGTCTATCTGTCTACTACAAATATAACGCCACCTGATTGGCATAATAATTAGAGCATTCATCAAGCACACGATTGTGTTCGATTCTTTATCGATTTGTGTTGTCTGCTTATAAGAAGAAAAGTTGACCACCTATATGGCACTCTCTATAATAAAATTGCCTACAAAATCAATGGTGTTGTAGGGTTGTATGGGGTAATGCTTAAAAGGCAAGTGCCTCGCGTTAACAAATATTGCAATTAAAATTTTTAATGTGATTTTGAGCTACATTTTTGACATTTTGAACACATGTATAAAACAGAAAACTGTCAGTATAAATGTAATTCTTTTGTACTATGATTTATCAATTCTAAAGATTATTTTTATGAGCAGTTCTTCTATAGTTATTAACAAAATGACATAAAACACGTCAAAGCTGTAGTAATCAGATACTGCAAAATTATATTTTTATTGGACTGGTTACGATTCATTGTATATTATTCTCAGTGAATGTCAGAGGGTATGCGAAAATACCTGTGAAACAATCCAGTGGTGCAATATATTATACCTGACATAGTACTGTGAACTAGTTATTATGAAGAAGCGCAATAAAAGGAAAGGAACACGGAGTGAAAATTATCTCTTTAGGAAATAACTATTTCATTCCTACCAATATTAAAATAAAATTTTTGACTGTGATTTTGAGTGACACCTTTGAGATTTTGCCCACATGTATTTAATCCCTTGACAATGCATTATATTATACCTCACATAGTACTATTAACTAGTTACTATGAAGAAGTGCATTAAAATAAACATGGAGTAAAACATTATTTCTCTAATAAATATTTTATTTCTACAAATATTACAATAAAAATTTTGACTGTGTTTTTGAACTGCATCTTACGTCTGGCAGGTTAAGCAGAGGTATAAAGCATTTTCTCCATGATCTCCGCAGCATTTGAAGCCTTACTCTGGACTTCGAAGTTCGGTTCGAATATTCGTTGTGACATCACTTTGACGTCGTCTTACAGACATTTTGCGAGCAAACGAACTAGCTAACGTCAATGTGATGCCACAACGAACGTTCGAACCGAACCTCAACGTCCAGAGTAAGCCCCAGTGTCTTAAAGCTTCTAGCCCCAGTGTGTAAGCTTTACAACATTTACCGATGCTCATCTCTATGAGGATCAAAGCCGCAAGAGTCATCGACAAAATAAGTCAAAATATATTTCCAGAATTAACTGAAATTTATTATTTAAATTAATAATCGTACTAGCGAGGTAATCGCTGAGTAAACCACACTAAGGATATTTTTGTACATCTTATCATTCTAAAATGAATATGTCTGATTAACTTTTCCTGCTTCGTGCCAAGTGTACTGGTTTGCAGGAATGTCATTTATAATAACAAATAACTAAATTAAAAGTCTCTTTAACGGTGTAGAACTTTCCAGAAAACACTAGAATACCAGGGTTATAAACTACAAAGGGAAGCAACAAAACTAGTTAGTTTCTAATAGGCACATTTCAAAAGTCATCTTGCTCTACTTCTTTACTGGCTTCTTTACTTAAAGTTATCTTGCGGGTAAGTGAATTTAATTTTTATCAACTGGTATAATTTCATCGTTATATTGCCGCATAAAGTAACTTAGCCAACGAGCTCAGTGGCCGAATGGTCAAAGCACGCGATCCAGACCCGAAGATTGTGGGTTCGGTGTTTGAGGTTTTTCCAAAGTACGGTTTTTTAATTTAAAAAATGTTATTTATTGTTTCCTTATGTTCTTGAACATTCTAGATCTTTCTTTAATATGTAAATTAGTTATTTCTCGAATATTCTGTTCGGGTATAAAAGCTGATACCCACTAGTTGTAGGCAACTTCTCGATCTTGTAAAGTTGCGAGTTGCTACTTAGCTTCAATAAATTCGTCTGTTTAAGTTAAACGTTGTGTTCATTCGAATCTTCGTGACAATATAAAAAAATGTTTTACTTGAAATGGCAAAACTAAATAACTTTTTCAATGCTAGATCTTTATTGAAAATGACTGAAAAATTATTTCTAAAATTCATAGGAATAGAACTTTTTGGTTTATGAACAATAAAAAATGATTTTGTAACAGTGAATATTTTAGTGTCTCGAAAGGTTCTGAATCACATCACCTTAAATGGAGGCTATTTTGGGATGTTATGATTTAATACGTTCATAGCTGCGCCAATAAGTTGTGTTATTTCTTTTTCTCAGGTGGAGGACCCAAGAGGAAGAGATCCATTCAACGACGTTCGACAGGAGCATGCGCAGTACCAACTGCGTTGACCACAGCTTCCATCTCTTGCCGTTCGTACCCAAGCCGAGTGTAAGATAATTTCTTTGCATTAGAACAGTGGTCGGCAATCTTATTAGTCAAAGAGCCAAATATGAACATTACAACAATTTGAAAAAAAAAATGGGAGCTAAATTTGCTTGTTTAGTAAGCTTTTATTAAATTAAATAAGTAGTACACTAAATAAAACTAAATTTCTTACTTAATAAATATTTATTAATGCGAACAATGTGCTTGCATCTTGGAAAGTTTGAATGAAAAATACAACTTTTAATAAGACAGGATAACGGCAGACATTGTAGATAAGATAAAACTGTTCACACTACAACTGCTGGTCTGTGATGCCAATTTGTATCTAGAGTTGTAAGCAGTGGAAAAAACCCGGTTTAAACCCGGGAAAAAACCGGGTTTTTTGGGAAGGGAATTTTGAAAATTTCCAAAACATGGGAATTTTGAAGTATTTTGTTTATGTTTATCCTAATATCAGTAGACAATTTTTAAATTTTATAAATGATTTGATATTAATAGTTAACTGGCAACTAATGAATAATGGTGTAAGGAAGCCAAATCGTCAAAAAATTGAATTGGGATTAACTAACTATATTTGCCAAGGTATCATATTTAGCATGAAAGTATGAGTCATTTTTCCATATTCGTATTTATACATATATATATATATATATATATATATATATATATATATATATATATATATATATATATATATATATATGTATATATATGTATATATATATATATATGTATATATATGTATATATATATATATATATATATATATATATATATATATAGATATATATATATATATATATATATATATATATATACTGCTAAAAGTTAAAAAAATCTCTTAGAAATAATATGCTAGTTCATAAATAGCGACTGTTGAAAAAATAAATGTAATCATTGTTAAAATGATTTCTTCCCAAAGTTCCCAAAATTTCTGGTTTATTCCCCAAAATTCCCGGGTTTATTCCCACTTCTTCAAAATTCCGGGTTTTTTACATCTCTATTTGTATCCCCCACTACTTTAGAAAACGTATGAGCGCGCATGCTTGTAGTACCTTTAAATCAAACCGGAGTACGTCGAAAACATAATAACAATTTCAGCTGGTAGCTTGTACATGGTTTATATTTACGTTTACGAAAACTAATAAAATTAAACTCTATGTTCGTTACGCATTTTTACAACAATATAAAATTTTAATTACCTATCTATCTTTTAACTTAAACAAAAAATTATACATGTTCTCGATTTATAGAAGAATTTTAATTTATCAAAATAAGGTGTACTTTTTTTCTTATTAAGTTTTTTTAAATGAAAATATTATTGCGCCTTTCGTGGATATTTGTGCCACAGCCGCACTTAAGGAGCCAAAGAACCACATGCGGCTCTGGAGCCGCACTTTGCCGACCACTGCATTAGAATATCACAAAACACGTTTCGTAACCCTTTTTTACTTTAATTCTAAATTATCTTCGCATTTTGGACCTACCCGAGTACGAAAATACTATTTTTGGCATTGGAATATGCACCACTTTCTGGGGAGCTATGCTTGCGTGTGACTTGCCCACCTGCTTTACTGGGGCAGGTATGTTCGTAGACCGTCGCTGGGATGCATAACCAAAATAATTCCTCCAAAACTTAGAGGGACAACACAAATATATTTAAAAAATTGACGAAAATTAAAGTAAAACAAAATAACATAGTTCTGAGTCTCGGATCCTGTTTTAATCAAATCAGATGGCGTTCCATATCCAAACTAAAATTCAGTCACTGCAAACAGAGAAATCTCCCAAGTCACAGGCTCTATGTCGACTCCTCGAACTCAACTGCCGGCAGATCCTCTCTTCCTTCTTCGGGGGGTCAGCTTCTGGAAACCTGATCCCTTCCGAAAAGGGAAATCCTCCTTTAAGATGCCCTGCCGCCCTGCAAGGAAAACAAGCGATACATCACAGAAAAAACTTTATCAATCCCCCTTAGCCGGCCGGCTCCTATTTCCCTAATGGTAAAGGCCAGGTGGAAAGGGTCAATGGGGGCAATTTTGCAGATATCGTGAAGGGTGTACATCTGCGAAACATAGGTCGTGGGTCCAAATTCCTTACAGGACTTATACCTGTGAATGTGTGTAAACACAATAACTCGAGTATATTTCAACTTAGAGAGACCAAATTTTGAATGAATACATGATAGAAAAATTGTAGTTGTCTGTGAATTTTTGGGTTACTTCTAGCAACCGGAAGTAGCAGTTTACCTGCTAGTTCCGGATTTTTCCTGTCAACTTTCCGGTTATTTTACAAAATTTTTAAATTTTGTTTTAGCATTTTTAAAAATTTTTTTATAACATAAAACAAGGACATGCACATTCTCTCGCTCGTATTGTTTTGATTTGATGGTGTTCGAGAATAAACGATATTTTTATACTAGAAAGACATACATCATTATATGCTACGACAACATTATTGGACTCACCACTAGACATCTCATGCAACCCTCAATATGTTTTCGTTGTCATTAACCCCTGGTGGTCAATATAGACCGTTCTAAGAATTACTGATCTTAATTGAAGAGTTTCTATGGCCTTCCACCAGTCCCTTCCGGTCAAGGTAAACAGCATGTCGTGAGTTATTAAATAAAACCCCAGTTACAGTTTTGCTCATGCATTATCATTTCCCCATTTACCAGCTAAATTTTGTGAAAAATGTCTTAAAATTAAAGTTATTTATTTTGTATGTATTTTTTAGCTTATGCCTCCAGCATTGTGCCTTCGGATATACGCTGGATAGCGGAATCCAACAAAAGCTAGAATGCAGCAAGAAAGACGGTGTATGGAAACCCGAAAAATTCAAAGAGTGCAAACGTAAGATAATTTATCAATATCTACTTTTTTTTACCTACAAAGTTAAGAAACTTGGTACAACTTCCTCGATTTTGTGAGTGCATATTTATATATATATATATATATATATATATATATATATATATATACATATATATATATATATGTGTGTGTGTGTGTGTGTGTGTGTGTGTGCGTGTGTGTGTAAGGAAAAGAAGACTAGATCGAGAAACTAATGTAGGTATTTTGTATAAAACCCCAAAGATGGTCCTCATTAAGACCCGAGAAAATTCCAAGGCCGTAGGCAAGGGGAGGGTATTTAGAAGACCGGTCCCTTCTGAAATTCTAAAAGACCTTTTCGTGGATAGAAAATGGACCATGTGTGTGGTTGTGACATCTACTTAACTATGCATAGTGTTTAGTAGTATCCGGTGTTACGGCTACGTCGCGCCGTAATTTCGAATTAAACAGAAGGTGCAGATTATATTCGACTAGTAAGAGCAGCCTGATAGCAACTTTAACAAAGCATCTTAACATTGATGCACAATCGGAAGAAATACTAAAATGTTTTGCGAACATATTTTATAATGTACATATAAAAAAAATTGGACATGTTCATTTTCTTTCAAAATTATTCTTGCTTTTGTTTATACTTGAATTGAATACCATATATAATTTTCAATGTTAATTTTACTATTAAACTGATTGTGTAGTTACTTCATTACTCATTCTAGGCTTAAAATTTTTTCGTTATATCGTTTTATAATCACTTTGATATTTTAAAATCTCATTGTATTATGATACTCATTAATGGGTATACATTTAGAAGCAAACTTGCAGTTTTACTGAAGTATCATTCATAAAAACACAATGTCATTCACCTTGGTCCCCCTCCGAATATAATTTTTACCTACGGCGCTGCAAAGATCCCTTACATAATTTTTGTTTTTAGTTATCTTACCATCATTTCTCAGTTTCCGAAATCTGTTTTAAGTGTTTCTTCCTTTTTCGATAGTAAACAATATATATTAAAATCAGAAAATAAGAGAAAATGGCTGTAATTCTGCATATTTCTGAGACATTTTTTCTGTAGAACTATTTTTCAAAGTGTATTTTCGAGTTAGCTTTTAGGTTTATAAATTTTAATTTCTTTCGAAAGAGTATTTAAACGAATGAACTAAACTGTTGAAGGGACATAATGAATAAAATATTCTGTGGGAATTACATTTAGACGTATATTTCTCTATGATTGATTTTCACCTTGAGTAGTAGTTTGTTCAGGGCACCTGGGCTAAAAGCCGAATCCCCAGTCGTAAATGGAAAATGGACTCATTCAAGGTGTGTATCAGAAATCAATCTAAAATACGATGGGGGCAATACAATAATGAAAATAAAGGTTCATTAAAAATGAGACGAAAATATTTACAGCCCCAGAAAGCAATAAAACACATTTAATAAGAATAAAAATAATTTTAAATTAAGAGAAGAGGGAATTACAAATATAATACGATAAGATTAAAAACGGAAAAAATAGTTTTGTGGATAAAACACCCATTTTATAAAATTTTAATAACTTTTTTTTTTGGTTTTCAAATTTTTTAAACATAAATTAAGCAACGCCCAATATTATGGAAATGAGAAATTGAATTTAAAAAAACGAGAAGTTACAATAAAAATAAAAAAGCTGAGATAGGAGTTGAAAGTGTCATCTTGGCGCCCTCTATTATCAGCACGAAAAGCTAAGCCAATACAGGAATTTGGAAAAAGACTTAAGAAAAACAAGAAAATTTGGAAAATTAAATGATTTTTAAAGGGAAACATCGCTGTGCAAGATCTTTTACGATTAGTAATCTATGATTTTCTTTTTAATATCTTAGCTTTTGTAGACTGCACTCCGTCACTAAATTCTGGTGGTTCCATATCTTGCTCAGTGAATTCTGTCTTTAGTGGCCCAGAATGTAAAATATCATGCCTACCTTATGAAGATAAAGAAGCAGTAGAAACAAATACCTACGCTTGCAATATCGATGGAAAATGGACTCCACCTCTGCCCTTCTGCGTTACTCCAGGCTCAGGTAAAATAATATATACTTATAAAATTTTACAAACCATTGTGTCAAACTGTAATTAAAGTTTGTACGAGGCGCATCCAAAAAGTAAATTTCCCCTATTTAAAAAAAAAAAAAAAAAAAAAAAAAAAAAAAAAAAAAAAACTCACATTTTCACGGACATATTTATTGGCAACAAGGACAGCAATGTTTCAGCTATTTTTCGACATAGCCACCACCAGAATTGAGACCCTTGTAGTATTGTGGGATCAAATTTTGTATACTTCTGTCGTAAAACTCTGCCGCATGTGAATGAAGTCAGCCTTCCTGTCCCAGAACACTGTGCACAGCCCTTTCCGCACCGACAGCGTCTGTTTGAATTTGGTCCTGACCGAAGATCCACTATGCTGTCATTGCATTGACTGCTGCTTGGTTTCCAAGGTAAAGTGCGAAATCTAACTCTCATTCCCAGTGACGATCCTGTCGAGGAACTCGTCGTCGTCATCTTGATACCGTAGCAGAAATGTCAGTGCTGCTTCTAAGCGTTGAATTTTGTGTTCGGATGTCAGTTTCGGCTCACAGACCTGATAAACCTGTCTATGAATTTAAATCGGCTCAATGCTTTGTGCATTCAAGATCACCGACCGAACCTTGCAGTCGACGGGAGAAGGAATTAGAGTTTCCGTTTCGGACCACTGCTACCCAGCTACTGGCACGAACCGGGACTTGTCCAGCTGGCATATGATTAATACGTCATAGATCTGTTATGCACACGCAATTGACGAGGCTAATTACGTTTACTTTAAAGTGGAAAACGTCGGGAAACTTACTTTCTGGATGCGCCTCGTATCTAAATTCATTTCAAAGCTATTCGTATTTATACTAAAGAATTAAAAATATTTAGTCATATAACAATAATCAGCTTCGCTTAGTAAATTTTACAATAGAGAAATAAAAAATTTATGATTTTTGGCAAAAAATGACGTTTTTAACTTAGACGGATACCTTAAGCATAGTTGATATTTATGCTAGTATTTAAGAAAATCCCAGCTCAGAATGGTGGAAAACGTGGCAGTTTTCCACCAGTATAATACAGTTTTAACAAAAGTAAACAATGCTGTAAAGAAGGATATTATTCACCTTTATTATTGAAAGAAAAATGCACAAATGAATAATTTACACTTTAATCAACCCCTTAAAACCCGAGATTTTTTTGGGTATTTTCTGGGAAAAATGTGTAAAATAATAGTTTTTCTTTTCGTTTACAGAAAAGGAATATATAGGCATAGTGTAAGCTATATATTATAATTTCAAGTATAGGGGGGAGAACTAGCTGAGGGAAAGGGAGTACAGGTTATAAAAAACTGTTATACAAACAAAGTGTAAACGATTTGATTTCATGCTTATTTTGAATTTCACCCTTGTCAGACACGGGAAAATGCGTTAAGGGGTTAAAGAAAGTAAAATGAAAAAATTAATTTTGACAGTTTAATAAGGCGTGTGGCAGCCTTGGTCAGCACGACAATTTCATGTAATCTCTTTGAAATTATGGATGAGTTGAAGACTCAAAAGGTTCTAAGCGTTATAGAGAGCTCGTTTCAGTTCTGAAACGGTATTTGGGCATTGCAGAAGAACTACAAGTCATCAAGTGAATATTTGAGCAGCTATCCAGCATAACGTCTGTCTACACCAAAACTACCCTCGGAAATTTATGTCTTTCTGAAATGTTTTCTGATTGGAAACGTGTTCTACGTTTTCTCGGTATCGTTATTTAACTGATTAAAGTGAGACTTGTCACTGAACATCACATTAGCCCATTGTGCTAAACTCTAGTGCTGATGCTCCAAATTCCAGTTTAAACTAGAGCTATTATGTGCAGGCATGAGGGCAATGCCAACTTTTGGTTGCATATAAATAGGTTGGCATGCAGACCAACACGATTGAGTTTCCTTAAACAGCTTACCTTGAAACTGATACTCTTGTAGAGATTGTGAGAGCTGAAGCCTGTTGTATGGATCAACTGGGCATCTGACATCGAGCAGTTATTTTCAAATATCGATTTTGCAGAGCTGTTGCTATTCTGGTCGACCTTGTACTAACTGTCAAGTAACATCCCCTGTACTTTAAAACCTCTGTTAGAATCTTGAGCTCACACACTGTAGCACATCCAGAATTTGAGACACTTCGGTTTGAGATCGTCCAGATTCCAACATTCCGATAATCCTTCCTTTAAGAAACAAGTCTACTTGGCGTCTTTGTGCCATCGCTCACTCTTTTTAATTATTTAACACAGTGTCTAGCACTACAATTGCTCCTCTGCCTACTCTATATGAGTCCCTTTTATACTCCTTCTGACGTGCGCAGATATTTTGCAAATGTCGAAGTCGACTGCACTGTTTTGGCTATGCACGTTTTACCTTCGATTACTGATTCTCCACAAGTAATTTCGAACAATTTTGCAAATATTTACTCACATTTTTCCAGATTCGATTAATTATCCTTAATCTTTTGGACACCAGAGTGAGGGTTTGATCTAGAGATAGAGGGCAACACTTGACAGGGCTACTAATATGAATTTTTTTTAGTAGGCTTCATAAATAGTTCGTTGTTTCAGATGCTATACAGGACATCGCCCTATAATATTTGAACTTACTTTATTGAACTTTAACTCTAGTTTATAGGGCAAAATAAAAATACGGATTATTTCTGATAAAATGATATTTTGCTAAATTAATTAACTCTTAAATCAAAAACTTTAGAATGCAGTATTAATGAAATTATAAACTAATCGGATATGTAAGTTACAATATTTCTAAAAACAACTTTAAAAATCTATGCCATAAATCCAATGCCTATTATATTGCATGAGAAATTTTAAATTAAATAAGCATACTACATAGATTAATACAAATTTTTCAAACGTATGAATAGAAACTAAACAAACATCTGAAGGAATAGAAAATCTTTTGTGAAGAGTGTCGTACCATATTATCTTTTTCTTTCAAAAAGGTTTTTATTTAAAGCGAAATTAAAATACAAATATTTTAATTCTCTAGGTATACTGTTGGTAAAAGCTCCACAAGTTAAACTTCATGAAGGTTCAATCCAAAAATAAGATGATCCCATGAAATGTATGCCATTGACTGAAGACATTGTGAATTCAATATAAAGTTTGTATTCACTGTGATTTATTTTTCTCCAAAGCTGAAGATATTTAAGTTTTGTTGTACTAAAGAAAACTTGCAAATAAATGAAAAAGTAATTCTAATATATCTTTTGTTCCTTGTAGGACACTTTAAAGGTCTTACGGGAAGTATCTATTTCCCCCCCCTCTCTCTCTCTCTCTCTCTCTCTCTCTCTCTCTATATATATATATATATATATATATATATATATATATATATATATATATATATATATATATATATACAGGGCTTGCTCTGTGCTATTAGCCACTTGCATACAAGATAGTATTTGTCCCCCTCCCCTATCAATGAATATATAACTAGTAGATATTCAATCGGCCATCCTAGAAATTTGGAAGCTTGCGTGCATGCATGCGCTGCACACCTACTAGCCCAGACTTCGTGTTTATACATACATATATAGTACATGTTTGAATACTTATTTTCTTTTTTTAACCAGATAACACGGTTTGTCACTGACTCATCAAATTTTGCATAGCTACTCTTATTCCCTGCCAACAAAACAATTTCACAATTACAGAATAATTGTTTTGCGTACCCTTTCTTTGTGTTACAGTGTTCATTTCTTACGATACTACAAAAGAGACGTCTTCTATTTTTTTCCACAAAATTTTTCACGGGCCATAATTGTGTTTGAAAATTTAAAGAAAATCATTTCTTTATATGGAAAAAAAGTCTTAACCGACAATGATGTCCTCTTATTTTATCTTAAAACTTAAAACCACCTGTTTCGAATATTTACTTTTATGTAAAACGCAACGCAAACGCTCATGCCAATATCCTTGTGAAGGCTGAGGTTTTTGGAATTCCTGATTGAACAAGCAGTGACGGTCTTGGGTGTTCATTACTCATTGGGCATCTTTCTTAGATTGTGGAAGAGTTAATGTGGAAGAGGTCAATTCTTGGCTATTGCAAATTGGGAAACTTTCAAACGACGAATATAGTTTTGTTTTCAGAACAATATTATGGTGCTCGAGTTTTTTCACTGCGAACATGCATCTTTATTGAAATATTTTATGGAGTTGAATACTACTTATGGATCATTTGATAATACATGTCGGACACTACTAATCGACTTTTACCGTCAATATCAGAAATATCAATGGAATGAGATATTTTCATCTAAGACAACACATTCCTCTCATTTACTTGAATAGAACATAAATCTAATACAAAACATACAGCAAATATTTCTTCAATACACTTAAGGTAGTTTTATGTTCACTGAAAATCTCCGATTTTAAATTGATTATACTTTTTGCCGAGATGTAGCATGAAATCGTTGTTGTGTGCAAATTGGAACAGATTTAAGTCCAAGATAATAAACTTAGTTGAAAAACTAAACATATTAATATCATCGTAATGGAAATAGGTAAAAGAAAAACACCGACGACCGAGAATGATAAATTTTGAAATTAGACACTATGGAAATCTCGTGGTCATTATATGTTTCCCTTACTAATATTACAAAAAAAGGTTTATTTTTTTTCAGCTGAAATTTAAATGTCCCTAGCAGTTATGCCGCACTTCACTTTACTCAATTCCACATTACTAGCTACTTTCCTTTACATAAATATTTGGATGAAAAGTTTCGTGGAGTCCTCACTTTGTGAAGTCATTTACGAGAAAGGGAAGGGGCAGCTTTGATGCCAAATAATAGAAGATAGCTTAAGGGATCTTAACCTCACCTTTTTAGAGTCCAAATACAAATGCAGGGAATTGGTAGATGTTTATGAAAATTCTCCTGAATGGGGAGAGGTTTTTAGGTTTGAGTTAAACAATTGTGCTCTGAATTCTGACACCTTGAATTTTTGCAGCTATTATAGAATAATGAGCTTTCATAAATCCGAAGGTTATAATAAAAATGTGTTATACAATGAAACATTTCGAAAATATCACAGAATATATCATATTGAAGAAAAATGGCATACGAGAAATTAAATTGGAAGCTTTTTCTTGGAATATACTGGCAGTTTGGACTTGAGTGTTAATGAAATAGAAGAATTACCAGAAAACACTTTTAAATGTTCACCAAATTTACAAGTTATAGATCTTTCCAGTTTTTAATCTTTACCCTTTTTTAATTTATGTACAACTTTCTGTATATATTTTGATTTTAATTTAAAGGTAAGATTTTATTAATTCATTTTGAATGCAATTTTTCATAAATAAGAATATTCTTCAATTTTATGATGAGCACATTTTTTTTTTCATTTGTAGTAGGGTATTTAAAACCTTCAGTTTTACTACTTTTTTCATGTGGATAAATTGTTTTTTCTATACATTATAAATTAAATTATATAATTTAGATATATGTAATATAAACAGTTCTTAATTTTATTACAAACATAGCAATTAGAATTAGGTTTTATTCATCTCCTGTTCTCCCTGAATCTGAATGCCCAGCGCTGTTTTTATATTACCCTAGCTAATATACAAACAGTAATCTTAATAAGCTTAAAAAAATAAGCAAAAGGAAATTTCTTAAATCAATATACCTTTAAATCACAATATAAAGCTGGATAAATATTGTGATGTAAGATTTTGAACATATCCGGTTCGAGCTCCCACATATATTTATTTCCTTAGGCAGGGATGGACAAACTCTTTTGGCCGTGGGCCAAAAATCAAGAGAAAATAAATTTGGCAGGCCACGATAAATATTTCTAAAATTTTAAAAACAATATACAAGTACCTAACGATTTAAATATGTTAATGAGATGAATGAAATTGCAATTTCATTTTTAAAAATACCTTATACTGAGGTTTGAAATGGGATGTACTGATTTTAAGGAACGATGCTAAATGCTCATCTGTCAGTCTACTTCTGAAATTATTCTTTCTAAGGTTCAAAGTTGAAATCGCTTGTTGACATAAAAGAAGCAAATATACCGCTGATCATCTGGGCATGAGATAATAAATGTGGGATATAATATTTAAGCAAAGTAGAAAAGGAGATGGACAGGGATGTTGCGCCCCTTCAAGCATTTCGGAGCAGTTTTCGGAGCAGCAAAACTTTAAATTTGGAGCAGGAGAAAGCATTTTCGTAGCAGTCAAAATCTTGATTTGGAGCAGGATATAGTGTTTTTGTAGCAGTTAAAGTAACGATTTAAGAAATAAACTTAAGTTTTTGAATGATTGGTTAATAGCATTCGGAATGGCCAAATATTCAATAATTTCTGATATGGTTTGTTGGTTTTGTATATGCAATATACATATATTTCTATGTAATTAGTATAATCATATAAAAGATTATAACAAAGTATTAGCAGTAAAAACCAAAGCTGGAGAATTACTAGTAAGGTTCCTTATTACAGCTTCAGTACGAATTTATTTGTTAACAAGAAAGCATTCTTTACAGCATGATGCTTAAAGAGTTATTACAAATGATTACAAGCAATATCAGTAGTATATTTACTTTTCATTCACAAAATCACATGAAATAGCACTAAAAAAGGACTGGACAGGAGAGGAAAGCCATCATTTTCCCTTCAATGTAATGTAAAAGATATATCAAGTGTTTTTTGGTCACGATCATAAAAAATGTACTTAGTGGTAAAGATAATTTTATCTTTCAACGTGTTGGCTGAGTTCTGACCATGGATTAGTTCACAGAGGAGAATAATTCACAAGGTGGGAAGATGCAGATGAACATCACTACTGCATGACAAAAGACAGTACTTACAGATGAAGATACAAATGCCCTTTAAAGATTAAGAGGTGTAAATAGAAGATAAAATGAACAGCAATTTTGATGAGTTTCGTCTCTCCATTTATTGCAAAACAATTGATGAACCTAAAAATCCCAATTCCAAGTAATTTTTTTTTTTTAACTTTACTTGGAAAATAAAATGATAAAATATTTTACATGAACAACTTCAGCAAGGTGATACATAAGACTTCTCCCCCTAATGCTCTTTCAAGAATAAATTACCCAGGGTGGTCATAAAATATGCACTCCAATATTCTTTGATTTCTAAATTATTTTTCTAAAATAATTGTATTTAAACTACTTTATTTTAAATTAACTAAATATAATTAAAAACTGAAAAATAATGAGACAAAATGAAGCTTTCAATGCTGATATGAGTAATTTTAGGCATCCAATTACAACTGTTTATATTAAATAATTAGCTATTTAAATATTTAAGGTATCCGTCTACATTTGGAGAACTTTTTTATTTAAAGGTAGGTTGGTTGGTTGTTTGAAATTTAGTGGCGCTAATTCCACAAGGGACAAACTGCGCCAAACAAGACGAAAAATTCAAAAGAACAACACAATTTTGAAAAAATTTTGATGAAACCGTAAAAAGGAAAGATGCCCAAAACCAAAGAAAAACATTTAAGAATAAACAAATTAGTAGAAAATTTAGAAACACAAACAGAACAATACGATAATCAGCAAAGTTTGATTAAAAATTAATTTTTTTTAAAAATGTAAAACAGAAAATGAGAAATTGAAAAAGGTACAAAACAACAATGAAATTTATTTATTTACAAAGATTGAAAATTAATTTAAGATTGAAAAAAAAATTAAGAATTAAATATTACAAAATTGAACATTAAAAGTTAGAAAAAAACAAATCAGATTTCAAAGTACAAACCAGTACAGCGAAGAAATGGGAATAAGCCTGGATGTGGGATTTTTCCAATGATTGAATTAAGATTAGGTGATGAATTTCCAAAGAATTTTATGTACAATGATTTAAAACAAATACAAGACGTTAAAATATGTGCGACTGTATAAGTAGTCTTACAATACGCACACTGTGGAGGTGCCTCACCAAGCAAGAGATGAGCATGTGTGAGTCGGCAGTGACCCACTCGAAGACGAGTGATTATCACGTCTTGTCTTCTAGAAGGAAGTTGAGGCCATTTAGAAATTGTCTTTTACATCTCGCAATTTATTTGACTGTGTGTTTACCCAAGAATTCTGCCATTTAGAGTGAACTAAATCTTTGATGTAAATTTTCAGGTCAGGATAAGGAAGGCCAGTGTTCAGATAGTTTTCTGCAGACTTGGCAGCTAAATCCACAAGTTCATTTCCTTTGATGCCGACATGAGAGGGAACCCAGCTAAAAATTAACGAGATTCCCATGGAATTAAGATATGTTATTAAAGTGAGAATTTTGAAAATAATAGGGTTATTACAATTAGGAGAGATTAATGAATTTAAAACACTTTGAGAGTCGGTATAGATAATGAAATTTTTACTATTGTGGTGTGTCATTTCCTCTAAAGCCTTCAAAATAGCAAAGGCTTCAGCGGAAAATATGGAGAGTTTAGAATGTAGTCTATAGCTATTGATGTTTTCTTCGATACTGTATGCACAGCTAACAAAGTTTGTGGATTTGGAGCCATCAGTAAAAACAGGAGTGTAAGTTGTAAAGTATTGTTTGTGATCTTGAAATATTTGTTGGTATATGTTATTATCAGTTGAACTTTTTTCAAATGATTTAAAAGGATTAATTATAGTGAAATTAGGAGTGTACCATGGAGGAATTCTAATATCTGTGGGAATAGTATTAATATTGTCAAAGTTAAGATCTATTAAAATTCCTTTTATCCTTCCCTGAAAAGGCAGAACACAAGAAGGTCTAGCATCATAGAGCCGTGTGAGGTAAGGATTGAGAGTAAGCTGATGAATGGGATGATTGACATATGATGCTGTTCTGAAGTAGTACTGTAGACACAGCACCTGACGACGTAATTCAAGAGGAGCCTCACAGCAGTCAACATAGAGACTTTCTATAGGAGATGTTCTGAAAGCCCCTGAGCATAATCTGAGAGCAGAATGGTGAATGGTATTCAGCTTTTTCAGAACAGAAACACGGGCTGACCCATATACAGGACATCCGTAGTCCAGTTTGGAGCGGATGAGAGCATTATAGATCTTAATTAGGGAAGTCCGATCAGCTCCCCAGTAGGTCTTCGAAAGGACTTTTAGAATGTTGAGCTTCCTTTCGCAATTCTTCCGCAAAGTTGTGATATGAGGTGCAAAAGTAAGTTTTTTGTCAAAGATGACGCCGAGAAATTTCACCTCATTCACAATGGTGATCTTATTACCAAGAAACTGGATTTCAGGGTCGGGGTGCAGACTTCTTTTTTTACAAAAATGCACGCAGGATGTCTTTGAACTAGAAAAGCTGAAACCATTCTCACTCGCCCACTTACTGATCTTGTTAACTGCAGTTTGAAGTTGTCTATTTATATATCTCATATCAGCTCCATCACATGAGATGTGGAGGTCGTCAACATATAAACTCCCCTTTACAGAGGGTGGTATCTCATCAAGAATCCCATTAATTGCTACGATAAATAAAGTAACACTCAACACGCTTCCCTGAGGAACCCCCTCTTCCTGTGTAAATGTGCGAGATAAGTGACTTCCCATACGAACTTTGAAAGTCCTTAATGCCAAGAAATTTTGTATGAATATAGGCATATTTCCACACAGCCCTAAATCGTAAAGCTTCCGTAAAATACCATGACGCCAAGTGCGGTCATATGCCTTTTCTATGTCAAAGAAAATGGAAACCAGATGGTTTCTTTTAACGAAAACATTCCGGATTCTGGTTTCCAGGTCAATCAAGTTGTCTAGTGTGGCTCTTCCACGACGGAAACCACTCTGAAAATTAGATAGGCAATTATTATCTTCCAGATAATGCATGAGACGAACATTTATCATTTTTTCAAATATTTTGCATAGACAGTTCGTCAAAGCAATTGGACGGTAACTGAGAGGATTCGTGGGATCTTTATCATGTTTTAGAATGGGGATAACAACAGCCTCCCTCCACGAGGAAGGAAAGCTATGTTCTTTCCAGATCCTATTGTAAAGTGTTAACAGATTGGACAATGAATTTGTGGAAAGATGTTTTATCATTTCATAAGAGATATTGTCAGGACCAGCAGAAGTTTTATGGGTATTATGTAGAGCTGTATTTAATTCAAAAATGGTAAAATCCCTATTGTAATCAAAGCTTTCTTTAGTTTTAAAATTTATGGGTTTTTTCTCGGCAAGGCTTTTGAGTTTCATAAAAAAGGGTGAGTAATTTGAGGATGAAGAGGTTTCAGCAAGTGATGAGGCTATTGTGTTGGCAATATCAGCAGGAGAAGATATTAAGTTGTTATTATAATTTAAAATGTGAATTTGGTTGTTTGGGTAAACGCCACAACAACGCTTGACTTTTGCCCATAAATCTTTACTGGAAATAGGTGAAGAAATACTGCTAATATAGTTAATCCACGAATCTCTCTGGCTACGTCTTAAAGTGCGACGGAAAATGCTTTTGCACTTTTTATAAGTAATGAAGTTTTCAGTGGTCGGATATCGTTTGAACACTGAAAACGCTTTTCTTTTCTCCTTATAAGTCAGTCTACAGTCTTCGTTCCACCACGGCTTTGTTTGTTTATAAGGATGACAGGAAGATTTGGGAATAGAAGCATCGGATGCAGAAATTATTGTATTAGAAATTTCATTAACTGCCTGATCAATATTGTTATTTTCGACCATGTCTGGAGAGATATTAGCTAGGGTGCGGAATTTTTTCCAATCAGCGGAACCAAGTATGTAACGAGGCAGCCGCTGACTGCCATGGGAGCCAAAATTATGCGTTAAGATGATGGGAAAATGATCACTATTGTATAGGTAGGAATCTACATAGAATTTCCAAAAAGGAAATACTTGAGGACTACAGAGTGCCAAATCTATTGAGTGAAAGGTTTTGGTGGGAGAATGGAGGTAAGTTAGTTCGTTTTTATTGAAAATGCACAGATCATGGTCGGAAATAAGTTTTTCTATTTTACGACCCCGTTTATTAAGGCGGGGGCTACCCCATAATGGACTGTGGCCATTTAGGTCACCTATTATAATGAAAGGGACTGGAAGTTGTGAAATTAGGTTGTCAAGACTATTGTGGTTGATATTATTATTTGGAGGGAGATAAATATTACAAACAGTTATTAGAGAATGTATGTGTATCTGCACAGCAACGGCTTGAAGTTCGGTATTAATGTTTAAAGTGGTGGTAGGGTAGTCATGGGAAGTGAAGAGGGCAACACCACCAGAGGCCTTACCCCCTTCCACATGATCTTTTCTGATGGTACTATAACGTTTTAATTTAGCTGTTTTATTGTTATCGAGAAGCGTCTCTTGGAGAGCAAAGCAAATGGGATGGTATTTATTAATAAGATCTCTGATGTCAGGGACGTGACATTTAAAGCCATGGCAGTTCCAAGACAGAAGAGCCATATTAAAAGGTGGAGGAGAAAAGAAGGGGGAATCAGGCAGGGGGATTAACCCACATGCCCTCAGAGTCCGAGTTTTCTGTAACCATTTCCTCTTCAGATGTTAGGTACACTTTTAAGGAGTCATCTTCAGCATTCGAACGGTTTTTTAAAAAGTCTTTTCTGGATAATTTGCATTTTGAAGAATTTTTAGATAATTCGTCGGAATCATCTAAAACACTAAAACTATTGTTTTTTAGTCTTTCTCTAAGTTTTGTAGTTGATAATTTAGCCTTAGATAGTTTCTGTTTAGAGGGAACACTAGTACTTTTAGATTTTGATACTTTAGATATTTGGCTCTTTGGTTGTAACATGTTTTTAGGTAGGCGCTCATTGAGAGGTTTCTGGACAAAAATGTTTTGAACTTGTAGTGGTTTATTTTCGGTGTTAGGAGGATTGGAACGCGAAGATTTAGGACTATTGGTGACAGGTGTCTTATTGTCAGTTTGAGTGCTAATTGATCTGCATTCTTTAACAGCTGCAGCATAAGTTAACTCCAGGTCTGGGAGTGCACTCAGTGACACGTTTTTTAGCTTCTGGATAGGAAATTTTTTCTTTTATTTTGATGGCCTGAATTTCTTTTTCTTGATTCCATTTTGGGCAAGTGCGCGAATATGCAGGATGACTCCCTTTGCAATTGATGCATTTAAAGTCAGACTTGCAGTCAATGCCGTCGTGGCCAACTTCTGCGCAACGTGGGCAGGTAATGGATCCACGACATGAGGTTTTGGAATGACCAAAACGTTGGCATTGATAGCAGCGCAACGGATTGGGGATGTAAGGGCGTACAGGACATCTAAGGTAACCTGCAGTTATATGAGAAGGCAATGATGGTGAGTTGAATGTCAAAATGAGGTGTTTGGTGGAAAGAAGCTTTCCATCTCGACGAATTGTAATACGGCGAACACCACAAACATGTTGATCTTTTAGGCCGTCTAATACTTCCTCCTCAGACACATTAAAAAGTTCTCCCTCCGATATCACACCACGACAAAAGTTCAGGGTGTTATGTGTGGTGACTTGAATACTGATGTCCGCAAATGTGGTACAATTTAACAGTTTTGTTCCTTGTGTACTGTCGGCTACTTCGACTAATAAGTCGCCAGATCGTAACTTTTTGGTAGATTTAACTTGGCCGACAGCACTTTGTATACATTTATGAATGAGGAAGGGAGAGACAGCTGAAAAGCTTCCTTCCTTCCTCTGTACAATAAAAAATCTTGCACGAGTAGTATCTACGATGTGATTTTGTTGCCCCTTATGACCCAAGGGGAGGGGTGGGGGGTTTGAGATTATCCATATTATGAAGTTTGATGTTCAGATCCCGGCCGCACCACCCACCATGGAGCCCAACAAGGGGGTGCTAAAACGCTCCCAAAAAGGGACATAAACGACGCACCAGTGCTAACCGGGATCTATACGCGCACAGCTACCCCATAAGCAGCTTTGACCCAGTAAAGTGCTTAGCAAGTAACCGATTGCTTGGCCCAGGCCAGTGACAAAAGTCGTCCGACCAGCCGATTGATGCAGATGGGACCATTCTACACCTCCCGTTTGCCCGAAGCAGGGGCCAAAGTAATGTGTTGGTTTCCCTCAATTACCAGGATCCCCCTTTCCGGGGACACGGGTCTCCACGCACGGCAAACACGTGGGTGGTAACCAAATCGCGAGATGTTGTGTTCAGAAAGGAACACAACATATCGCAATAAGCCCTCACCTCCGAAAAGGTAACCACAGCGAGGGAGAAAAGAAGAGAAAAGGAAAAGTAGAGGGAAAAGGAAAGTAAAGGAAAAGAACAAAAGATCGCTGGGGTACCTCGGGATTGCGACACCCGTGTTTACCTAAAGTAGGTAAACCCCCTGAGGGGTCTTTAAAGGTAGAAACTAGTTCATGTTTTTATATTATTTTTTATATTATCATAGAGAATTGCACTTAAAAAATTTATTCATGGAGAAGTTTTTATAAAATTTCTAATAAATGAAGAAAATTTAGTAAAAAAAAATTGGGTTTTTTCAAAAGGTCTAATCTTTTAATAAATTAAATTATTTCAAGATTTTTGATACAACATATTTCTTATACACTGGACTAGTGAATCACCTAAAATCTTTGCTTACATTTGGCAAAAAATTTCGGTCCTTCAAAATCATACACATTGAATTTTTAACGAATTTTCATTACCTTTATATCTAACTATGAGTGTAAAATCATTAAAAATTATCAAACTTTAAAGCTTTAAAACTTTTAAAGTAAATACTATCAAAAGCATTCATAATAATTTTCAACAAAATATTTTTAAGATCTTTTTAGAAATTACATTTCAAGTTTCAATATTTTATTAAAAATACCGTTCTGAGAAAAACGCATTTGAAGTTTATGAAAGCAACTTTAACTATTAAAAAATTAAAATACATGTTTAAAATTCCCAACACTTTTTTGTTTCAAAACTTTATAATTGCCAAGTTGTTAATTATTAAAAATACCGGAAAAATGTATAAACTAATCTTTATGAAAATTTAAAAATTTGGTCCAAAAGTTGCTCTTTAAATTCACAACTTTCGGTTCCGAAGTCGCTACTTCTGTTTTGTTTTGACAGCTGTCACTGATGTTTAAACAGCTGTAACTTTTCTTTAAAATGCCGTAGAGACAAAACAAAAACAGATTTAGAAGCCTAAAAGTTGAAATTTTACAATAAAGAAATAAGAAAAAAGTATGATTTTTGGCAAAAAAATGACGTTTTTTAAAGACGGTGATGTATGATGATTATAGTTATTAAAAATTATTCATCTTATTTTTCTCTAACTTTATTTATTTTAATTTCGCTGTATTTTTTTAAAAATTAGTCAGCATCCTTTTATATCCTTTACGAGATGCTATACTAAATTTGCATTTCACTACAGTATGCATTAAGACTGGGCGATGTATCGATATATCGTGAAATATCGATAAAGAGTACTCCATCGCGACACTGATTTCCAAACTTTGAGTTTGGATCAAGATGTGAACGAACTCTTATATAGCTAAACTGATCGGAGAACTCTGATGTGAAATCGTCTTTCCGATATCATGACAGTATTAGAGTATACGAGGTATAGTGTTCCTAAAAGTCACGTTCCGACATATAAACATAATCTTTTCGATTTTACAACTTCTAGTTACAAAGCACATGCGTAATAAAACGTCCTTTTATATAAACGCCAAACGACGGCCGAATGGATAAAGCGTTGCTATTCGGTACCGGAATTCGCGGTTTCGAATCCCACTATTGGTATGGATATTCGTAGTCATTCGAATCCGCTTTAAGCAGAAGGTGACGGCCTCATTAGCCCTTGTATAGCGGAACAGTAGACCGTAGCATTCCAACTAACTGATATTTGAACATCATCTGTCCGATTTTGCGACACTGAGAGAGAAACATGCGGTATATCAGGGAACAGCAATTTATCTACATCGCGAAATCGTTATTTCGTCCTAATTGAAGAATCCCGATAAACATTGGAAATAAATAAAAGAGAGAGACGCACGGAAATGAGGAAAACCTCGACGATTCACAAATACGGAACTTCAATCGCGAGAGGCTGGGTGGGGTCTGCGTCAAGATATTTTTGTGACACGTTTGTATGGAAAAGTTATATTAACTTCCGCATCCGGCCAGTGCAGGAAATTCTTGTTGTGACATGTTTGTGCAGGCTCATTTCAAACGAATTTTTTCCCGGTGGTAAAGCGCGGAAAATTGTAAATTGACTTTACAAAAAATAAAATAAATTAAAAAAATAATTAAATCTGAATATTCTAGATTGTTCAATTTCCATATTTTCCCGATCTGATTACTATTTTTAATAGGCTCCAAACATTACGTTTCGGGAAGAGTATTGGTCCACCAGAGAAATGAAAATCTCATATCAAGTGATGATAGTCGTCTCACCAATAAGCGAATTTCTTTCCAATTTCGAAAAGGTTAGAAATAGCAAGATTAAAAAAAAATATATAAATAAATAATAAAAAAAAAGAATTTTCTAATGGAATTGGAAATTTCTACAAGCGCACTAAAATTTGCGAAAAAAAAAAAAAAAAGGAGAGCAGAAATCGGCTGTAGAAATCAAGTAGAACTTCACCAAAACGCGGAAAATTTCTATCGCTGTACATGCTATAAACGTATTTCTTTTCTTGAGTCTGTAGTACGAAACAGTAGCAGTATGTCTGAAGAATGAAATTCTTTCTTCTTATTTCATGCACTTTTACCTGACAAAGTAAGTAGGAAAAATAAATGACATATTCACTCTAAAGTCTGCTATTCAGCGACGTTCGGCGGGAAAAATTCGTCTTAGCTTCGTAGAACTAACGTAATTACTAAACGTTCAAAAACTGCAAAAATTTGTAAAATGGCGCAGTTTCGGCGCAATTTCTGCTAAAATACCGTTTTTGGAGCAGCTGGGAGCAGATATCTGAAATCGGAGCAGTTTGGCGCAATTGGAGCAGCCGCAACATCCCTGCCAATGGATAAAGCGTTGCTATTCGGTACCGGAATTCGCGGTTTCGAATCCCACTATTGGTATGGATATTCGTAGTCATTCGAATCCGCTTTAAGCAGAAGGTGACGGTCTCATTAGCCCTTGTATAGCGGAGCAGTAGATCGTAGCATTCCAACTAACTGATATTTGAACATCATCTGTCCGATTTTGCGACACTGAGAGAGAAACATGCGGTATATCAGGGAACAGCAATTTATCTACATCGCGAAATCGTTATTTCGTCCTAATTGAAGAATCCCGATAAACATTGGAAATAAATAAAAGAGAGAGACGCACGGAAATGAGGAAAACCTCGACGATTCACAAATACGGAACTTCAATCGCGAGAGGCTGGGTGGGGTCTGCGTCAAGATATTTTTGTGACACGTTTGTATGGAAAAGTTATATTAACTTCCGCATCTGGCCAGTGCAGGAAATTCTTGTTGTGACATGTTTGTGCAGGCTCATTTCAAACGAATTTTTTCCCGGTGGTAAAGCGCGGAAAATTGTAAATTGACTTTACAAAAAATAAAATAAATTTAAAAAATAATTAAATCTGAATATTCTAGATTGTTCAATTTCCCTATTTTCCCGATCTGATTACTATTTTTAATAGGCTCCAAACATTACGTTTCGGGAAGAGTATTGGTCCCCCAGAGAAATGAAAATCTCATATCAAGTGATGATAGTCTCACCAATAAGCAAATTTCTTTCCAATTTCGAAAAGGTTAGAAATAGCAAGATTAAAAAAAAAAAAAATTCTAAAGGAATTGGAAATTTCCACAGGCGCACTAAAATTTGCAAAAAAAAAGGAGAGCAGAAATCGGCTGTAGAAATCAAGTAGAACTTCACCAAAAAGTGGAAAATTTCTATCGCTGTACATGCTATAAACGTATTTCTTTTCTTGAGTCTGTAGTACGAAACAGTAGCAGTATGTCTGAAGAATGAAATTCTTTCTTCTTATTTCATGCACTTTTACCTGACAAAGTAAGTAGGAAAAATAAATATGACATATTCACTCTAAAGTCTACTATTCAGCGACGTTCCGCGGGAAAAATTCGTCTTAGCTTCGTAGAACTAACGTAATTACTAAACGTTCAAAAACTGCAAAAATTTGTAAAATTAATTTGGCAAAGTAATTTGGCGCAGTTTCGGCGCAATTTCTGCTAAAATACCGTTTTTGGAGCAGCTGGGAGCAGATATCTGAAATCGGAGCTGTTTGGCGCAATTGGAGCAGCCGCAACATCCCTGGATGGATATATAATGTATAAATATATATTTCTTTTAATTTGCCTCGGACTGTCAACTTCAAATTCTACTCGCGGGCCGTAGTTTGCCCATCCCTGTCCTTAGGTAACAACAGGTACTTTAGTTAGAGTATAACACATGTAATTTTCTTTTTACAGGAAAATTAAAAACACATACTAATATTATAAAATTTTTTATTATGTACAAGATTCATCAATACACTGTACATAGATACAAAATATACAAAATATAGTAGTTTTAATAAAAAATATTATATGAGCAAAATTTCAAATTTCAAATTCTAAAACCGTGAAACATCTGGCAGTTTTGGCAGCAGTTTATTAATTGTATATTTGACACATATAACAAGGTATATACATACTTTATGCAAACATATTTGTGTTGTGCGAAAGATGGAATGAGAATAAGCTTAGAATGATTTCTCGAATTGCTTTAATTTATAAAGGATAAAGATAAATAAAAAAACCCTTTTTATCAGCATATGATACAGATTTCATATCATCATTATAATACATAAAATTATAATCTCAAAACAAAAAAGGAATGTGTCTTTTAAAAAAAACTTAACTTTTTCTATTATATACATATATATGTTTGTATATTATAATTAAACTTGAAGTATTAAACTAAAAAGAGGAGGATATTTTATGCACTCAAACTTTCACAAAGATCAAGAATAGGAACTTAAACTAATATTTTCTTTCAATGAATCATATATTTTAGAATGTCACACAGAACTATATATACTGTTTCTACTAGAATATAGCTATTTGTGAAAACCAAAATACACCAACTCTTATAACATAGATAATTATATTAATCAGTTTCAAAGTGGAATGTATAGTGCATTTATGAAACTTTTCAAACCACAATTCAGTAGATGATAACCAACAGTCACATATTTCTAGGTATTTAAAGAATCAAACTAATTTCAATTATGAAGCTATAAAAAACCCCATTCCACACAGATTTGATTATCTGGGCCTCTATCAACAGAGATCTCTCTTAACATTTATTTGGCATGAATGCTCATAAGCAACATGTGTTTTTACTGGTTTGTAACGGATAATTTTTCACAACTTTGCCAATTAAAGGGTTCAACTACTAGTAGGTAATATTTAATTACTAGATGAATACATCTCTAAATGGCATATGGTGAAAAGTTGTCCCATACGGGCAAATGAAAATACATGCTACTTCTAAGTAACTGCATCAAGTAAAACGTAGACCATGCTGGGAACAGAAAACAGAACTATGTTTTTGCTTTTTTGATAAAGTCAACAAATTTTTCAGTAAAGGGAGTAAAAGTACAACTAATATCCAGAAAGTAAGTTTCCCAATGTTTTTCCCTTTTTAAAGTAAGCGTAATTAGCCCTGTCAATTGCACTTGCATAACAGATCTATGAAGTATTAATTGTATGCCAGCTGGACAAGTCTAGAATCATGCCAGTAGCGATGTAGCAGTGGTCCGAAATGGAAACTAATTCCTTCTCCTGATGCCTGCAAGGTTCGATTGGTGATCTTGAATGCACAAAGCATTGCACCAATTGAAATTCCCCATCAAGTCTATGAGCCGAAACTGACACCCAAACACAAAATTCAAAGCTTAGGAGCAGCACTGATATTTCTGCTATGGTATCACGATGACGGCGATGAGTACCTCGACAGGATTATCACGAGCAATGAGACTTGGAATTTGCACTTTACCCTGGAAACCAAGCAGCAGTCAATGCATTAGCATCATAGTGGTCAGGACCAAATTCAAACAGACGCTGTTGGTACAGAAAGGGATGTGCACAGTGTTCTGGGGCAGGAAGGCTGGTTCCATTCTTAGGTGGCAGAGTTTTAAGACAGAGATATACAAAATTTGATCCCACAATACAACAAGTGTCTCGATTCTGGTGGTGGCTATGTTGAAAAGTAGCTGAAACATTGCTGTACTTGTTGCCAATAAATATGTCCATGAAAGTGTAAGTTCTTTTTTTCTTTTAAATAGGGAAACTTACTTTCTGGATGTGTCTCGTATTAAAGAATTGTGTCAGTCTGGAAGATGACAACCACAAATTTTTAGTTATAGCAAGAATTACAATTTAATTAGCATTATGAAAGCATATTTTTTTTTTTTACAACAAACCTTGATTTATCAGAGATTCTATCAAGTGAGGTCTCTCTTAACCAAGCTTTACTGAGAAGTTAAATCATATTTTCCTTCTTTTCAGTGAAATCAACAAATATTTCAAAAAAGATAGTCAAAGTGGCAGTGGAACAATTTTTATGCTTAAAAGAACAACTGTAAAATGTCATTATCCGGAGGTGGTCTCTTATAACTGAAAAAATAGTTTAGTAAAAAGTGAAAACATAATTCCATTCTTTAAAGTACTTCAATAGAGAAGTACAGTCAGTACCAGTTATATGGTCAGTTTTCTAAAGTCCCGTCGAACTTAATAGGGAACATGTGTTAAAGCGCACTGCTTATACAGTGATTTTCTTTTTCTTGCTACTGGTTATATAGTCAGTTTCATGTTTCAACAAGTTTTTTCTTTTAAGAAGTCAGTGCAAAATTGGAGAGAACCTGCCTTTTTTTTCCTCCCTTTTCTCCTTTCTTGTTTGTGTAGACTCCTCGTCGGAGTTTTCCCACTTTTCTTAGTTCTCGTCCCCCCTGATAACAAGTGGACATCTGTCTGCTTATTGGTTTAAGTTATCTCTCTCATACATGACCTCAGGTGTTATTTTACTAATTCCAAAGCAGCAGATGAGCATTTAAAAGCTATTAGGAATTTAAAAAAAGTTGTGTTAATAACCAACAAAAGGAAGCAAACTTATATACCTGATTATTTTTAAATATATTAAATATGAATATACATAAGTATGCGTACTGTACTTTGATCAGTAACGTAAGCTAATAAATTTCCCCCCAAAAAAATATTGCATATTTTTAACTTAGTTTTTACTTCTTGAATTAATTTTTAAAATGTTCTTAAAAGTATAATTATTTGTTTATTAGGTGAATATAATCTTGCCATAATTCAGTAGGGTTGTATTGTTCTGCATATATGGTCACCCCGCTTATTTTTCTGGACCGCTGAGCTGACCATATAACCGATACAGACTGTAACAAAATTCATGCGCTTTCTTGGGGGGAGGGGGGGGATGAATAGCATTGCAAATGTGTTGTGCCGTTAAGCAGTATAAAATAGTCTTTTGAAATGCTCCTTAACAAATTCAGGACTGCAATCACCATGTGATCACACAATTCTCCAGTCAGGGCTCACAGACACACTGGTGTGATTGGGAAGTGGAACGTTTTATTTAAATTTTTTAAACATCACTAGATAGCGGTTAGCTTTCAAATACTGTTCCACAGAATGTTGATCCTCAATCTTCTGAGCTTTCTTTCCCTTCTAAATGATGGAATTTTGAACAGCAAAACAAGAGTATGTGTTCTGAGTCCTCCCAAGGGCTGTGATTTATTGAGCACTAAGTGTTTATATTTTGACAAGATGCAAAAGGGTGGAATGCTTATTATGTTTAGAGGGGATAAAATTGTCATTTGGAGTTAGGTAGATATTGCTTTTATATATTTTGGGTCAATTTTATTTTAGTCATCATAGCAAAAAGAGTGAGAACAAGAATTTTTAATTTATAATCAAATCAAAGAGTGAAATGGAGGAAAGTCATTTTACTAATACAAGTGACAGTGAATCTGATCATTCAGATGACTATTAATTAAATATTTAATAATATTAATAACAAGGAGAATAATTTAAATGCATATGAATGGCAAAGAAATATAAAAGGTCTGATATAACTGAAGTTATATTTATTTATATTTATTCAATTTGTTGAATTTATAAATTTTTTTGGTAATTAATAATTTTACTGATAATTTATTTAAATTTTAAAACATTTTTTGCTGACTGTAAATATAAATTTTATCAAAATGAAAGCATTTTTATTCAAACAAAATTGCTTTCTTAATTTTCAATTGTTTTTTTTTTTAAATAACATGAACCTTTTGTTACAGTACATACAAATACTATCAGGGATCAAAAACAGTAAATTTCAGTACATTAAGGTTTTTATAAATTTTAAATGAAATTTGGCTTAACAGAGAAAATTACACAGGCATAGGGAAGCATTTCTTTTTCCTTCTGGCAGTCCTAAACAAATTAAGGAATCACTGGAAAAATGCAAAAGAAACAGTAAAAATACTGATATTTTTCCTATAGATCTATTGCTGACCAAACTAAGCCGTGATCCTGCTATATATCAGTATAACAGAAGTAAAGAGAACTATATCACAAATGTTATAGGAGAGCAAAATAAAGATTGTTTAAAGATTTTATGATAGACAATTTTTAGTGAAATCTTCATAAAAACATCTTAAGCGAAGACTTATTGCTTATATACAAAAATGGTATTAATAAAAAAAATTTTGTGTTCAAATGGGGGGGGGGTGTCTTTACCTCAATATCATGTTGGTTTATGGTTTTTCCATTTTCCTAAATCTCTTGATTTTAGAAAAGTGGAGTTAAATAATTTTATTACATAACACAAGAGCAAATTTTATACACACACACAAAAAAAAGACAATAGTGTTTTTAATTTGCATGTAATGATATGGTCTGTTGGTAAGAGGTACACACTTTTTTAAAACTAAAGATTAAAAAAAATAATAATAAAGTAAGAAATTTAAAAATTAATACAGAAGTTTGTCAATATTTTATACATAGTAATATGTATAACATTTTCAAAATTTCATAAAATTAAAAAAGAAATCATGATGTAAAATTTACTTTGTACCAAGTTTTAGATTATCAAAGATGATTAGTGTCTCATATACTCAAATAAATGGTGTTGTACTGTACTTAATATAAGAGAAACCATCAAGTAATTTCAAGTAACTAATAGTACTAGAACAAATTATGTAGAGTATACAAAGGTTTAATGAACTTTTGTAGAAAAATTAATAAAGAGTTAATTACCTTTCTTCATAAACCGTTATGTTAAGAACATTCAAATTTACACCTATAATCTGGATTGACCTTCAGATCATGCAGCAGTATTTAAAATAATATTTATATATGTATGTATATATATATGAATATATACACATTAATACAGATACATAGTTTAAATAAGATACTAATGTATATAATTAGATTTTATCTACAATAATTTGAGCACAAGCTAGAACTTGGAATTTTTTAAAGCACAGAATCATGCTTAATCACTAAAGTAAAGACTCGTGAGAAATAAATGAATATGCACCATTCAAATAATTTATAAATATGAGTTTAAGTTTGCAAGTGACAAGATTAGATTAATAGTTTAATGCAAAATAATAGGACTATATTTTGAAAACTAACTGATTAAAAGAAAGCAAAATAAAAATTTAATTATATATATAAAAAAAGAAAAAAAGAATGCAAGACACTACATTAAAAACATGACCAGAAAATAACTGATTTAATCTTAGGGATTAAAACTTTAAAGAATTGGCACAAATTAAATTAAAATCTATGTAAACCAAATACTGTTATAAAACAAAAAGGAAAAGTAAAATACAGAAAACTAAATTTCACCCAGATATCTCGTGTCTGTGATTTTGTTCTCTAGATTAAAACAAAAATCACAGACTAAATAAAACTTTGTTTTATCTATAAACATTTAATATATGCAATTAAATAATTAGAAAAAATGAATGCAATGAAATTCCAAACTTTGGAAGTATATTTACTCAAAACAAAATAAAATTTATCGACAATTTAAGTTTCTGGACCACAAACGGTTTCCAATTATGAACATCAGAAAAGAAAGATGGCAATTAAAATAAAGTTTTAAAACTTAAGAACACTAAAAATTGCAATACCTTTTGCACTAAAATAAATGTTAACTTTCTAACACTGAAAATTCATTTAAGACTTTAATTGTAAAGAAAAAAAAAAAAAAAAAAAAAGGTTTGGTTTCAAAAAACCTTTTTGAAGCCAAACCTTTTTGGAAAGAAAAATTGAAAATATTCTATCACTGAAATTGTTCTAAGAATATAAGAAAAAACTATTTTTTTTATAATATAAAGTATCAAACACTTTAAATTTCAGATCTACTCCTTTGTTATAAAAATATCAGCAATACTATCCCTATAGCTTTCTTTTTACACAGTAAAAATTTATTTTATAGAGGAATAAAATAAATGACAGCTAATACTTGAAAAAATTTTTTAGGGGTGTATATTAACCCTTTGACTTGTTATCCCGCGATTTCCACGGGCAACTCAATTGTAGAAAAATATGCTCATCCCACGATTTTCTTCGCGAGCATGTGTTTTTCTTCCTTTATTATGGAGCATATCCCGCCTTTTCACTGTTTAACGAGTGAAATATATTTTATACATCATTATATGTTTAATTATGCAATAAATAGATTTATATGACTAGAACTATAGTTATACTAGATAATAGAATTATAGACATTATGTGATAATTACAAATTAACTGTTGTTCAATTGAAATTTATAAAAAAATTAATTTTGTAAGTGATACATATGAAATTAATTTTTCTGACAGCTTAGTTTCTCATGATAAAAATCAATATAAACTTTTTTTCAGAAAGACAAAATATGTATTTAAATTCTCCAATATATACAGATTTAAAATATGAAAAGAAATACTCAATTATTGAAGCTGTTTTGGTTTACAAATTGAGCAG